>VBSM01002616.1:25623953-25650747 GCA_008086735.1 Cheirogaleus medius | reverse complement strand
AAAAAAAAAAATCCAGTTAAGACTATTATAATTACAGCATTAATTCATGTTAAAATCTTTACCAAATTTAAATTAAGTTATTAATTAAAATTATTTATCAGGAAATACAATACAGCAAATGCAGTGTGAATGCCGGCCACTGTCATAGCTATTTGAAAAACTTTTTCGTATCTTTATGATAAAACGTTCTGGCAATATTGTCAGTTTCAGCCTGGGAACATTCTAGATGCAGAAGTAAGCTTTGCATTTCTATTTTTTCATGTCGATTTGTTTTCCTTTTAATTTTTATATGGATGTGGATCTATCCCAATCCTCTCATAAGCCAAATCTGTCTTGCATTCACCTTACCCAGATTTAGGTCTTGTCTCTCTTCTCTCAGTGAAGGAAAGCAGCATTAGAAATAGAATCAAATTTTGAAAGCCGAAATATGTGTTTTTTAAAGTGAGGCAATTGAAGCAAATCTCAACTTAGAAGATAGTTCCAACTTAATATTATTTTTGAGCATAAAAAAATGTTTGGGTGACTTGCATCCTCCTATTTTTATGCAATTCTCTGCTATCTGGCTCCAGCCTATAGCAGGAGCAGAAGTTTTCATCAATTGTGTCAAAGGCAGACTTTGCTATACCTCTCAACATTCTCTAGGGTGTATAAAAAAACCCAGAAAGAAGATGGGATATAAAATTTCCTGGTTTTTACTTTTAAATTTACCCAAGCCTTACTCAGCCTGAGGTTTGGATTATTCTACAGTTCATCTTTTTTTTTTTATCATATTTTTTATGGACTAAATGTCTGTGTTTCCCCCACTCCCAAATTCATATGTTGAAGCCTTGTCCCCCAGGGTGGCTGTATTTGGAGTAAGGAGGCAACTAAATGAAGTTATAAGTGAAGGGGGAGGGCTCCGATCCCACGGGATTAGTGCCCTTATAAGAAGAGACATCAGAGAGCTCATTCTCGTGCTGTCTCTGTGTGCACGCACTGAGGAAAGGCTATGTAAGGACGTGGTGAGAAGGCGGCTGTCTGCAAGCCAGGAAGAGAGCCCTTCTCAGAAACTGAATTGGCTGGAACTTTGGTCTTGAATTTTTCAGGTTCCAAAACTGTGAGAGAATAAATTTCTGTTGTTTAAGTCACCAGTTTACAGTATTTTGTATGGCAGCCCAAGCATAACAACAGTATTCCTGTTTGTATTGATAATAAGAGAAGAGAAATTGGCCCCGATAAGGAGATAGGTTATAGGTGAGGGCAGGGACTTGATTTATCTTGTTTAATGGTGTGTATACTTAGCACCTGGAGGAGGGCCTGGCTCATGGTAAGTGTAAGTATTTATTTTTCTAAGTGGATGAATGAATGAGTGAATGAATGAATAAGTGAAACTCCTAAGCTTCTCAGGATAACTAAAATTGATCACTAAAGTGGATTATAAAAGGGAGTATTACATTTCCTCCCTTAAAAATTTTTACATGTATGCTTATCTTGTTTATTTCTGATTGTTTTCAGGCAGTCACAACAAAAGCCCATCCTGAGTTGTTTTTTTTTTTTTAAAACTAAACTCCTGATTTTATTTGGATTTCACCAGTGTTTCCATCAACATTCTCTCTTCTTTCCAGAATTCAATTCAGCATACCACATTGCATTTAGTTGTCGTATCTCTGCAGTTTCCTTTGGTTTATGACTATTTTCCAGCCTTTCCTTGTTTTTCATGACCTTGTGGAGTACTGGCCAACTCTCCTCTATAATGTTCCCCAGTCTAGGCCTTTCTGGTGTTTTTCTCATTGATTAAACTGAGGTTATGTGTTTTGGGAAAGAATATCACAGAGTGGAAATGCCCTCCTAATCACATGATATGAGAAGGTACATGATATCCACATGAAATCACTAGTGCAGTTAAACTGAGATTGTTTGTACCAAATTATTATTATTACTTAATACTTCTATAGTTTATGCAAAGATATGGTCCACATGTTTGTGTTTCCCCCTCCCCGAGTTTGTGTTGAAACATGATCATCAATGTATTGGTACTGAGAGGTGAGGTGTTTGGAAGGTGATTGGATCATGAGGACAGAGCTCTCATGAATGGGATTTGTGCCCTTAAAAAAGAGGTCCCAGAGAGCTTCCTTTTCCCATCTACCATGTAAAGACACAGCTGAAAGCTGCCATCTATGAACTATAAATGCCCTCTCCTAACCTGCTAGTGCCTTGATCTTGGACTTCCCAGTCTCCAGAACTGTGAGAAATAAATTTTTGTTGTTTATATCACACTGTCTAAGGTATTTTGTTATAGCAGTCCGAATGGACTAAGACATGCAACAATGACACTTTCCACTTTCTGATTGGATATAGAAGATTTCAATCTCACTTCCCTAAATTCAGAAATGGGAACATCTCCTTTTCCAGTAATCTTGTAGAAAGTAAGATTATGTGTGTATCTTTGTGAATATTATCTTTGTAGCCTAATCTTTTTCTCTTTGTCTGAAGAACCATGGTAAAATATGCTGGATAAATTAATAAGGAGGGATTTTCTCTTTCTCTAAGGTTCTTGGTTAATTTCTGATATCCAGAGAGGAACTTTGATG
The DNA here is from genome assembly GCA_008086735.1 of Cheirogaleus medius. Classification (NCBI taxonomy): domain Eukaryota; kingdom Metazoa; phylum Chordata; class Mammalia; order Primates; family Cheirogaleidae; genus Cheirogaleus; species Cheirogaleus medius. The sequence goes on along the minus strand of VBSM01002616.1, from coordinate 25,648,177 downwards.
GCATAGAACTCAACTTAGCCCTCCCAGTATTAGCACATTAGGCACCTTATAAAATGTAATTTATTTAATGTCCCGCCAGTCATTCCACTGTCAAGTGTGATGTCATGAACACATTAAATAAGGACATTTGGGACCTTCAAGAAGGAAGAAGTGAGTTTTGGCAGGTAACTCAGAAAGTAGTATGGAAGTAGCAGTTTGGTCTCCAGTTGCACCTGAGTAGTGAGTGCACTTATGAGTAACGCAGGGGTCAGTGTGCTGTGTGCTGATGGGTAAAACTAAAGAAACACCAAACTGAGAGTCAGGCCACTTTGTTCTAAAAAGATTGAGATGTTTCCTTCTGCCTGATTTTTTGAAGGAATATTTATATTGGAACTTATCCAAAGTTGAGTCAAGTCAGGGTGAGTAAAGTAGCCTCTGGGGAGTAGAAGGCATGTCTAGAAGAGGTAATTACCTTGGCCAGAGTTTGGTATGTGAATGAACACTTTCCTCTCAACAAGGCCTTTAACTTGCTCAGCCTCACTCTTGAATTGGGCCCATTGTGCCTCACTAAACTCTTGAAATTTTATTAGCTATTCATATTTTACTTTCTATCTTGGGATATAATTTAATGCATCCACTGTCACAATGCAATCAAGAAGTACCGTGACTCAGAAAGTAAGAGGTAACTGCAGATAGATAGGAAGGAAGATTCTAGATTTAAGATGAATGTTGACTCAAACTGTGATTTTAGAAAGAGCATTTTTAATGTCTTTTTCTAGTTCAATAACTCTTTTTGAGTACCTAGTATGTGCAAATCAATATGTAAGGTCCAAAAGGGTACAAAGAAATAAGAAATGGCCCTGCTGTCACATAATATATTGCTAGCTGGACAAAGATCAAATCCATAATTAATCAATAATCAAATCCAGAATAGTAAATATAATACAAATAGAAAGAAAATATAGTAAGATTTTGTGAAGCTGTTTACATTGTTAAAATATATTAGAGGTATGTAAATTGGATGAACATTTCACTTTATGAAGAGAGAAAGTGGTGCCTGAAGAGGCTTGTATTTGGTCATCTGTAAGTATTTCTGAATCTCATAGGTAAAACTTGACAAAACTTACCATTGGGATTTGTTATGGAGATATTATCTCGCCAAACTAGAAGTCAACCTTAGACCTCTCAGCTGCATAACTCAGGATTTCCAAATACTGCACCCACATTCCTTGGCAGAAATAGGCTCCCAAGAATTCTAAGTTCTTAACCTCTAAGTTTTCTTGGTTTTATATCATCAACCACACCTGCAGGCAACATCTTCATTCTTTTAGCATTCCATTAAGCTTTGTATGAACAGTTAATCTACCTAATGCATATTTTCTGTTTTTAGAGTATTAGATGATGCAATAAATATTGAGAGACTTGCAGAGAAAAAAATATGTGAATGAATTCTGTGATCCTTATCATTTATTAATTCTGATACATCTTTCTGTGTGTTATTTTAATAGGTTTTATTTTAGAAAGCGCTGCCCAGAAATAAAGACTCCCATCTCTCATTTCGAGGGATGGCATTGTGTCCAGATATCCTCACCTTCTCTTTTTTCTATTTTCCCTATTTTGAGTGTAGGAAGGATGGGAGCTTGGAAATTTTTCTTATTTTCATATATTCTCAGCAATGCATTTGAAATGAGTTATTATATTTAATTCAGCATTTAGAATTTTATTGTTGAAGGGCTTTTCAAAATATATAGTTCACCATACTCTTCAAAGTGGAAATTTTCTGTAGAAACTCAAAGGAAATGGAATAAATGAGTATAATTTTATCTCATTCTTTTCAGCTATAACTTATGCTCTACCCATACAACACTCTCTGCAGTGAATAAACCAGGTGCTGCGCTCAGTTCATGGATATTAGAAAATAGAGAATTCTGTTAGGTTGTCTTCTATACTTTCTGCAGTGCCATCTCAACCTCCACCCCTACTCCACTCCCTAAAGCAACTTCGAATAGCTAGGATACATTAGTGCTTCTTGTAGAAATAGGAGATGGGACCTGGTCCTCCCCTGAAAGAGCAATAGAACGTCAAGCCTCTTCTTATTTTCCAGGCAAGCTTGTCTGATAGTCCTGGCTTCATAAAAGAACTTGGAAGAGAGTTTCATGGTGGAACATGAGTTGGTACACTATTGTTAGGGCTTGAGATATAATAGAATTGGGGTGTGATCTGAATAGCTGGAAGGGTCAGTTATGATACAGAAGTAATGATGAGATTTGTGATAATAACAAATTTATATTAGTGCTTACTATCTGCCAGGCATTGTTTTAAGCATTGTATATATTTAAACCATTTAATGCTCACAACAACACTGTGGGGCAGGAACCATGATTATCTCTGGTTTACACAGTTTATGTGACTTGCCTAAGGTCATCCAGATAGTAAGTGAAGATCCAGGCCTCAGTCCGTGTTCTAAATCTCTACACTGCATCTCACCAAATCACTAGAGAAGGCTAACTTTATGGCTATATACTCATCTATTTAGAAATTTAAAAGAAGATAAATTTCAGTTTTACCTTACATTAGCAATCGGTGATTATTTACATGTAGACCTTTTTATACATTTACTTAGTGAACTAATAGTTTCGGGTTTTTGTTTTAGAGGTGGGTAATAAGGATAAGAATAAGTTGTGTTCCTTTTGTTTTTAGGCAAAAAATTTGGGAAATATATACCAGGTATGGACTTAACTAAATTGATTAAACTGTGATCTTTAGAGCCCTTTCCATCACTTGTATCCAATTGGTGTCTATCACTTGGTAAATAAGCAAAGAAGAAAATGAGTTTATTTCCCTGACTTTGTACCTACTCATGTTCCACTATAATGTTCAAAAAACATTTCTTCTTCTTTTATTTTAAGTGTCCCCTATGTGCCAGTTGTCATATGAGGATCTGGGATGACAATGTTGAAAGGGCTAACTAGGTCACTGGGCTGTGGAGGCTTAAAATCTAGTGAAGGTTATTATAGACAAGGAAATAAGAAATTTAAATACAGTTGGATAAGATAAAAGAGCTATCTCAGTCTCTTCAACCCACAGATACCTAGTTATTTTGAGATTTTGCTATTAAAGTCAAATTTTTTTTAGAAAGTCCATTACTATGGATACAAGAAAACTTTAAAGAAATTGTGGCTGTTGCTCTATGAAATTCTGTAATGATGATTCCTTGGCAAAGTGAAATGTTTCTTAATAAAAACCATTAATGGGGAAAAGCTATAGTTTTGACCAACCTAGGTATATTATTTAAGAAGACAGCAACGGATTGGAATAGCACCAAATGAAACTCAAAGATAAATATTTGTTGAATGGATGAAGTAAGAAAAGCAAAACTAACTAAAGAGCTCTTCCTATAGCCCCTTAGTTGGGAAACATTTGAATTATTCTTTGTCTGCAATGTACTTAATTTCATTCCTCATGTTAAAGATTGCCTTGCTAGATCTCAATTATTTTTTTCAGGTTTATTTTTCTTTGCAAGGAATTCAGCAATTCTCTTCTTTGTTCTGTTTTAGGAACATCTGTTACAAATCTAGTGTTGGGTTTATTCGAAGCTAACAACTGCCCAGTAGCCCATCAGGAGAAATAACCTAGGTGAAATTACCCTGTAGATTCCTTTCTAACAGGGCTAGCTTCTAAAAATTTACCTTTAATTACATTGAAATTCTGTGATATGGGACATACAAGAATGGTAATGATTCTCCCTGCTTACCATGATAAAACAGTGTTTGGGGTTTATGACAATCCCGATGCATTTATTCCAAATATTTAGATATTTAAAGGCTATGTAAGAGGGAAAAAAAGCTAACAATCTGAACTTGAGGCCAGCTGGCTTATCTGGCTCCTGGTTAATGCTTTCCAAGTGAAGTGCCACTGCCCAGACTCTGCAAGTTTCTTTGACAAATTCCCAACTCATGTCTTCCTACAAATCACATTAAAATAAATTTGAATGGTATAACAGTCTCAGTCTTTGAGTGGAGCTTATTTTTCAGAACTAAGCAAACAACAAGCTACTACTAAAACAACCATTAAAAAGAAAACCACAAAACTACAACCAGACTAGACTCTACAAATCTTGGAGCCTCTGATGCCTGGCTCAGAAGTTTTAGCTAATTCAGCAAGGGGCATTGATGAAATGTTAGCAAAGATTCCTCTGGCCACATGAAATATGACAGCAATAATATACTCTTTAAGCCTTGAATTTGCAGAATTGCTCAACATCCAAATAGGACTCATGTTCATATAGCTACACTTTTGTATAGAGTCTACCGTGAGCCTGGCACTGTTCTAAGCTTTTATACACGCCATCTCTTACTCCAGACAACAGTCATGAGAGGTGAGGAATATTGCTAATCTTGAGTTGTAAATGAGGAGCTGGAGTTGAATGACTCATTTCAAGTCCTGTATCAAACAGATGGGTAAAGTTGAAGGTCACTAAGCTAGCAAATGGCAGGGCTAGAACTGAGACCCAGGTCTCTCTAATTCAAAATCCCAGCTGCCCTACTACAGCTGAGGGTTTATCTTTTGGTATCTGCCTTGGGAGAGTGCAAAAATAATAAAGAAGACACCAGAGGCAGGACTCAAGACACAGAAACACTGAGTAGATCTGTGGCAGTGCGCTGGTTCTCTCTCTGCCTTCTCCATCTCCCTTTCTTCCTCTTGCTTCTCTACTCATTATTTCCTTTGGTCCCCACATTGCTTATTCTGACTATGTACTAATATGGGCAATTCTTTCTAACTAATCAGGCCCTACAAAATTGTCTGTATATCACAAGACAAAGGGGGACTCAGAATTTAGCTAGACTAAGGAGAGTGTATAGGGACCAAAATACATCCTTTACACCTTGAAGTTAAGTTGCGTTTTTCTGTACTATTCTGATAAACCAACCAGAGAGAATCATTAATTGATGATGTTTTAGAGTTGGAAAGAACCATAGATGTAATCAAGTCAACCTTTTCACTGTAAAAACAAAAGAAATGTGTCCTAGGGTGCAGAGATGACTTGTCCAAAGTGACAAAGCCAGCAGATGTCAGATCTGGGACTTTGCCATGGAAACCCTCACAATTACCTTGGCTTCCGTTCATCAGATTCCATGCTGTACTGGCTGAGGCAGTGCACCTGGCCTTTAAGACCTTGAGTTCTGGAATCGGGTAGACTTGGGCTCAAATCTTGACTCTGCCACTTGCTAACTGCATGATTCAAGCCTTACTATTTACCCTCTTTAAGATTCCATTTTCGGCTGGGGGCGGTGGCTCACGTTTGTAATCGTAGCACTCTGGGAGGCTGAGGCGGGAGGATTGCTTGAGCTCAGGAGTTCGAGACCAGCCTGAGCAAGAGCGAGACTCCGTCTCTACTAAACATAGAAACAAATTAGCTGAACAACTAAAAATATATATAGAAAAAATTATTTGGGCACGGTGGCGCATTTCTGTGGTCCCAGCTACTTGGGAGGCTGAGGCAGGGGGATTGCTTGAGCCCAGGAGTTTGAGGTTGCTGTGAGCTAGGCTGACGCCATGGCACTCTAGCCCAGGCAACAGAGTGAGACTCTGTCTCAAAAAAAAAAAAAAAAAGACTCCATTTCCTTATCTGTAACATGTATATAATACCACACATGACTCCTGTGGTTGCTAAGATGATTAAAGGAAACAGTAGTTAATGTTTATAGACTGCTTGCTCTGTATCATGTTCCACGCTAAATGTTTTATGTTGATTTTTTCACATAATACTTAAGATGTATGCAAAGAGCTAAGAGAATGTAACAATAAATACGTGTGTGTGTGTGTAAACAGACACATACCCATACACATGTCGATTAGGAATGTCGTACACACACACACACACATACCAGTTAAGAATTTCATTTAAGCCTTATCTACATTGGCTTAAATAAATGTAGTCCTGTGGTAGGCAGTCCAGGGCTCTTGGAGTTGTCTCGTGAAGTTACCAGGGCTCCCACTCTTCCTGTCTTTCTGCCCTGCCAAAACCTTTGTAGAAGATTCACACTCTCAAGGTCACAGGATGGCTGCTCAGTCATACCATCTGTGCTTCAGGTGGTTAAATAGCAGGAAGGAAGACAGTACGGAACAGAAGGGCAAAGCGTGCTTGTCTGGAAATGCTGCCCAGTGCTAGGTAAGCACTCCTGCATTCACATCACCAACACCTCTGTCTGCAGGAAAGGCTGGGCTTTCACTTGGGCATATTCTAACTCCAAGTATATGAAAGGACTAATCAGCGATTTCTGCCACTTATTTGTCAAGGTCAGGTGAAGAAGTACAACTCTCTCCAACGTACTGAGGAGGTTACTATATGTTCACACTCTGTATATGTATACATATATGTGATAGTAAAGAAAACATGGCTACTTATCACATGCTGATGTGGGGTCTTGGTACACGTGGGGGTCAGGAATGTAAATGTGATCTTCACATCGTCCCAGTGAATTGGTGGCTTAGGTTTGGGGAAACAAAAGAAAATGATCAAACGAAGAAAATGATCTGTTGTGTGTAGGAGTAATTAACACAGGTTTCAGAAAGGAGTATAACAGCAGAGTGGAGGCAACGTAGCTAGAAATGTGATCAAAGGGACAGGTGTGGAAAGAAATTCGCTGTGGTGGAGAGAAATGGTCTAGGAAAGGGAGTGGTACCGTACGTAGGAGTTCTGGAGGATCTGGAGGGTACTCTAGCTCAGGAAGTTGGAAGCCTTTTGAAGGGTAGTGTGACCTAACCTTGAGGTCAACACAGGGAGAAACTGCAAAGAGAAGGCCTGGACTCTTCACTGGTGGGACAGAGGGGAGGGAGAGAGGAGAGAAAGAGAAAGAGAGTGGGAACGAGAGCAAGGGGAGGAGAGGGGGAGGGAGAAGAGAGAGAGAAAGAGATATCTCCAGTTCATTTCTGGGACAGGAGAGAGGTTAGGAATAGAAGGAAAATATAATACCTTGTAATAATTTGCTCCAAGTTAACTTGAGTAATGAATCTATATACTTATATTTAATGATACATAATAAAACAAAATTTCCACCCTCACTGCCTCCCTGGGCTTGGGCTTTTTTCAACACCCCTTACTGAGAAGGGTTATTAGGGACGACAGACAGGAAAGGGCCGCAGAGCCAAGTTTGAAGTCTTAGGAGAGAATCTCCTAAGACATTGGCTGAGGATCATAGAAAGTTACTTGTGGCAGAATTATTCTGGAGTTTTTCCATTCTGGGATACTCTGAGCCCATTTTGTCATAAGTCATCATGACTTGACAAATGACTGTCATGTTGACTAGTTCCTGCAGCTTCGTAAAATCCTTTGCTCAAATTCACACACCTAATGGGCACAAGGCACACTATCTGGAGGATGGGCGCACTTGAAACTTTGACTCAAACGGTACAAAAGCAATTTATGGAACCAAGATGTTTGTACCCTCACAACATTCTGAAATTTAATAAATCAATCAATAAATGAATAAAGGTACATACACACAAAAATAAAATCCTTTGCTCAAGGACAGCAGGCAATCTTCTGGGTAAACCCACTGCTCGTTAGCTATGACTGAGACTAAAAGTGCCTGGATCATAGAAAGCAGTCAATAAACATTTAAATAAATGTATTAATTAAATAAATGAATGAATAATCATCTAGAGAGTATTTAGTGTGGCTGCAGTAAATAGCAATATGGTTGTAATATGTTTACTTATTTAGCTATTGATAGTGCTCGAAGACACTAGCTCATGTAAGGTACAATTTGAGGTTTTATTTTCTAGCATTTGGTTGGTTGGAACCAGCAGAGATGGACTACTTCCACAGGGGTGAAAAAGTACTTGGAAGAAATAACAGTAACAATTACTTTAAAACATATTGGTCTCCTGTGCCCTGAAATCATATCACTTTTCTCAAATCTGTAATACTATTCAGGAGGATGAGAATCTCCTATTCATGAGGATGAGAAAATAATTTCCTGTGTCCTCCCCAAAGAAAACAAAGAACAGATTAAATTATATCTAATATTTTATTGATATTCATAACAAATTGACTAAAAATCCTTTCCTAACTTCTCCGTATTCTTTGTTACCCAAAATATTTTTTTGAAGGATAAGCCTTAGAAATATGGATTTGAACAGCTCAATATCTTTCCAACTCTGTCTATCTGAGTGTTCATTCATTCAATGAGAGCAGGGACCGACCATGTTCAAGACAGTGTCACAAATGAGATCTGATTTTTGCTCTCAAGGAGCTTTCGGTTGACCAGAAGATAAAGATAAATAATAAGTTAAAATATAGTGCTATTATAAGTGTTGAAATACAATGATGTAAGTGCTATAATGGTGATTTGTACAGGGTGCCCTGGCAATGTGGGGAAGTGGTTTAGTATATATTTTTAAGCTCTTAAACTTGGATGTTTGAAGACTGGTTTCCAATACTACCTATGTACCTCACTACCTGTGTGATGTGGGGCAAATTACTTTGTCTCTCAGAGCCTCAGTTTCTGTATCTATAAAGTGAAGATAATAGTAGTATTCATCTCAAAGGGCGTTTTGAGGTTTTAATGAGATATACTTATTATGAAATCACTTAGAATAAAATAAAAACTCCTTAGCATCATGCTAGGTTCTAGCCTCTATTTCTCTCATCAATCTCATCTTTTCCACCTTCTCTTTTATTCACTACACAACAGCCCTTCTTCCTCCAGGTCCTCCTGGAGGAAGTGCACCAAGCTTTCTCTGCCTCAGGGCCTTAGCACCTGCTGGTTCCTTGTCTGAAATGCTCTAATGCCCTAATTCCCTCCACTAATTATGACTCATTTCTGAAGTTTCAGCCTGAATGTCTTTTCACAGGTCGCAGCTCACATATCTTTTTCTTGATCCCAAAGTGCAAATTATTAATAGCTCCATTCACCTTCTTGTCTGATTTCCTAGCTGCCTATTGTTTTCTTACACAATACTTGTCATAATGTGTAATTCTATAGTCTGCGGGGGTGTGTGTGTTTGTGTGTGTATTATATATAGTATTTATCTTCCTCACTAGATTGTAGCTCAGGGAGGGTGAGGATCATATCTTTTTCATCACCATAAACTCATTTCACCACAAAGCTTGGCACACAGGACATACTTTACATATTTGATATTTAATGAGGAAATAAATGGATGGAAACGTGGCTTTATATATAAAACATTAACACTGTGTCTGGCTTATAGTGTTTTATAAGTGCCAACATTTATAATTTCAAACAGTCTGTATTGGCTTTAGGTTGCAGGGGAGTCAGAACATTTTCCTAGAAGAGGTGACATTGAGTTGAAGTTTGAAGTGAAGCACTTATATCTCCCCTGTTTTGGGACTTTACAAAACAAAGGTTTTTAGGCTATTTTTGTATGTTATATGAAAATTTGTAAGAATTTTAAGGAAAAAAAGACTAGTTACTTCACTTCTGAAATAATTTAGCATAGTTTCTCCTGAAGTGTTCAAAGCATTGTCTCTCATTATTTCTTTGAGGTAGGTAACAGGAAAGATGGTTTTTCCTGTTTCAGGGGTAGAGAATTACAGAACAAAGAACAAAAGTTAAGTTAGGCTATGTGGTGGGACTTCTGGAAGAGATGAAGGAATAAAAGGCAAAGGGCATCAAAGCAAACTTTAAAGCCAACAGGTCAAGGAAAGTATTGAATTCCCAGCAAGTTACATGTTTGGCAGCCATAGGCTACAAGCTGGAGCTGATCTGCCCTAAGGGGATGTTCAGAAAAAGGGAGTGGTCTGTATTCCAACAGTCTGGACCTCCCTGAGTGAAGAGTGAAACTCACTATAGCCTCATTAGGAATCAGGATGGATCAGTTTTAGTGAGCCTTGGCCATGATTCCATGGACTGAAATTACCTCCAGAGTCAAAGTCAAAATAAGATCTGATAAAGCCTGAGGAGTCACAAGTTGCTCACAGTCTTAATTTAGGAATATTTTTCCTAAATTAAGAAATTTCTAAATTCCAGAAAATACTAAAGATTTCAGATTAAAATACCCATTTATGGGTTTATATAGGGAACCAGCATTCTACCACATACTCTAACACTTCAACTTTGCTAATCTAAACTCATTTCAAGAGCTTGAAATAACCCAAGATGCTAAAATATTTAACATCTGTTTTCCTTGAAATGAGTGGAGGGCAGAAGGATTAGATTTTCCTTTTGGACAACTCATCAGAGTCTACAGCAGGAAGAAAAGGTTCTGATTTGTGTTTTAAAAAGTTTTTGTTTGTTTGTTTCACTGTCCCTTGGTCTCTGACCTCTAAAGTAACAACTCTCAGAAAAGATGACAACAGAGACTGTCAAGCCTGACTCTTCGGTTTCCTCTGTCTTAGCTATGGCAGGCCTTTCCCAGCCCATCTGAGTCACTGGATTCAGTGTCATTCTTGAAATGAATACAGTTGCTTCCTCCTGTCTGACATCTCAGTCTCATAGAGAGAGGCTATGACTCCTTTGAGTTAACATTTATTTAGTATTACTGTGGGCCAAGCTCTAAACTAAGCTCTAAATAGGCAAAGGCAATAAAACAAGATCACCTCCTATAAGGAATTCTGATTTACTGAGCAGGGAGAAACACCAACAATTTTTTGCAATGTGGTAAGTACTCCATGATAAACATAATTTCTGTGGGAGCCCAGGGAAGAGAATAAGGTCATTAACTCATCCCTTTATGGAGTGTCTGAGTGGCTACTTAAGGCAAAGCCTTACCCTGTAGCTGAAGAAGGTAAACACTAAAAAATAAAAGTTTCATTTCCTGCAGGAACTGAACATGCTCTTATGAAAGGCAAACACACATATCTATATAACTCAATAATACGTCATTAAATATGTTTTAGGTTCCTTAAAATAACTGTGAAAAAGTATTCTGTGCTCTAAGAGAACTTCTATTTCAAGCATTATGAAATCCTACAACCCTTCCATACCTAAAAACTCAGTAAAATATTTTAATACATATTTTTAAATGCACTTCTGAGCTGGAAACAAAGTAAATAAAAATTCTAAGAGGCTAAAAATGGAACAAAATTACATATCGATAGAGGCAAGCCAGTGGTGAAAATCACCTGTTTCTCTAAAGTTATCTGCCATTTCCCTATAACTTAGAGCATTGGTTTTGTTGCTAAGTTGGGGCCAGAAAGCAAAACCTAAGACCATACCAAAATGGATATCAGATGAGAGACAAAGAGCTTAAACCTACTTACCATATTACACTCTTGGTGAAATACAAATATCCCTGTCTTGACCTTGACTCTGAATGAAAGGGAAAAATGCTCCCCTGAGCTGGCCATTGCAGGGATTTGAGGCCCAAATTTATAATACTCTTGTTTTTGAGATATTTTAATCTGGGAATTACTATAATGTGATCCTAGATTGGCAGTATCCCAAGATGCCTGGCAGAAGCAAATATAAATCTCCCTGGAGGAATGCACCTTTAACTTACAACTCAAAAATTCCCACAGCTAAAGTTTATTGAACATGTGCTCATGATAACAAAATTGTATAATACAAGGCAAGAAGCAACCATGAAAATGAATCAGCAAAAACAAAGCCAAAAAAACAGAAAAAAGCTGAACATATTAAAAAATAAAAACAGCAGCCTCAGACTCATAAAAATATTAGATATTATAATTATTGAATTAGTATATTTAATGTATTTAAAGAAATAAAAAATTAATAGACAGATTTGAAAAGACTGAAATAGAAATTATAGAAGTAAAATAATGATAATTAAAATAAAAAAGACAATGAGTAGATTAAACAACAGATTAGGCAAAGCTGAAGAGAGAATTAATGAACAGGAAGATATCTGAAGAAATCCAGAATGTAGCAAGAGAAACAAATACATAAAATAGTATAAAAGAGAAATTAAGAAACATGAAAGGTGTAGTAAGACAATGTAACAAATGTCTAATTAGACTTCCAGATAAAAAACAAAGGTAATGCAGAGGCACTGTTTGAAGTGATAAGGTCTTAGAATTATACAAAAATGATATATGAATATGAATCCCTTAGAATCCTTAGAAGCAGAGAGCCCAAAATGTTCCAAGAAAATTAAATAAAAAGAAATCCACATCAAAACACTTTGTAGTAAAATTTCTTAATACCAAAGACTTCCCTTCCCCCAACCTCCAATTACCTGGAGAGAAAAAACAGGTTTCTATTATCTATGGAAGATTAATAGTTTGGCATCTAACTTCTCATTAACATCTAACCTAACTCATCTTAAACAGTGTAAACTAAAGAACATAGAAAACTATCTTCAGATTGTAGAGAAAATACTTGTTAAACTAGTGTTGTATGCCCAGCAATATTATCTTTCAAGCTTGAGAACAACATTGAAATTTTTTTAGGCAAATGACACTGATGGATTTGATCAGTAATATATCCTAAGTATCCAAGAAGGGCAGATGAACGAGAGCAATAACAACAATGTCTAATTTTGCTATTATGATAGTGATATAACCAAAATATTATGGTAACTATATTTTACTAATTTACACAGTAAGTTAAATGCACATGTTAAAATTTCTATGTTAATGATTAAACTAATAAATGAATAATTTATAGTTTGAAACTAGTTATGGACAGAATTAAGAATGAGAAAAAATAGCATAAAAGTATTTAAGAAAGAAGATAAAAGGAAACAAGGAAACTGAAAAAGCAGAAAATTTAGAAAGCACAAAATAAGAAAGTATAAGTGAATCAAAATATATCAGTAATCATGAGTGGATTATTAAAATTTGGTATATGTTTACAATGGAAAATTACTCAATCCTAAGAAACGACAGCGAGTTAGCATCGCTTATATTATCCTGGATTGAGCTTAAGCCCATTATCCAAAGTGAGGTGATACAAGATCAGAATAATGGGCTCCATATATACTCACCATCAAATTAGTACTGACTGATTAACACTATGGTGCTCAAAGGGTGGTGGTGTTCACCAGGGATTTGGGAGTTGGAGGGGTAGTCCCACATCTGAGGGATGTGGTGAACATTGTGGAGGGGAAGGGCATACCTCTAACCCTTGCTAGAGAGAGGCAAATATATAAAATGTAACCTAAATATTAAGAAAAAAAGAAAAACAAACATTCGTCAGGTGTGGGGCAGGTGGGGGGGAGGAGGGGACGGGTATATACATACATAGTGAGTGTGATGCACACCGTCAGGGAGATGGACACGTTTGAAGCTCTGCCTCAAGGGGGGAGGGGAGACAAGGGCAATGTATGTAACCTTAACGATTGTACCCCCATAATATTCTGAAATAAAAAAATATATATCAGTAATCATAACAAATGCATATGGGCTACATTTTTAAGTTAAAAGACAAAATTGCCAGACTGCTTAAGAAACTAAATTCAGCTATATGTCAAATTCAACCAGCACACCTGAAACAAAAGGATTCAGAGAGGTTGAAAGTGAAAGGATGGGACCTTCGGCACATAAAAAAGTCCTCGAACTCTAGTCATGAGGGACATGCAAATAATGATACCACTCACACACCCTCCAGAAAATAAAAATTAAAAAGTTCATGTTTGGCAAGAATATGGAGCAATAAATATTTTTATATATGGCTGGTGGGAGTGTAAATTGGTACTACTATAGTGTACTCATACATGGAGTACTATGCAGGAATAATGAAGATAAGGAATGAAAATGAAAGAGTAAGTGTGGAGAATGTAGAGCTCTGAGTTGGATAAATTGACTTCAAGGCGTCTGTGAGATAGGAAGGCTTAAGGGTATGTTGCTGCTGGTGGAAATGTGGGCTGGACTCAGAAGCAAAATCAGGGCTTGGGCATCATCCACTGTGGTGATAACAGATCATCAGTAGCCTAAGAGAAATTTCTTCAATGTAGCAAGACCTAATCTCACATGGCAAAGATGCGAGGAGACAATCTTTTAAGAAGTTAGGTAGTGAAGAGAAAGTGAAAGAGAAAATGTTATGTTGGAGGAACAAGAGATTAAACTGGCAATAATTGCTGACATTTATTGCATGTTTATTAGGGCATTACATAGATTATCTAAATCCTCACAACTGTCTGAAATGGATACTTTTGTTTACATTTCATAGATGGGGAAACTGAGGCACAGAGAGATTAAGATCACACAGCTACGTGGTAAAGTCAGTATTTATACACAAGTAGTCTGACTGAAACATACTTCTTAAACTTCATAATAAAACACTGTAGAGTTCTTGGCCATAGGTAAGACTTTGGCATGCTTGTAGCATAAAGGAAATGGAATTAGGAGAGGGGTTCAGAAGTAAGAGGGTAAGGTATAGAAGAAAATAGGAGGTGCTGGGAATAGCCAGGGGGGAGAAGTGGAGAAGGAGAAAATGAGTTCCTTTGAGATTACAGAAAAGGAAGACGTGATAGTAATTCAAGGCGTGGGTGGCAGGAAGTAGCAGGGTTCATTTTGAGTGATTTGCTCCTGCAGTTTGGTCATGGTGAGATTATCTACAGAGGTAAAGGGAGACCTGAGTGGCTTAGTGGCACCAAGTGGTAGGAATGGTTTGAAAGAGCTGGGCCCATAGAAGCTGAAGTAGCGGCAGTGCCAGGAAGTAGCACATTACTCAGGGTTAGATTTAAATGTCAGCACATAAAGTAAAATCACATGTAATCAAGATGATGTTTGAAAAATTCCCTAAATCTCCCATAAAGTACAATATATATGGTTTTGTGTGTATTGTCCTGTCTCTCAAATAGTCTGACAGAGCCAGCTTTTCCTCCAGCAATGAAACAGAAGGCTGTTTCTTTGGTTGAGCACCAGATGAATGGGTTGGGTTGCCTTGGGCCTTTTGTATGAATGAAGACATGCATGACGAGATTCTGCTGTGCAGGGCTGTGTTACCAGTATGTCCTGTGTAAACAGACTGGGGGGGGGGGCGGTATCCTGGCCTGACCCTGCTAGCTGTGTGATGGTGGGCAACTTTATTAAATCTCTCAGAGTCTCAATTTCTCTTCTTTGTAAAAGTGATTAGTGCAGGGCCTGGCATAGATTAGATGCTCAGTTGCTAATAGAAAATAAAGAAACATAAAACCAAATAGTAGAACCAGCTGGTGTGGATGACTTAAAGGAATATGAACCAAGGACCTGGCCGAGATTGAGAAACCTGAATCATTATCTGCCCAAGGTGCTTATAATATGGAACCTAAAGTAAGAAATCACATGGTTGAGTTTACCCAGATTTGAGAATTGGTGTTAATGCCATAGAGTGTTTAGCATGAGGTCAAGAGTAATGGCACGTAGAGCCCTGGGAGGAGAAAGCATTGAAAATAGTTGCCTTAGGAGATTACATTGAGTGTTCACAGAGGGGTGGGAGGAGACAATAAACTGAGAGAATAAGGAAGAATCAAGGAACTAAAAGTCACACTGAGTTTGAAGAGCAAGATCAGTTGGGATGCAGGAACAAAGAAAGGAGGTGATGGTAGGGGAGGAAAGACTTTTCCTCTATGCTCTTAGTTTCTTTGGCAGGGGCCTACAAATTAAACTGACATAAAACAGATTAATGGAAGGAAAAACATACAAGTTTTGATATTAGTATTTTTATGTGGCTTGGGAGCTTCATAGGAAGAAGTAAAAACCCCAAAGAAGCAGCTAGACCTAGAGGATTATATACCACATTAACAAAGAGTGATAAATTGTGGAGACATGACAAGACAAAGGAAAAAGGGGTTTGGTCCAGGGGCAGTAAACTGTGGGAAAGTAACCAGGAAATATGTGAGGAGAAACTAACGGATGTTAAGGGTTGTTCTTAATAAGGTTTGTTTGTACAGACTCATCTTGACATCAACTCCCTGTCTTTGATGATAAGAGTATTCTCTTCTTTCTGATACAAGGAGGGTGCTTTTCCAAGGCACCCTGATCCAAGGAGGGCATGGGAAATTATGCCATGATTTTAGCTAGAAAGTGGGAAGAGCAGAGATCCTTCTCTGCATCTGCTATTTCTCAATTGCCTTCAGCTCAAAATAATCAATATACCAAAGCAGCATATTTTAAAGTACTATGTTCTGATCTGCTCAATGGAGTTCAGAGACAACACCTGGAGATTGTCCTTACTTATATGAAGCTCTTCCTCCAACAACAATGCCTTTCGTGGACTCAGAGGTAGTCGGAGCCAATAGAGCACTTCCTTTCCAAACTCAGATTTGAATAGTGTGTCACAGCACATTTCTTTGAGTGATTTTTAGAGCCTAATTATTTTTAATAATGACAGCACTGTATGTTGTTAAGATCATGGGGCCTGGAACCAAGAGCACAGAGTCTGGAACTATGCTCGCTAAGTTCAGATGCTGGCTCTTCCGTTGACCACTGTGCCACCTTGGGCAATGGGATTAACTCTTTTGTTTCTCAGTTTCCCTATACAGAAAAAGACAGTAAAAGTGGTTGTTGAGAGGCTTAAATGAGTAATACACTTGGAACTGTAATGACCCCTTAGGAAGTGCATGAAAAGTAAGCTGTATTGTTATGAAAATGGGAAAAAAAGCTCATTTACTGATGGGGGCTGAGATTTTTCTGGGCTGGTTCTAATTTCATTGTCTTGTTTGCTTTTAACCAATGGCTTATACTTTTGAGTTTGCTGGCTAAAATGAAAAGGGCCATCTGCGGCTGTGGAGCACACTGTCCTTTCTGTTAAGGAAATGGCCCTGCGTGGGAGGAAGTGTAACTTCGGAGTGCTGTGATCAGAGCAACTGAGAAATGTTACTATCTGCAGTCACCTTCTTTCCGCCCCACGGGAACAGATCTCTTCCCCCACTTTTTTTTTTTTTTCCTAGAGACATTTTCATCCTTCAACAGAAAGTCTACCTATCCCCAGCTCCTGGGTTACTCTTACCGGGAGACCTGCACAATCACATCTATTGTTTGCTTTTTTGTCATAATTTTAACCTTTTTATAAAATCTCTGTAGCTTGCAACCTAATGACTGTTTCTGTAACATCCATCACTCTGACAGAGATAATAACACCCAAGTAGAACAAGGAATGAATAATTTAACAGGAAAAATTAGATTCCTAGTATAAGCTTCTTCAAAGAGATTTTCTGAATTAAAGGTGAGGTATTCTGTCTGGTGTAAAATAAATTAACCCTTTTTTTTTGTGCGTGTGTTCAAAGCTCCTTGGAGAATTGTTCATTTCTCATATGAATGAAGTTGAAACAACTAGGTATCATGTGTGTATCTAAAAGCATCTGTGCAAAGATACTCTTCTCTTAATATGTAAAAAGAGCTTCAAACGGTTATTGCAACAACCTGCCTAGCCTAGATGTCTAACCTAGTTCCCTGTGTAGTCTTTAAAAATGTCTTTCACAGTATAGAAGCTGAAGCTATAGGGCTCTGAAGCCATGTGGCCTATGATGCTTATTAATTAGAAAACCAAACTTCTTTGATTCCTTCTCCAAGGTTTAGAAACCATCTCTGATGAGAACACAGCACTGTATGCTCTTAATGTTAGGATGGGGCAGAAGCTAGTTTTGTGATGCACTTTTCTTTTATACTGACAGTGTTTGCAAGTACTTGCTAATGGAAAATAGGACAGGAGAAGCCATGAAAAGACACTGGTATTGCCAAGCTACATAGGAGTTAAGGAAAATGTGGGAGCCTCAGTGAAATGCAAGTTTAAACAAAGAGGAAAGATGATTTATAGTTTAATAAACCATTATAATTTTTGACTTTAGAATTTCTTCTTGAACTAGAAATCTGGAGTGCAGTAGCCAGGTAGTGGTATTAAAGAGTTTAAAGAAGAAAATATGTTTTTAGTTTCAGTATATCTTTTAAATCACGCCTTGGAATAAGAAATGCATGCTTGAGCCTGCAGCTGGGAGGTCAAAAGGCCAAGGGAGAAGAGGTTCTTTTTTATTGTATACATATGAATTAATCATGACTCAGAAATGGAATTGGGAGGATAGCTGCAGCTGGAAAGGGAAATAAAATAAGAAAAAATGTTTTCATTTATTTATTTGCATAAACACACACATACGTCTATATACACACATGGTATAAATATGTGCTCATACCCACCATCTAGCTCCTGAAAATCACGACCACACATGTAGAAGAAATACCGATTCAACACCTGAGAAGAAAAGACACATTCATCTTTTCACCTTGGGCTTTATTTATCTAGAATTTGTGCTTAAGCAGGAGTCTCCTTAACAGATTTTAATACAAAAGACTTCCTTACTCCTATTTGCACCTAAAATTTGATATGTTTTATAAAGTAAAAATTAAATTAAATGCCATGTGAGCTCTTGCATGACACAACTTCAGAACTATAAAAAGAGCAAACAGCCACAGAGAGACATTGAACCAGCAGGAGGTAAACCCTGTGGTAAACTAGGTTATTTCTCACTGCTTTGAAGTTTGTTTTTTTAATTTTATTTTTCTTCCATCAATCTATCATCTATGTGTCTATCACCTATCTATTTATCTATCCATCCATCTTTACCACAGTACAACACACAAAGACATGGGACTTTCATTTCTACATACTTTACTCTTTTTCTTTTTTGCTTCCAAATTAGACTTCCAGAATTTACAACTCAGAATACTGACTCTAGTCAATGTGGTCTTGGGTTAGTTCTCCCTCACAATTACTGGCTACTCCAGAGGGCTGGGGTCAGGGGCTTGATTAAATAAATTACAGCTTCAGGTCTCCTCCAATAAACCATGTCAGGCTTTAGGCAACGCAAAACAATGCTCCCTGTTTTAACCCATAATGGGCAGTTGAGTTCAGTAAATGGCCTAATCACTGCAGCATAAATATTTATGGGAGAATTTTTCCAATTAAGGTAGAGGCTTGTTTAGATGCTATCAGTTTAGAGAGGGCTTTTCCAACAAGAAAATTACTGTTAAAAGACATCAGGAAATGGTTAAACTCCAGAAGGCTAAAAGGTCAGTGACTCTGCAATGTGCAAAGCCTGCATTCATAGTGTTGCTGTCTATGTGCATTAAATCCTCCCCCGAAACCTTTTAAAAGGGGGATTAAAAAATAGCCCTTTGTACTGAGGAAAAAAATATTGCTTTATTCATATAAAAAATATTTATGTTGAGAAATAAAAATGTAGGGCAGTGGCTCAGCCAGATTTGGTGTTATCCCAACTCTTACAACAAGCTGTACACAGGTCTTGCTTGTATGCTGGGTCTAGAATATGTTGGGTGGCACTGATAATGGTATTGAATGATTCCCATCGTAGGTGCTGTCGGCATGCACTTCAAGGATTCTTGTTGCACACACCCTAGGAAGAGATGTAAATATGCAATTTGTAAGTCATATTACCAAGAAAGAGCTGTATAAAATCTGAAATGTAGAGTACAGGCAGAAAAACTCCCAGAGGAGAAGAATATGTGATCTCAGTGGAAATTCATTAATCTACCAAGCAGTGTACATGCGTGTCTGCCATATGGTATTTTACTCCGAAGGAAAACATAAAAAAAGAAGGAGAGAAAGTGGGAAAAAACAATCCCTGTAGAATGTGAACACAAAGTACCTTTGCCTGAAAACAAACTTACGAAGTTGAAAGCAGAAGAAACGCAGGAGAGAAGGCTAGATCGTGCTATCAGAACTGAGAAGAATTTGGAAGCATTACCATGTGATTTTGATTCCCTCTAGAAAATAGAATAAAGTATTAAACATTAAGGTTATTTAGCAACAATTTCAGCAGTTAGCTATTGCGTAAAATATAGCCTAAACCACACACCACACACGCTGAGGAAGGTTGGTCTTATATCAGGATAGCTTAGGTTTGTTTAAGCCAAAAGTACTAACAATCCTTTCCAAGGCACAGCTGTGGCAAAACCAAAAGGCAGTGAGACACCTGAAAAAATATGAGACTATAAAAAGAGGCATTTGCCATTTCACATAATTAAACTGGAAGACAACTGACTTTGAGCCTCATCCAACTCCCTATCCCTCTTCCACCCTCATCCTCACATGAAAACCTTAAGAATCTAGAAAAAAAGCCTGAGATCTCAGCACCCCAGCAGTGACACTTGGCTTTATGCTAGTTGCCCTTTTCTTTGATTCATTAACCAACCCAGTTCTTGGAACAGCACGGGGAACAGAGCCCAGGGTTCTCTGGAGCATCCCTTCAGCCAGAAGAGTCCATACCTGTAAATGCATGGGGTATGGCTTTGAGCAGTGGTGGCCCCACAGTCAGAGCTAACTCAGTTTCTGCACATGAAGCCTCTGGGAGCTGGGAGAATGCAGGTTGGGCTGTCTTCTCGACATTTGCCCCACTGGGGCTCGTGTAGGGGACAAGAAAATTGAAATAAAAAAATTCAAAGACCCGGTATTCCTACCCATCTTATGCCTTTAAAATAACATATATTCTTAGATTTCCCTTTTCATTTTATCTCTTCAACTTAATGATATTAGCTACTTCAGAGTTGAATTTCTCTAGAGAGGGAAGCTGAAGCACCCATTTATGGGTAGAAGAACTCCTCTTCATTTGGGCTTGAAGATCCGTTAGGAAGAGAGTCAGTTATACAAATCTAAGCAGATTCTTATTCTACTTAGACTCTTATCATATTAGGAAAAAGTAGGTTTGTAGTTAGAGAACTTGAGTTTCTACTTAAAAGAGGCAATGTTTTATAATATGTAAGTTGGGAATCAGCTCAGATCTCTATTATTTTCCTTTTCTCTGAAATATTGACTTGCCCAGGTTTAGGGGCCAACACACTTTTTACACTGTGTGCAGCTCATGAACTACCAGCAGGGAAACAATGGCATTCAGAAGTTCTCCTTTCAGCCTACATCACTAATACACACGGAGATTGGAGATTTGGGCAAATTTGATCTGGTTTTCTGATTTCTCATCTAGGAGTGTGTTAGATATCAACAAAATAGTGTTGATAACTGCTTTAGGAAAATGCTATATAAATATGATAGGTTGAAGATTCATTACTAATTAAGGAAAGGAAGTTAATTTTTCTTCAACATCATCCTAGGTCTGTTTAAAGAAACCATCACAGACAAATTTAAGAGCTTTGGCAGGAGTGCTAGATTATCATGATTATCACACTGGGGCTTTGGTGGAGGGGCGATTTCCTTCCTTGTCTCTAGCTAATGCATATTGCAGTTTGACCATCTGTAACACGCTGTAATACTTCCTTTTCCTGACATAAAGTCTTCAGCGTGAGTACTAATTCAGGAACTTTTCAAACTGGGTATTTTTCATTATAAAAACTGTAATCTGTCATTTAAAAATAAGCCCACAGATTACAAGAACAGACAGAATGTTCTTTAGGTTTAGCAAATAGCATATAGCAACTCTTCTCCATTCAGATAGCTTTCCAAGTGGTGCTTTTCACATGCTTACGAGAAGGAATGACAAAGAGGACATGCTGGATTTAACACTGATTTGTCTTTTCACCCCAAATGTTGGAGAGATAGTTATTCTTGGAGATAATGCTGTGATTTGAATTGGACTGTTTGTTATGTGTTTCATTGTTTGTGCCCTGGCTGTGACTAACCCAAACTAAACCTCTAAATTATAAATAAAATAACAAAACCAGGACATGTATGAGATGTCATAGGAAGCCTATTATTTGTATGTAAATAAGTGACACTGTCTGAGACTAACATTGAACCAAAGCAATGCATCCATATCAACATAATAAGCTCCAGTCTCTGGTAAACTACATTGGCAAAATGGTTTTGAACAAACTACTTACCCTCAGCATCCAAATTAATTCTTTCTAAGGCTTTAGGGCATCATTTAGTGCAGTTATGAAAATAAGCAGTGTTCTGCACACCCAGAAAAATCAGGACCAGACTAGAGAAACTTAGGTTTGAGATCTTAGAGTAATGCAATATATTCTTTCCCTTTTTGTTTTCTTCCTTTTGTTTTGTTCTTACAGAAACCACCATTTACAAGGTAAGTCTGAACTTTTTGCTCTTAGCATAAGTTTGTGATAGAAAGAATAGTTTTCATACAATTGATTGAATCAAATGCAAATTTTGAGGGTAATCTTGAATTGCTCATGATTTCATGAATGGGTTTAACATCTTACAAGACTTACCATCTTGTTTTTCAGTCATTTCCTATTTTATCCCATGGATGGATTTATATTTTTTTGCTTATATATCACATCATTTTATATCAAATTCAATTAATAGCCACCATTAAAAATATATACACCACAAAAGAGCACTGTAGTGAAAAAAGATCAACTCTAATTTTAATAACGTTACATTACTAAAATGCTACTAAAATAAGCCCCAAATTTACCTGGTTTTGTTTGTAACAAACTCCTTTAAAAATAGACCCAAAATGCACAATAGTAATTGAATATTACAGTTGTATAGTATTTGAAAATTTGTGAAATTGTTTTATATCTACTACTTAAAAACATCTTCCAAAACCAGTATAATAAAGACCAAATGATTTTATTACTTTTTGGGGGGTAATAAATACTTGCTTCTCTCTGAGAACCTGATTGCTAATGAATGAGACTGCTTTTTTAATCAGATCACTTAAATATTGCAGCAACTTGGCCAGAATTAGATTTTTGGTTATTACTATGTTAAAGCAAAGCTGCTAGATTACCAAAATATCTCTGTCTACCAAAGGAAAAATCTACGCATTTTTTCCCCTGAATAAATGGCACATAAATGACATATGTGAAGTTTGAAACTCCAGATGATCTGTTGATTTTTAAGATGGACAGCATGATCATCTGAGGAAAAGGAATGTTCAAGATTTAGACCCAGTCTATGATGTCAAGCAGTGGGTTTTAATCATTTTCAGAAAGTGGGGGTGTTAGCACTCAGTTTAGAGTTTCTGAGACACAAGTTTATAATCTAAAAGTTGGCACTCTGGATAATAGTGACACAGACGACATTGCCATAATTCAAATACTTCACAACTAAGGAATGCATGTCTGGAAATTTCCTTCTGAAGAGAATTGTTCCTTACACTGATAAATGCAGTGCTGGGAGCTACACCCTGCCCCATAATTTCCCTTTCTCCATGGCTGGTCAGACTGTGTATGAGAAGTCATGTATTCAGACAGCTGGAGCCTCCTTTCCTAAGACCTTTCGAAAGCATCCATCTTTCACTTCTTTGTACACCTGCTGACAGTCTCTTAAATGGATCAACGGTTTCCTTACTACTCTACAGAACTGATGACAGTTTTCAAGGGGGTATGAAAAATATCCCAGCCTTGGAGCTGTTTATACCAATATTCACAGTTGATAAATTGGGCTGTCATTATGATCCTACCATAGAGGGCAAAAAGGGGATTTAGGAGCGGTGTTGATCACAGCAGTACAAGGCACAAACTAATCCTACATCCATTACCAGATTTCTATGTGTGCCACCATCTGTTGTTCTCCATCTCCACTGAAGGTAGAAAAAAAAAAAGGCCTAACCTGCAACAGGAAGGATGGAGGTTATAATGTAGAAGAAAGGATATCTGGGAAATAAAGGTAGTTAAATCCTGAACTAGACATGTGAGAGGGTTTATGGACTGTCCTTACGCTAAAGGGTTTAAAACATACTGGAAGCTCTACTCTCTGGGGACGAGTTTACTAAACATTCTTGTTTGAAGACTGGTGAAGAAACAAAATGGCCTCTCAGTGGCTATTTCATGATTTCAGTTGTTTATTCCAAATGAATAAAAATGTGTGGCTAGGTTACAGAGTTTAGAATTTACAATGCCATATACTTAGGAAATATTTATTACTGATTCTCTACCGTGTTTCCCCGAAAGTAAGACTTATCCATAAAATAAGCCCTAGCAGGATTTTTCTAAGCATTTGCACAATATAAGCCCTACCCCAAAAACAAGACCTTGTAATGGGCGTGGCTACACAGCGTATCTGCACAACCCATGCATTTCCTCAGGAGCGGTAAAGAAGATGAGCAGCCCTTCTCATCTGCCCCATGGTGACAGCTACTATCCCAGAGGTGACCGGAAAGGTGCGGGCAGCCCCACCCCCCACCAATAAGGTCAGCTCCCCCTGTCAGGTCCCAGCCATCCTGTGCATGCTGCAAGCTGAGGCTTTGAGGGGAAAGTCTCCTCAGTGAAGTGAAGAGCGGGACGCTCCGCTTTAAGTGTTGTGTGTCCCCAGGGGGAAGAAGAAAAGCTGTGGCTGCCATTTTACTCAGCACTGTGGGCCTCTCTCACCTCCCCACAAATACCAGGGGATAGGGGAAAGCTTCAACAAGCAGTCTCCTACTGAGCCCAGAGAGATCATTTCTGCTCCACTGTGCAGATT
>VBSM01002616.1:25441975-25623853 GCA_008086735.1 Cheirogaleus medius | reverse complement strand
TCTTCTTGAGGAAAAATTAATATAAGACCCTGTCTTATTTTCGGGGAAACATGGCATATCCCTGACTCCCAACTAATGGTGCATGTCAGAATTATTTTGATAAGTTTTCCAAACTCTACAAGTCTTGTCCTCAAAACTTCCATGTCGCTAAAGGAGAATCTTGGGACTGGGGTGGGTGGATACTGAGCTAGCTAGGTCTGGGCATGTGGTTGATTAGCCACTGTGCTTCTGGTCAAGAATCACTATTTTAGACAGGTGAGTGTTTCCTAAAATCTTAGCCCAGCATGATCACCTGGTAATCTTTATGAAAATATAAATATCCAGATCCCATTCCAGCTCTAAACAATCAGAATCTTGAGGGGGCGGGCACGACCTAGATGTTTTGAAAAATCTCCCTTGGTGATTCTGGTGCCCTGGCAGGTTTGGGGACCACTCCCTTCAACAATAGAAGAAATTAATGGAGTGAGAACAGCACTTTTAATGATGAAAAGGCCACTAGAAACAAGGGAGAGGTTCATGGGGTGTTTAAAGCTAAGATCTAGTGAAGCCTATTTTTATTAAATCAGTATCCTGCTTACAAAATCAATTCATCTAAGTTGAATTTTTTGCAGGGGGCCAATTGGAAATATTTATAGTGTGAATAGTGGCAGTGGAAGCATATAAATGTTTTTAAATCCTAAGGTAGGAAAGTTTAGGAATGGCCTTTAATTCAGAAATTGATCTAAGGTATAATGCTCCTAGAACAAGGAAAATAGAATGATGAAAAACTGGCTTATCCAACTTGTGGGCTATTGTGTGAATGAATAAGGGAGAAATACTGATCTAGCTGCTAAGCTCTTTTCAGCATTCTTGTATTGTGCTCTTTGTGATGACTTTGCCTTGAGAACGATTGCAATAGAGTGCTATTTAACTGTAGAGGCAGTCGCCTTGGTCACCTGAGATTGGCAATGTGCTATTTTAAAGATGGGTTGTAGTGCTGGGGATGGGGGAATTGTAGGAAGAAGCTGAAAGATTTGAGAGGAAACGGAGGGCTGGAAATCACAATGCAGTCTGATAAGGGTAGAGGAAAATAGAGTTTTATGTGGACAAAGTGTTCTATTGCACTCGTTTGTCAGCCTGTTGGAATGATCATGCAGTCTCTTGTTCATTTCCAGCTTCTGAGAATGACAATCTATTCACCAAGTTAACATTAGAATATAACATTTTAGAAAGTATGGGTGTACAAAGATGGATTCCTTGGTTACAAAAATCTCCTTTGGAACTGAAAATGGCAGAAAAGGAGGCTGAGTTTTGTTTAATGGAGTCATCTTTGTTGGAAGTGGCTTACTAATCTCAAAACTGGAGTTACGGGAGCAGTTACATGTTTTGCAGAAATTGCATAGGAAGTAACTGAACTTGGTTTTCCAAACAGCAAGGATCACTGGGAAGCTATAGATGGCAGTAACTGTAAGACTCGGAGCCCTGCCCTGTGAGCCACACTCTAAGTCCCTTTAAAGTCATGCCACTGACAGAGGAGATAAGTGCTGATAGGAGACAGATAACAGCAGGGCTGGGGCTGTTTTCTTTCTGGCAAACAGCACTGATTTGGGCTCCCCCACTCCCACCCCTTCTGCTATTCTCCAAATTATGGCTGTTCGTTTTTTAATATACTGTCAACTTTCATATGTAAGATCCTAAAGGAATAAAGACTGTTTCATTTGAATGTTTTAATGTATGTTTCCCAATTCAGTGGGAACTTTTAATAAACACTAAGTAACTCAAAAATTTATATTTACCTCCCTAAACTTGTGTTTTAAAAAACATTCTGTTTTATAAGATTTCTTAGAAGAGAATCTAGCAGGTTTCAGAGGAACTTCTTAGACACTTTGTACCAGACTGAAAACAAAACAAAACAAAAAAACTTTTCGTAAACAACCCGGCTTCTCTGTCGTGGGCATTTATGCAGAGTTAATATGTAAAATGATCAATGAGCAATATCACATTAAGAAAGCCAATTTAATAGAACTTACATTCTCGAACAGGAAATGCATATAATAGGCACATGGATTTTTATTCATTATAAGAATGCCGTTCAAATCGGTTAATAAGAATTTGAGAAAATATTTGAGAAACTGACAAAGTTTTCAAGGCACTAGAAGATTGTCAGAAGATCCAACAGTGTTCTACAGTTTTGTTACCCCCTGACCTGAAAGAAAAAAGCATTCGATTCTAGGACACAGGCTAAATGGACAGCCTGCAGCTCAATAGCCTAATGAATAATGGGATCTGAGCGATAAATAAATGTCAGAAGGAACTTAACAATCATGACTTACAAACAATAATCTGATTTAGAAAAATATTAAATTAGGATCTAAACAGAAAGTGGTGTTTAAACAGTTCCATTTGAGGGACCCAGATCGTCCTCCGCTAAGTGGTGTCGGTGGGCAAAGGGCGTTTGTTTCTGCCACAGCCGGAGTGTGATTGATGCGGCTGCTCGTGCGAGCCTAGTAACCAACTTATTATTACAGCAGCTCTGAGGTTTGTTGCTGGGCTGTGCAAACAAATGCTCGACATCATGTGGGAACGGCAGTAAGTGGAAGGGCCTCGGTGGAAAACACCGTTGTGAAATGAGCTTTTCAGCCCAGAATTTAGCTACCGGGAGTGTAAAAACAAAGGTCTTTGCAAGGAGAGACAGTGAGCAAAGCATGATGGATAATCTCGACCATGCACATAATTGCTTCCAGGTGTCTGGCCACTTTATTACTCTTGGGGTTATGCTACCACCCTGACAATGTTTTCTTTCTCAAACACGATAACTCCTCAGAAGGCTGGTGCCAGCAGTTACTGTTACCTACATCACTCTAGGTTGACTCGGGTAGGGCCCAGTCTCCAGACAACGGGCCACATTAGGGAGATTTAATAACGTGCGCATATAAAATGGAGTTTAGAGAAACCCCATGAAAAGTTGGCTGAGTGCTGGAAGTTTGTTTTCTCCATCTGAGTTAGTTGTATACTTCTAGAGCTATTGATAATTTTTTCCAAGGCAGGTTTTTTTTTTCTACTGTGCATGACATTTTTTTAGGTGAAGCACATAGCTTTCTTTTTATTTAACTGATTGAATTTATAATATCATTTTCAAAGATTTTTGGTATCCACAATGTAGTGCTTAATGATTTAATTCTGATGCAGAGTGAAAATAGAACATGTTCTTGCCTGGATGTCAACACCTAGAAGAAGAAAGTTGAAGCCGTTTTCTTAACCACCTGCTTTTCTAGGCTAGAAAAAATAATCACAAAAGCTTAAAAATAATATATCACATTTCATTTCTGAGAAGCTTGTTCCAAGAATAATAATACAAATTTTTATGTCCTTTAAATTTCTTGATATAGGCAGATTTAAGAATTGTCCATAATTCAATATCTGGTTTTAAAAAAATTGCTATAAAAAGACCAAATCCTTGTAAATTAACATAAATACTATGACATTTTGTACCTATTTGCAGACTTTTCCCCCACAGGATCTCTAGAATCAATGAAGAGGGAAGGAATTTTTTTAAAGTTGGAAAGAAATAATAGGATTTGAATAAAATATCGTGGTGTATAGGATAAATATGTACAATGACTCAGCTATTCTATTTTATCTTTAGGTAGTATTTGACTTAAAACATCCTCAAAAAAACATTTATTATAAATAAAAATATATTTATATATGATATTATTTTATACTCCAGTAAGAATATTTTTTATACTTTAAACTGTCACAAGAAAAATGTCATCAAAAATGGAATAATTTTATCTTTATTAAATATTTTTATTACACTATTATTTTAAACAAATTGACCATTATGGTCTTCAGAAAAGTCCTTTCGTCCTATACTCTGGTTGGCATCTATCAAATGAGGCACACAGGAAGATTTTATATTTCAGGGCACTTCAGGTTGGACCATCAATCATTCCTTTTTTCACATGCATTTGGGTCCCTATTCTCTTTGTGACCTTATTTAATGTATTTGCAATTCAGGAATGTGCTCAAAATTTGTCTCTTAATATGTAGAAATTCAAAGGTCTTTTTACTCACATGGTTCAATCAAATTTTACACGAAAAATTAATTGTGTCGAATGCAGACCTAATCCCAAAGGATGCACTGAAGCATCACGTTTGACCTGGGTGAGGGCTACATGCATCCGTGCACCAATAGGGGTACAGAGCAGAAAGCAAAATGGTTATTAAAAAATATAATAGTATGGGAATTGCCATGAATTTTAATAAACTCATCTTTCTGCAGTTTCAAGCCCATTTCTTCTACAAGAATACATATATATGTATAAAATGGTTCTCCCTCTTATTAAAAAGATAATAACAATAACCTTTCACCATTCCAGTGTGCCAAGCAAAAGGCTTTTATTTTTTACAAAGCAATTTACATTGGGAACTGGGGTAGACCATTTTCACATGATATTTACAACTACATTGATTTTAATGCTTTGTCTATGTTTATTTCACATTCTCTATGACTGAAGTGGTGGGTCTAGAACAGGGGTCCTCAAACTTTTTAAACAGGGGGCCAGTTCACTGTCCCTCAGACCATTGGAGGGCTGGACTATAGTTTAAAAAAAACTATGAACAAATTCCTATGCACACTGCACATATCTTATTTTCAAGTAAAAAAACAAACGGGCAAAAACACCCGCTTGTGGCCCGCGGGCCGTAGTTTGAGGATGCCTGGTAGAATATAGAATAATCTGCAAGTAGGTGTTTAGTAGACATCTGGCCTGTTTCTGTTCTTTCCAGGGCACTATTCGTTTGCCCTACTTTTGCGAATTTTGTCCCGTTTACCAGCTGATTCTTTTTTTTTTTTTTATTTCAGCATATTATGGGGGTACAAATGTTAAGGTTACATACATTGCCCTTGTCTCCCCTCCCCCCTCAAGTCAGAGCATCAAGCGTGTCCATCCCCCAGACGGTGCGCATCACACTCACTATGTATGTATATACCCGTCCCCTCCTCCCCACTCCCACCTGACCCACACCTGACAAATGTTTTTATTTTTTTTCTTAACATTTTGGTTACATTTTACATCTTTGCCTCTCCCTAGCAAGGGTTAGAGGTCTTCCATTCCCCTCCACAATGTTCACCACATCCCTCAGATGTGGGACTACCCCTCCGACCCCTGAATCCCTGGTGAACACCACCACCCTTTGAGCACCATAGTGTTAATCATACCAGCTGATTCTGGCTGTGAAGGTATCTCTTCCTCTATTGCCAGTGAAATGATTAATTCTGTTTCCCTTCGACCCACTGTTTCTTGACCACCTCTTCCCATGTCTCTTAGTGATTGAAAAAAAGAATCTTTTGAGTAACCATCCCTGGCTCCTTCCCACGAGAGTCCTTCAACCTCCCTGAAAATAAAGCCACACCCCCAGCACCATGAAATGCTTGCGTTTGCAACATGAACCCAGTATAAGGCCATCCTCTGAGAACTTTACCTGAAGAAGTTAAGCTGAAAGTTAAGAAGGAGCAGTAAGTAGCTCTGGAGAGAGAGAAAAAGCCCAGGACAAAAAGTCTCCTCTTAATCTAGGGCTTTGGAAAGGTTTTCAGCAAAGGAACCATGTTACAGGGTCATTATTTTTCTCTTAAAAGGTGTCGAACATTCTAGAATAAGAGCACAGGAAAACAGAGGAGAAAGACAAAAGCTTTATTGCTCATAGCAGGAAGGCGTCAGTCTGAGAGTGAGCCTCAAACCCTACTCTCTGGCAATTAGCAGAGGTTTTTCTGTGTTATGCAGGCATTTCGGTTGGTCTCAAGAAAAGAGGCATGAGAAAAAGGAATATAAAGAGGGGATTGAGGCAGACATAACTTAACAGTTTTGTTTCCAGAAACAGATTGCTAAGGCCGAGACAGCCTGGGAAAAGAACCCTCTGCGGTTATTGGTTTATCAGAAAAATGGCAATTTGGACTGGAGTCTTATGAATCCTTTTACCTACAGGCTGTGAAAAGATCTAAAGCTGTTACCATGGCACTGGCTCCCATCACACCTAACAGGATGAGTCCTCTCTGGCAGGTGGTGCTCTGCCTTGCCGTTTCCTACCTCTGAGACTTGGATCTTGCATTTTCTCTATCTCCAAAATCCTCCCTCAGCTCCACCTACCCAAACCTTAACTATTCCATGTGGTTTAGCTCAAGGACTGATATCTCCTTTTGAAGTTCATATGTGTTGTTGGTAATGCTATTATAGCATTTCCCTCCTATAACCTTCTATTGCAACCATTTGTGTATTTATCCTAATCCTTCTATTAGATTTATAATCACTTAGCACAGGGAAAATTTATATTATATGTGCCGGGCAATAGATTATGTGCTGTGTGTATCTAATCTCTTTTAATCCCTGTGAAATCTCTCTAGTCTAGGCATTATTGTTCTCATTTTTAAAATGCAGAAACTGAGGCTCAGAGAACTCAAGGATCTTGCCCAGGTCCCATGGTAGGTGAGAACATCAGCAGACCATGTCTCTTGTTTGCTATTGGTATTTTAAGTAATTACCAACAGCAAGCGGTATTTAGGGTGGTAGAGATTTGGATGCAGGTGTGCATGTCTGCAAAACTCATGCTCTTTGACACCACTTTATGCTGACACTCTTAGGACAGGAATTGGAACTAATTTTTATCCTCTCCAGGGACTGTTAAGTATTTGTTGATTTAATTAGTGATTTTAGCAAATCACCTGACATTTTCCTTTCTAAACATTGTATTCTGGAATGGCTGAAATGGTGTTAAAAGAAAGAGGAGTGAATATTGTATTAAACATTGTGATTTATTGATTCTGTCTCATTTTAACATCATAGGTGCCCATGATAGGGAGAAATGATTTATTTGACCAAAGGTCCTTATATTTACCTCCATCACTTAATTGCATTTTAATATGCATGAAATAAAGAAGTTTTGAGTGTAATTAGTTTATTTAAAATACCAGTAACAAGTAAGAGACATGGTCTTCTGATGCTCTTGATGTCCTCATAACAGATTAAGTGGATATTGAACTTCTCGTCAACCTGGGAGCAAAGAAAGTGCATACATTTTGTCTAGAGTCACTGTTTGTAGGGAGAGGAGAGTTTTGAGTTCTGTTGGAAGTAACATCCCTAGAATTGTCTAGTGGTCCATTTCAGGGGAGCCTGAACCAAGATAAAATAAAATGACACTAAGGGTTCCTCAAGGTGCTCTGTCTGCTGACCAGTGACCGAGCACCATGCAAGGGAGGAAGTAGGTAGCTAAAGAGACCGTCAGGGTAAGGTAGGGGAGCCATGTGGCTTTGGCAACCTGGGAAGGAGGGCAGCGACAAGGTCAAGATGACACACACTTCAAGGGTAGAGGTGAAGTCTCTCTTGCTCACTCCTTTAATCCCTAGTGTCCAGCAGTTTGATTGTCACATAGTGCTGAAAAAATAATTGCCAAATGGAGGGCTATTAGAAGCTGTCATGATGCTGTACTTTTGCCAAAATACAAATTATGCTATATGAGATGTTAATTAACATATTATATGGGATCAAAAGACCCATTATCTATGAACACTTGTGAGACATTCTCAGGATTATCCTGAATTACATAGGAAGAATTTAGAGGCTGATGGACCTCAATTTTCCACAGTAGGACTAAGCTGGAGATTAATGGCGCTTTTCCTCTGATCCCACTGTTGCCCCAGGTAGTTACTGCCTGAGAAAATGTAATATGTTTATATATTTATGCTGAGATTTATACTATGGGCGATGGCTTCCATGATAACAAGATGAGTACTCGTGGAAACTGAACTGTTATTTTCAGGTTAAGCAGGAATCATTTAGTAAATTATTATTATTATATTTTTCAAGTCTTAAATAGGCCCCAATATAGCCAGAAAGAGTTAATGTAACTTCCAAAAATTCTTTGCATAGTCCTAGGGACTGAGATAGTTCCAGGAGAAGCTATTTCTAAATTTAGTTTACAAGCACAAGACAATATATGTGGCAAAGTATTTGAAGATACCATAAAATTCTTTAATTCAGCTCTGATTTTAGCTCCAGCTTAACTTACCATCTTAGCCTGGTATAATACTTCTAAGACTGCTGACTTTGAATTCCATTCTGAGCGTGCAAGCCTTTTTAAAAACCTCATTTCCTTAAAAGGAACAAGAAGTCCTGTTTTTGTCCCTCACAGAGGAATCTGTGCAGGAAACAAGAAGGTAACAGGGTTAGTTATTTGAGGTAGATTCCTGCTGTGTGCAGCATCGTTGACTAAATTGCATCTGAGGCTGCAAAGACAGTTTGCTTAAAATAGGTATGAGAGCTTGCTGTTGATCCTAGAGAACAAATGAAATCAAGAGCATGCCATACATCTTCTGCATTTCAGAATTCCTAGAAGATGCTTTTGCTTTTCTTATTGGGATGTGATATAAAAACTTATGGTGAAAGGCAGATGTTCTTAATTATCACCTTGAAATATTGCTGATAGCGTATAAGTCTATACATTTGGTAGTAAGTCCCTAAATGAACTTGAGAAGCAAAGAAATATTTTGAGGGAACAGGAAAGGAGGGCCTGAGAAAATGGATCTTTTTTGGACTTAAATCACCCCAATTCTCAGTTGATGAATAAGGTTCTTGCTTCCAGGGAACTGACATTTATCCAGAGGAAAGAAGTGAGGAGAGCAAACCTCAGACAGGAGACAGGCCCAAGGCAGCAGCCAGAACCCAGCACATGGTGAAGTCCTGTGCAATTGAATTTTCAAGGAATGTCACCATGTTGCACTCAGAAATAGAGGGTTTTTTTTGTTGTTTTGTTTGGTTTAGTTTCAACATTGTTGCTTAAGTCAATGTGGGTGTCTGAGGTCTCTAACCAGATGGTTGCAGAATTGTCCTCCATATGGCTTTGGTTGACTAGGGTCATCCATTTATCTGTTGTTTAAAAACAAAACATGGTCAAACTTGTAAAATGGTTAGGACTTGTATCAAGTCCAGACAAGCAGCCTAAGTTATGAGGGAACAAGGTCAAGGCTATGAGGGCAAGGCCAGGCCTCGGTATAATTCCTGGTTACGTGTAGCAATATGCAGATTAAAAATGGAAAAATCAAGGTCAGAGTTGGCAGCGAAGAAAGGCAGGAGAGAGGATCACAAGGCTGGATGCCAGAAAAGCCACACTGAGGCCTTTCTTCTCTACTTCTTGGGGAAAAGCTGACTTGTGCCTCTTATGATAGAATAATGACACTTTGGATTTGCATAGAACCTTTATACTGAAGAATACCAGTTCTATAAAATATTGATGATTAGGAGAACTATTAAAAAATATTTTCTCAAAATATTTTATTCTTGAGTGTTTTATGCATAAATAGTTCTTTTGAATCTATAATGTAAACCCCATAAAAGCAAGGACTGTGTTTCATTCACCATTGAATTCCCAATGCATAGGACAGTATCCAGTAAATGTTTATTAAGTGAAATGCTCATGCACCAGGCACTATGCTAGATGCGATGGAGACATACATAGCTCTGGCCTTGGAGGGGTCGATTAGCAAATTTAGGACATTTCCTTCAGTAACCACACACAGGCAACAACTGGTTCAGAGGAGCCCATACTCAATGAGTTCCCAGTGAGGACGGCATCTTCTTGGAAGGTGGGAAGTGGGGGTAGATAAGGGAAGCATCTGTATGGTCAGCTGTTTTCAATCTCGACTTGGTAGGATGGGGCAGCATTTAGAAACAGCAGGAATGGGGAAGCAGGTGTTCCAAGCCAAAACAATCCATAAATGCAGGGCTTTGGGAAAGTGCAGGGGACCTTGTGTTGTGGTTTGTGTCAACTAAAGTGAAAGCTACTTGGTGGGGAGCTATGGGAAGGAGGTGTGGGGTGTGACTCAGGACAGATGGATCAGGCTCTCGAGTGCCACAAGAAAGGAATCTGGACTTTACTCTCTAGATGAATCATGGAGACTTATCAAAAGTTTTGGAAAAGGGGGAATATGATCAGAGTTGTACTTTCGGAAAGCGCATTTGGCAGCAGGATGGACGATTAACTAGAGTATGAAGATAGAGGCAGCAGGGGGGCCCTTCCGGGGCCTGGGCAAAAGGCCACTAGCATTGAGCCAGGGTGGGGGTGACGAGGGTGAGACACGGGAGAGAATGTGAGGGTATCTCAGAGGCAGGGGCCCAGGGTGCCCAGGCACAATAGTCTGTTGTTGAGTTGGAGATA
The DNA here is from genome assembly GCA_008086735.1 of Cheirogaleus medius. Lineage (NCBI taxonomy): Eukaryota > Metazoa > Chordata > Mammalia > Primates > Cheirogaleidae > Cheirogaleus > Cheirogaleus medius. The sequence goes on along the minus strand of VBSM01002616.1, from coordinate 25,613,665 downwards.
TGGGGATGAAGCCTGGGAGAGAAATCAGGATCAGAAACGGATTTGGAAGCCATTTGGCCAGAGCTGCGAGTGGAAGCTGTGAAATGGAATGAGGTGCCAAATGAGTGAGCATAGAAACAACAGAATCGTGTCAAGGAGAGGTCCTTGAAGAGCACCTGAATTTATGGAGAGGAGTAGAGAGGGAGGACTGAAGAAGAATGCAGGAAAGGACTGTCAGAGATATAAGAGAAAGGGGACAGTGCAGTAAAGTGACCACAGGTAGAGGGTTTCAAGAAGTCCAATCTTCTCATGTGATAAGAAAGTGAACGATGTAAACTGAGGAAATGTTCTCGACAAAAAGTTCAGTAGAGACACTTAAAAGAGGGTGCATGAGTGAGATGGAGCAAAGGTCCTAATCTTGTCTCTGATGACCAGTGGGAAAATCGGGCAGCAATAATATATCCACTGATTCAGGAAGTCTGGAGATTCAGAGCAAAGACGTACAGTAGGATCTCAATGCTGTGCTGAGAGAATTGGGGAAAAACTTAAGAAGTGTTGCTTCTTAGACAAATGGGAGGAGAGAAGAGGGAGGAGAAAGAGGGAGAGAGGAGCGAGGGAAGGAGAGAGGAAGAACAGGGAGGAAGGGAAGGAAGGGGAGAGGAGACAGAGAGAGAGAGAGAGAATATTTGGTGGTATAAGGCACTAGAAAGGAAAAAGGTTCATAGATTGAGATTCTCATTTACAAATGTAAAATAGTCTCAAACCTTCTAACACAGTGTGTTAACAATGTAGGATGAAAAATTGGAGATTAAAGAGGTTTTACTACTTCAGTTTGTTTATGTATTTGTGTGTGTGTATGTGTGTGTGTATGAGAGAGAGAGACAAAGAGACAGAGAAACAGAGAGATAGAGAGACAGAGACAAAGAGATGGTGGGAGAGAGAGAGAAAGAAAGAGAGAGAGAGAGAGAGATGACAAAATGGAGCACTTGGAAATATCCTAGAATCATTAGAAGTTTTTCTCTTTGATTCTTTCCAGCATGGCCTAGAAAAAGGGTTGAGTAAATAGAGAGACGTCTAATTGTCTGTTCAGTATGGAATGTTTACCTGAACTCCATTTGCCAAGGCCCAAATTATGTTTCTGGAGAAGATCTTTTTTCTTGTTTTCTTATCATTTGTTGGCTGGAGTGTCCCTTGAGTGCTTCTAGTCTGCCAATTTTGAAATACAGAGCTTTTGGTTCCAAAGTATAAAACTTAATGTTGAAGCTATGGCCACGATCTATTTATTTATATGAATGGCTCAGATTAGAATGGTCCCGTCTACTCACTTTGTACCTTTTAAGGGCTATTTCTTTTTGTTTCTGGGCATGGGTCTAGGCTGCTGTTGAAAATGGAAGCCAGTGCCAAAATTACACGCATATTCACCAACTATAAACAAACACACAATTATATACACACAATCCGACACACCCCCTATAATAATAAAACTGAAACCAAAGGCACCACACAAAATACTTTTTTGCTTTGCTGGCAGAGGTTGTGGAAGACTTTTTGTAATATGGGGCTCAGTTTTCAGAGTTTATTACAAGTCCACAATTAAAGATAGCACACGCAGAAAAATTATTCTCAGATGTACTATTGCAGTACTGTTTGTAACTCAAATATGTACTATCTGGGGCTTTGAGGTTCACAATATAGGACTTAAAATTGTATATAGCCCTGATAAAGTTTTCAACATATTCTTGGAAAAGTTCTTTTATTTGCTTTTTAGCATACATGGACCTTTACAATTTGTTCTCTTATTTGGACTGTATAAACAGCATCAAGATGCCTTTTTCCTTTCATTCAAATAAACAATGACTTTGTAACTAAGAAGAAAATTAGTAACAGGTGAAAGTTTATTTTTAATGATGTTAAGATCAAATTGCTGTTTAACTTACAGAACAAACTCCTTCCATGTCTCTTTTAATGTTTCAAAATTATTTATAAATTAAATTTACACAACCTCTAAACATGCTCAGAGCATAAAAATGGCCTTTTTATTCTGTATTACTAAGAGAATACAAAGGATATTGCTTTGTTATGATTTTTTGTTTGCAATTTATTTTTAAAACATCTTGCATTATAAAAATTTACATAAAGCTGTCTTGGAGATTTTTTATTTTGTGCTTGTATGTAAATCAAAGTTCTGTGCTTAGAATTATGTTTCTTTTAAAATCCATCCTATTGTTTACTTTTACTAGGTACTTTTTCCCTTGCATTCTGTATGTATTTGTTTGTGTTCTATTTCATTGTATTAAAATAATTGGGTCTTTGGGTGACTTTGTAATTATCCTCTTTAATTATTGTAATCTACAGAGTTTATAAAATCAATAATAAGAATATTTATTAGAGGTTAAATCCTCCCTTACCCCTTCTTCTTTCCTTAAAATGCTACAGAGTGTCTAGCACCTACGGAACTACATAAACAGTATAAATCTAGACCTAGTTTTACCCAATATATCCCTACTTCTATTATACATTTCTATTGAAATAAGTCAAATTTTGAATGCTTTCATTACTGATAGCTTTATAAAATATTTGGACCAGGAGGAAGATGAATTTTAGCTCAATACAAAGTATGTTTGAACAGTCAGGAGCTTTTTGGGAGAGGTGGCCTTGGGAGGTAGAAGGGTCCCTGTAACTGGTTTGACGTTTCCCGGGAGGAAAAAGCTTCTCTCTTGGGCGAGATCCTGAGGGAAATTGCCAGTGCCTTGCTGTACTTGCTGGGTGGGATGCTAAGAATCTTCCAGCTTATGACAATTACAAACTTGAGAATAATTCCACGATGGGTTCAACTGGAACATGGCAGTTTTGAAGACCAAGGTAATGTTCACGGGTGGATAGGTTTGAGGAAGCGGAAGTAGGTTTATATGGTCTTGAAAATGATTTTGGTGACAAGTTAGCATTTTATTTTCTTTGCTCCAAGAATTTTATCTTCTTTTGCTCCAAGAGATATTCAGTCTCTTTTTAAAGGCTTTTACTTGTCATACTGTATGGTACATGTGAATATCTCCAAACAAAATACTCCTAACAGTCTCATCTTTTCCCAAGAATAAAAAAGATTGATTTCTGAGAGCATGACTTCTTCATCTAGCGCTTTGCATTCTTCTGCCATATTCTGTAAATTCTTGTGAATAGTAGATTCTGCAAATACTGCACAGATTTAGTTCAATTCCACTTAATAAATAATTTATTAGGTATGAGGTAGGTACAGTAATTGTGTTAGCATAAGACCTGGTCCTACAATTAAGAGTTTTGCATCCAGAGGGATAGAAAGTTGGTATGAAGAGCTAGATGGCTCAGATACTTTTTCTTCTCTTCTACTCTCTCCATCCTATTCCCTTTCCTCTTTTTTTTCCCCCCACTGGCAAACTGAATGAGTAAATCCAGACTAGGGAGCCAAGGGTAGTTTGGGAGTTCGCTTTGCAAACATGTTCCGTTAATGGAGGCTTCAGTGGTTTAGAGGAGAATCAGGCCCTAATAACCTACAAAATTCCTTTAGGCCAGGGAGTGGGTCCAATTCATCCACCTACTACCAGTGCCCAGCAAGTGCCCTGCACATGGAAGGAACTACCCCTGTTGATTTGACCCATAAGTGAGTAGGGCAAATCTCACTGTCTTTCTCCTATGACTGTTTTAGAACCTTTCCTCCCCTCATTCCTTTGACATAACCCTTATTTTCATGCTTCTCAGGCAATCTGTATCCTCTCATGGTCTGGAGCTGACCCAAGGCCCTCCCAGCCCTAAGCTTGGTCTCCCAGATGCCCTGCCTTCTCCTACTCTTCTACTCTAAGGAGCTGTGTTAGTCTGTTTTGTGCTGCTCTAAAGGAAAACCTGAGGATGAGTAATTTATAAAGAAAAGAGATTTATTTGGCTGATGGTTCTGCAGGCTGTACAGGAAGCATCACACCAGCATCTGCCTCTGGTGAGGGCTTCAGGGAGCTTCCCATCAAAGTGGAAGGCAAAAGAGAAGCCGGATGTCACATGGCGGGAGAGGGAGCAAGAGAGGGAGGAGGTGGTGCCAGGCTCCTTTAAACAGCCAGCTCTCCCATGAACTAATGAAGTAAGAACTCACTCATTATCACAAGCAGAGCACCAAGCCATTCATGAGGGATCTGCCCCCATGACCCAAATACCTCCCACCAGGCCCCACCTCTTACACTGGGGATTGAAATTCAATATGAGATTTGGAGGGGCTGAATATCCAAACCATATCAGGAGGCCATTCTGATTATTCCTGCCCTGGAGTGAATGAGTTCCTGATTCCTAGGAGGTGTTTGCATTTTAAAGATGAGTGCATTGATCAAGTGAGTATCTAACTAGAGAAGGTGTTGGGTGCCATTAGAAGAGAACACAGACCTGGGCTGGGTGCTCCTTGCCTGATATTCTTCCACGTTTGCTCTGCCTTACCTTTCCCAAGGATGAAAATGTATGGAATCGGCATTGCAGCAGTGGATCATGGACTGCTACTTCCTCCCACTTTTGCAGAGACGCTGCATCCCAGGGGCTCAGAAGAAGAAAGAGTTACTGTTTAGTTAAAGAATGTGTGTTGATAAGCCATATAACAAATATGCGAAATCTAGGCTCCCAAATGTGAGAGCCTCTTCATTTTCTTGCAGCACAGTTCTAAGCACGTTATCAGCATTTTTCCAGTTATCTATTGTGGCATAAAAACCACCCAAACTTAGAGGTGTCAAATATCACCCATTTTACCATACTCACGATTCTAGGGGTGAAGATTCACACAGAGCACAGCACTGCCATGTCTGGGGTCTCAGCCTGGAAGATGTCGGTGACTGGGGGTAACTGACACCACTGGGGCTGGAAGCACTTGGAGCCTTCTCACTCACGCGTCAATGTCTGGGCTGGAACGGCTCTAAGGATGGGCTCTATTGGGATTGTTTCCCAGATGTCTCCATGTCTCCTCTCCACCTGGCTTGGGCTCCTCATAGCATGGTAGCTGGGTTCCCGGGGGAGTGTCAGGAGAGCGAATGTTCCTAGAGAACTAGGTGAAGCCGCATGACTTCTCCTACCTCGCCTGGGAAGTCATGAAGCATCACTTCTGCCACATCGTCATGGTAACAAGGGAGCCACATGGGGCCAGACCAGACTCAAGAGGAGAGGAAGGTGGTGACTTAATGGTGTGGTTGTGTCCAGAAAGTGCATTCTGCCACAGCACTCCACAGTGTTGTCCCTTCTTAGTGTAGCCCATACTTGACACACATCGCCTCCAATCCTCTCAACTACCTGCCAGGTAGACATCATCCTCATTTCTGAGCTAAAGAAACTGAGGCTCAGGGAAGCTTAGAAACTTGCCTCAGGGCACACAGCTACTAAGTGAAAGAGCTGGGATTGTACCCAGTCTGTGTCACCCCAAAGCCCACACTCCTTCCATTATATATTTTTATATCCAATTATATGGGGAAAGGGGAAAATTGTATTTAATAGAACTAGTTTTACCTTGCTATGGTAATTAGCAAATTATAAGGGACTATTTAAACTGAAATAAACATATGTTCATATTTGGGAAATGAGAAAGTCCCCACATAATACAAGTCATTTTCCCTTCTTATGGATTGCTTTTTTTCATTCTCCACTGGAATGAGTTAAAAATATAATGTAAACATAAATGTAGACTTTCTAAATTTAGTTTATGTAATATTCAGGCATTATTAGGGTAGTCAAATGCTTTGGGAGGGAAAGAACAATACTTCCAACTTTTTGTGCAGTCACCGAACAATAGATTCTCAGAAAATGTTAACAATATGTGGCAGACATGTTGTGAGAGGGAAAAATCAAGATTGTTTTTAACTACATTCTTCTTTCCAAGATTTTCCAATGCATCTCTTTACGGACTCTCTGACATTAATTAAAAACAACTTGTTGAAGCATTTGTGATGTATTAGATAGGATTTTAAGATATTTAGTTTTCAAAAGAAAGACATAAATAGACAAAAGCTTGTGTTTGTACCTTTAATTATTTATACACTGCTGTGATCTGGAGGGTAGCAGGGTAGAAGGTAACATTTTACAAAATATATACAAACACTAAATTTCTGGTTCTAGATTCTTTGTGTGTGTGTGTGTGTGTGTGTATTGGGGGTGGCAAAAGGGTAGAGTTGCTGGGAGAAACATGTCACTTTTTCTATGAGGAAAAATATTGCTTTAAAACTAGTTTTGATTTATGTAATGTGCATATATTTACTTTAGAGAACAAAGAGTAAATTATTAGGCTTCTGAATGACCAGTAAATTCCATGGACACAGATTCCTCATAATAGTGTGCTGTTATGCTTTCTAGATAAATGTGTTAATAATTTATAATTCCCAGGCAGTTGGAGTGGTGAACCTGAGGTGTTTTCAGGGAACGGAACCTTGACTCTGATATATGTTGTTACTGCTAATTGAGCATTCCTGTCATTATTCACAGTTTGGTTTCAACGTTTCCTCCCTAGAGTTCCCATGGAATACTGCTACAAGCGACTGACATAAAGGATGATCCACAGAAGGCATTATAGTTTCAGAATCTGGGAGGAAGTGGTGTTTTTCTAGGGAGGAAAGCTCCGAAACCAAGAAAGGGCAAGAGCTGTGCTTCCTTCTTTGGATTGTGTTATTTTGCTAGGGCTGCTGTGACAAAGTGCCACAAACTGGGTGGCTTGAACAACAGAAAATTCATTGTCTTGCAGTTCTGGGGGCTGGAAGTGAGAACCGAGGAGTCAGCAGCTGGTTCCTTCTGAGGGCTGTGAGGGAAGGAGCCAGTCCCAGCCTCTGTCCTTGGCCATCGATGGCTGTCTTCCCCCTATGCCTCTTCACGTCCTCTTCCCCTTACACCTGTCTCCAAATTTCCCCTTTTCCTTAGGACACCTGTCATATTGGATTAGAGCCCACTCGAATGACCTCTTTTTAATTTGATAACCTCTGCAAAGACCCCATCTCCAAATAAGGTCGCATTCCGAGGTCCTGGGGAGTTAGGACTTCAACATACGAGTTCGGGGGGGATTCAATTTTACCCATAACAGACTCCATCCTGAGCTTTGAGTCTGAGGCATTATCTCCTCAGAAGAATCACAGCTATGGCTCTGAAAAGTGACACAAACCCCGCCAGATGTTCGAGAATCTGGTCATTCGAAAAATCACCCAGGGAAAGAAGGGTAGTAAAATTCCGAGTGCAAGGGTGACTGTGTGATTCATCACCCAAACTGGGACACTGGAGAGCAAAAGGGGTCATTAGCTAGATACAGGCTGGGCCACAGGTACCTCCCAGCACCGTCAGCTACTCTAAACAGACGTGTGCTATTTTGAGAATTCCCAATTTAAAACAAGCGCATTCCCGCCAATGGTGCTGCCGTCTCCCAATGCCTGACACTCACTGTGCAGCGCGTGGCGTGATGAAGGCAACAGTCATTATTTCTGAGCAGCCAGTGTGTGCTATCCCTTTCCATGTCGTCTCACTTAATCTTTGTAACATTCTGCAAGGTAAGTCTTACTTCATTTCACAGACGAGGAAAACAAGATCTAGAGAGGGTTAGTGATTCAATGGAGGTCACAGAGCTACTAAAAAGAAAAGCCTGGATTCCTGCCTAGGTGACCCAATTCTCAAGCCTCTCTCTTTCTCTCTTTCTAACTCTTTGCAGAACCATTTTGTTCTCGTCTCACAAGCATTGCACACAGGCCACCTTGAAATGCAGCACACTGATGTGGAGGGACTTTTTTTGAGTTTTCGTTTGAATCTGCTGTAAACCAAAGGATGAGCCCAGTAAACATGCCTGGTGAAAGGGCTGCTGGTCTTGTGTTGATTCTACAATTACAGACGCCCAAAGCATCCTCCACATGGAGAAATGCTGTCCCAATACACTTTAGTAAGTTGTCTTATGTAATGTCAAGGAGAATTCTTTTGAAAACCTGGATGGATTGAGCACACTTGTTGGGCGAAGTAACACAGGTTTGGTAAGCTTATACCTCCCACATGCCACCTGAATCCTTGCTGCTGGTTCTGCACTTGGGGTCTTGCCACCCTTTTCTCACAACTCGTCCTTTCAAAGCTGCTTATAAGTCTAAGTTCTGGTACGTGATCACACATGTAGCACTTAGCAGGGGAGATAATTATGCCCTTTGACCCAAGAAAAAGGATTACATGATTCAATTCATATTTAATCGTTTTTATTTCATTCTGATGCAGAAATCCATTTCCTTCAGAATGAAATAAATGATTCAATCTACCTCCAGGGAAGAATTAAGGTAAATGCAATTGCCACATAAAACCCAAATGGCTCAAAGTAATATTACATATTTCTAAAAGCAGGCAGTTGAAGATGGAAATGAAACTTAATAATAATATTACAAGCATGCACTGGGATTTTATTATAAGTTTATTGTGATCATAAATGTAGAATTTACATGCTATATATGTATATTTCAATATTATATATTTTTAAATTAGTTCAGCATTTAGTCATTAACTTGTTGGTGGTATGTTACTTATATTCCCTTTGCATTACATACTCGACTTTTGAGACCCACAAAATGAATTAAAAATCAGTTCTTTACCTTCACAATATATTCTAAAGCTGAGTTTGTGCATATTTCTCAGTGTTTTAACCACTTAGGAGGTTTTTTGGCTAAGGCACCTATGAAAAATTGAATCTTTTCTATATTCTGTGTGCTTGTGGGGGTGAGTATGTGTGTCAAATTGAGGGTTTGACATGGAAATTAAGCCATAAATGACTTAATGACCCACCTAATGAGTTACAAAGAAATCAAATGACTTCCTTCCCTAAATTCCTAAATGAAACTTCCAGGGCAGTCTATTGTATTCATCACTAGGGAGGCTCACACGTTGTCTGTGCCTGAGCTGCCATCTCCCAAGTGCATGCTCGAACAACCCTCAGGCCTAGAGCTCAGGAAGGTTGCCCCTGCAGCACACTGTGATGAATTAGTCTTCCCTCCCACCCTTCTTCCCCTATGTTGTTTCTGTATCTCATCTCCCTTCATATCTCCACGATTTTCTCACGGCTGATACACGTATGCACACATGCATGCACTCACACTATTATGAATTTAGGAACAGGGAAGCCACAGTTTCCTAATTTCCTATTTCCAAAGCCAAGTCAAATAGGTTAGGCCAGTGTATTTTCCCTTGCTTTGAACTACCTGGGTCTTCCTAGGAATGAACATGAATTTGTGAGTGTCAGAAAGAGACTTCTGCTCAGTCCACTCTGATTCCATTGACCCCATTAATTCTTAGAGAGAATCCTATTTATGTTAAGTTCCATTTAGTGTAAGCTAATCACACATGGTTTTAGGAAAGGAAAAAAAATGTATCAAAAGGACTCACAGTATTTATTAATACACATAATGTTCTGAAATCTCATTATAACATCATTATCAGATTCAAGTCACACAAATGCAGAAATACATAGTCTTCCAGGACTTTTGTAACTAAATGTACTTGGTTGAAATTGAAGAAAGATCAATTAACTAGTCACAAATTGAATTGCTATATCCACAAATGTACACGATGTCTACACCCTTGCTACATACTAGTGAAGGCGTCTGGGCAGTCAATAGCGACTACAGATTTTTTTTTTTACAGTCGGGTTTGGGGTGGAAAACTGGAATGTGTGGTGCTGGGGAACCGCATTTGCACGGCAAGCACATATTTTATTTAGAATGTATGTTAGAAATTAATTAAAGTGGCAACCTTCTCTTTCCAGATGCTTTCCTTTATGCCTTATTAACAGAGAGATGTGTCAAGGGTCTACACTGAAAAATATTATTCCATTTAATTGGGATGTTTGGGGGGATTGATAGATGACATTTGTGTGTGGGATTCAAGTCTCCTCTCCACATTCAAGCCACCCCTTGGTGCCAAGACTAGTGAGAGTGAAAGCAATTTAAGAAATAAGAACCAAACACAAAACTAAATTTTTGACCATGTGAACTGTTCAGTTCATGTATGTCTCTGATTCTCCATCCCGACCTCTCATACCCTGAGAAGTATCTAGAAGATGATGCAGTCGTAAGCATAATGTCATTATGGAAAGAGGAAGAAAGTGGTAAGCCTTGGAAAGAGAAAAAATTCATAACAATGAGCCCTGACTCAAGCATTATAAAAGCTATTCATGTAACAAAAACATTTGTACTTCCTTAATATTTTGAAATAAAAAGATGCACGCAGAAGACTATATTAGCAATGTGAATATAGAAATTCCCCCAGAAATTCAAAGAAGATTCTAAATGTGGTGACAGTTTTCTCCCACTGCCCTATGCCACTGAACCTAGGGATGCCAGAGGTGTCTTTTGTTATTCCTTGTTACCACTTCCAGCTCATTGTTTCTCCTTCTTCCCTACACCCCAGACTTGCTGCTCATATTTTTGCCCACACCTACTCCTTGGCCACAGACAGATACTTGGCCGCTTTCTCTAATTACTTAAAAGTTCTAGGATTTGGTTACTGGCTCAAAATTCATAGGTATTTCAATATCCATATAGATAATCCTTCTCATAATTTACCCTTCATGATCCTCTCTTCCAATTTTCTTATTCGTCACTCCACTTTAGTGATTGACTTCTATGGTCATACACACCATAAGCCTTTTTCTTGCCTCTTTTATAATAACAATTGCAAGCACCATGCTCTTTGACTACCTTCTCTATTTCCAAATGACTCCCTCTAGAACTTGGCTTAAACAATTCTCTGACCCCCCTGAGATAAACAAGCCATTGATTCTACTACCTTTTCATTGTTTTTCTTCCCCTTCTCATCCTTATTTCTCTCTTCACTCAATGTAGACTCTATGGTCTTTCATCATTAGCATTATCATCCTCACGATTATTATCTCCATGGTTTTACACTTTCCTTTCACTGTATGCATGTGGAAAATCCTAACTGTGCACCCATTCAACCCTGCATCCATGCAGCTGAATGTGGCTGGAGGAAAACAAAAAACAAAAATCACAAAAAACTAACCCACCATGCAACCTGGTCTCACTTTAAATTCATGACTGCCATCCTCCAGTGGGTTCTCAGAGTTGCCAGGCAATGCCATCTCATGTCCCTAGTCTATTCACTCCATCGTTCTTCTAGATAATTATTTCATTTCTTCTCTCTTTCCCTAAAACTCTAAAACCTCCACCCCCATCTTCACTCTCAGTTAATAAACTTTCTATATCACTGAAAATGTATCCTATATTCCCACTACCACATTTACCCACCCACTAGTACCTGTATCCTATACGCTTTAGTGTCTGCCTATTACTATGGGAGAAGTGGCCACGATCCAATCTGCCCAGTCCTTCTCATTGTGTGATAGATGCCTTCTCCTCTCCTTTTCTCAAGGTTACCACTTCAGCAAATTGTCTCTCTCTTTCCCCCTCTATGGAACCAGAACCCCATAGATATATAAACATGCTATAATGTCCTCAGCTAAAACAAAACAAACCAAAACACTTTCTTGAATCTACTTTCCCCTCCATATACTGCTTGCTTTATTTCCTTTTCTTTACTGAAAAATTCCTTCAAAGAGATTAACATTGGAGTTTACTTGTTTTCCCACTTAATATGTGCTAGTGGCTAAGGAATCTCAAGTTGTAAATCAAAAAATGTGCAGCAGCGTGAAGGAGAAAAGGCAGGAGAAGAGGCAGATGTTTCTCAGTCTTAGCCTTTCAGACTTGATAAAAGTTGCTGTCCTTCTCATCTTTCTCGCCATGCATCATAATCATTAATATTCTCATCCATAAAGATCAAGCTTAAAAGGAATTCAAAACCTAAAATTCATTTTTTATTTTGCCAGTGCTATTTTGTGAGATATGTATTTTATCCCTAAACACTGAAATAGTTGGTAAACCTTAATCAGCATTTTGTTTGGTGTAAGCCTTTCAGGCAGTTGCATGAAAAATGAGCTGAACATCAGAGCAGGCAGGAAGAAGTGTCAAGACAGAGCTCATTCTGCATTTATTATAGTCCTTTCCTTTAGAAAATTTCCTAAACTTTTTGAAAAGACTGGGTGTACTTATTTGAGTAACTCCTGTATGATAAGTCGCATGAAGAATATTTATTCACTTTGCTTATAGCTTGCTTTAAACTTGGCGGCTTAAATGAAATCCTGCTTTCATATATATATTTTTTGATGTTTCTTGAAAGAATATTTTAAAACTGAATGTCACCCACCTCGATGTACAAGAGACTCAAACAGAAAGAAAAAATGTCAGAACAAAATTTCATGAATGAATGGAAAAAATGGAATCAATTGGAAAGTCAAAGAAAACTCTCTAGCTAAAGATCAAAACAAACAAAAAAAACCCACCTTGGACAATTGAATTTTCCAGGGAAACAGGTAATGAATTAGCCACCCTTGAGAAAGATGTACCATAGAATTGATCCAGATTTCATTTCATATTCTCATGGGAAAAGAATAGTAAAAATGGTTTTATGCCCCGTAGACATTTTGTCTCTATAGTTATAATATTTCACAATGTAACTCAGCACCTGACTAATTCAAGAGTCCAGAAATTAGCATACTTCAGTAGTCAAGAGACACAAAACTGCTATTGAAATAGAATCTTTCTTGGAAAAACTATAGGTTTTTGAAAAACACTTGAGGGTCCCATTGATTTATACTTTTGCATTTTATGTATATGAAACTTCTGTATTTACTTATTCATTTTTTCTCAGAAAAATTCAGCATCAAAGTCATTCCTTGAGGCCATGTATAAAAATGTGAAAACCAAGTTGTACAAGAATAAACAAAAGCCATGTGTATCTGAGTGAGCTGTTTGAGGCATGATTAGGAGACGCTGTCTTTAGAAGTCCTTTTAAACGCAGAGCTAAAAATTGCCTTAAATATCGTCATTTCTAAAAACTAGACTTATTTTGATTTCTTGGAAAAAATTGATGCTCTAACGGTTCTTGAGAGCCCACCTTTTTCTCTTGTTCTCTCTTCTTTAGGTGTACTTCATGGTAAGAAGGAACAATGGTGACTTTGATTATTATTTTTTTTTTTTTGGCTAGAGCCAGTTCCCTCCTCTTTCCTTTGGCACTTCTTGAGTCAGCAAAAGCCTTTCAAAGCCCTGCCTGAGCTGGGGCCTTACAGCTAGCAGAGGCCAGAGTTCTGGCAAGAATCCAGTTCTTATCATTCAAAGTCACTGTTGTTTCTTCTCTGTAGGGGATAGGAAAGGGAAGACAATTTCATGCATTGCTTGCAGCCAAAATAAGTCGTTATTTTCTTTCTGTTCAAATAAGATCTTTTCCAAAATTCTCTATCTATAAAACTTTATGTAAATCTTGAAAAATCCTTTCTGCAGAAACCAGGTTTCCTGACAGTTGCTTTGTATAATTCATTGACTGGCTGTGTAGAAACCTTTTATCCAACATAAAATGTTTCTTCTTAAAATCTTTGTACCAAAGATAAAATAGAGAGAAATCTATTTATAAGTCCCATGCTAAATCTGTTTTTACCATCTTATTTTGATAAAATGTTTCAGTCATACAAAATGCTGTAAAGTAATATAACATACAACTGTGTTTCTAAGACTCTGTTAAGAAATAAAATATTGTAAGTGCAGTGGAAGCCCCCTAGGTACCCTCCTCTCCACTTTCCACCTAACCCAGAGATAACTGTTGTCCAAAATTCCATGCTGATCGCTCCTCCTGTGACTTTATACTTTTCATGTGCTAAATCTTCCAAACAAATTTAATGACCAAAGTCAAAGCACGCGAAGCAATAGAACAGAATACAAAGAGACTATGTGTATATGGCTGCAAAATGGAGAGCTTTATAGTCTCTTCCCACTCTAAAATTCTGATTCTATAAAATGTGAAAAATGCAGTGAACCAGTTAATTTGTTTTCATAAAACCCAGTAACAAATTTGAAATCCAACCCAATCTTTCCCATTTCTTTATTTTAATTTGATTTGCATTTATTCATATCCTTCATATTTTTATATTGATTAAATTATTCTTGGAAGTTTTAAAAATTAAAAAATTGTCATGTTCTTAGGGCTATCACTTCTGGATTTCTTGTCATTCATTTTTCTTTTTTTTAATTTCAGAGTATTATGTGGGTACAAATGCTTTGGTTACATAAATTGCCTTTGCACCGCCCAAGTCAGAGCTACAAGCATGCCCATCCCCCAGACAACATGCACAATATCTGTTAGGTGTGGATTTACCCATCCTTTTCTCCCCCGTCCCACCTGCCCGACACCCTATGAATCTTACTTCTTATATATGCACACTAGTATTGAACAATTAGTACCAATTTAATGGTGAGTACATGTGGTGTTTGTTTTTCCATTCTTGTGAAACTTCACTTAAAAGAATGGACTCCAGCTCCATCCAGGATAATACAATGAGTAGTTCGCCAATTGTTTTTTATGGCTGAGTAGTACTCCATGTATACATATCCCACTTTGTTGATTTATACTTATACGTCATAGCTCTCCTACTAAAAGCAAATGCCAAAAGCACATTGAGCATTACAGACCTTGTGAAGTTGTGAATTCAATTTGTGTTGTAATTCACCTGCAGATTAGACTTTGAGGTTGGTTTTTAGACCTGAGGCTTCAGAAGCAGTGGCTGTGCAGGGCAACAGCTTTCCCTGGACTTTTCCACCAGCTCCGCTTTGTGGTCTCACTGTGGTAGCTGGACTTGCCTAGAGCTGGAAAGTCACTTGAAGTTTCCAACTTGTCCACCTACACCAGCGCTTCAGAAGGGCTGGCTAGTTACCTTCCTCTGCATCAGTGGCCACCTTTTGGAAAACATAGTTATAACTTAGCCAAGATGACACAGACCTAAAAGCCTACTAGTTCCTCATCCAGACCTGCAGCTGGAAATTTAAAGGCTTACATTCATATTCCCCCCTCCATGTTTATCAGTGTGATGAGAAACAATAAACCAACCTGATGTAATCTTTATTTCCACTAAAATATTATATGGTAGCAACTACTTGTTCATTCAAAGCCTTATATCCTCTAAGTGTTCGATTATAAGTAATGACAGCTTGCCACGGCATTCTGTGGACAACTCCTATACCACTGGGCACAGAGTCACTGATGCCTTTAAATCTAATTTTATTAGAGAAACATTTGCACCATAAGAACTCATTCTTATGGTTCTGTTCCCTGGAGCCAATTATGACGGATAACTATCAGCGAGGATTTAGTTGAGGAAGCAGAAGCACTGTGAATATTATGGAATAAGAGACTTATATAGGAATTTGGCCTACACAATTGTAGGAGGAGCTGGAGACATAGGGTCCAAAAGGAGGAGTGAAAGAATCAGAGAATATTCACTAAGCAACCCTCCTAAAGCCTGGTGCACCCAGCTGCCAGGTGTGAGCATGCAGGAGGGCTGGTGGAGAGAAGAGGGAGGTCAGTGTCTCTGCATCTGTGGGTCACCTGCAGTCACCACTGGTCATCAGGCCAACTGGCAGGCAGAAGAGCTGGATGAGGAAGAGGGGAGAGGGAGAACAAGCTGGAACCTGTGGCACCTCTGCACCTGTCTTCCACAGTGTCTGCCCGTGATGACTCTCAAAGAGTAATGGCTGCTGCCATATCTGCCATCTCAATCTTGGGCCAATTTCTCTTTAGACCAATCTGAACCTAGAACCACACAGAAAAGGGATTCTGGGCAGTAGAGTTCCAGCTTAGCCAAGTTGATAGAAAACAAAACCACCACACTTTATTGCCTTCAGTTCCTGGCTTTAATTGCTGACTCAGAATCTGTTCTGTACACTCAGATTTTCTCATTCGTTCTTGGGACTTGTCCTCTATCTCTGCTTTAGGTTTTATTCCTTGTACTTATTACCGTATATCACACCATGTATTTCATTTGTTTCATGTATTATCTTTTTTTCTCATTAGAGTGTAAGCTCCACGAGGCAAAAATTTTGTTTATTTATTGCTCTATCAATAGTGTCTGGAAACATGTCTGGCACATAGCAGGTGCTCACTGAGTATTTGTTGAATGAATGAATCCACAGAAGAGAAAAGGGGTTCATTTGAGATGCACTGACCAAAAAGAAGTGAGTTTCAGGCCTTTCAGGAAGATACAGTCATAAAATAGGTGTATGCAGGTCTATTGGATAAGATGACACTGATTGGGAACATTTCTTACTTTGTGCTTACTACTGAGAAAACTGAGTTACGTCTACTATTTGTTTACATACCTTATTAGGTTTGTCCTTATTTCTCACTTTCTCCAAAATACCAGACTTTCCTATTCTATATATATTCTCCCCAGTATCTACCCTAGGGGATATTTGTTATATTGTGGCTGCCAGTGTATTTTGAACATGTTTTCCACATCATGAGTTCTTCCATTCTGGAATATAAACTACAACTCACCTTCCCAGCCTCTAATGATCTGGGTTCTGCAAATCAAGGTCTGCACCATCATGAGAATGGTATTAAGATTTTAGAGGCAACAATAACAGAAGTCCCAGTAGGTATGTTCTTTACTGGGCATTCCCAGAGAGAGATGTGGTGCCTGTTGCTATAGGTCCACAAATGTTGGAGGCACACCTACAAGCATCCTGAAGTTGAGATTATGTGTATGATTCCTGGATGCACAGTCTCCAGGATGATTCATTCCATGAACCTCCTGAAGGTTCTATGAGCTACCGAATATTCTTTGGTACAATGCTTCCCAAACTTCAGGGTCCATATGAAGAAGGTCTAGAATGGGGCCTGAGATTCTGTATTTCTATCAAGCTTATAGGTAATGGTAAAGCTTCTGGTCTAATTGATACAGGCCTACACCTGTTTTCAACTTTGCTACTTTTATGCCATCGGTGACGAGGCCAGAGTAGTTGGTGATAAACAAGAACCTTAACTGGTAAAGTCTGTTACCAGTGGTGGGAGTCCCAGCTGAAGATCTACGGAGCCCTGGTGTTCCTGTGGTGTTAGTGGGGTGAACCTTATGCTGCAAAGAGGACAAATGTGACTATTATTTCCTTTCTCCCTTGAGGGAAGAGGAATTTCTTATAGAATTTTACACACACTTCTAAATATTTCACACACTTCTAAATATGATTGGCAGTGCTAGACAATCTCATGGCTTCAAGTTCATCTATACATTGTTAATTCCCCCATTTCTATGTTATCACAAAACTCACCTTGGAATTCCAGATTTGTATATCCAACTGTCAATTCAACATCTCTCTTTGGAAGTCTCATTTCTATTTTAGATTTAAAACAGCCCAAATCAATATCATGATATTTTCCCTGCCACCATCATCTTTGGATTATAAACCTTTCAAAGCTTCTGTCCTTTCCCTGTTTGTCTTTCTGCAGCACAGCGGCTAAAGTTTTCTTGATAAAACACATTGTTTATGTCACTCCTCTGCTCACAATATATCAGTGATTCTCTTTCTCTTGGAGCTAAAACTAAAGTCCTTTAATGGACTTTAATAAAGGCCTGTAAAGCCCTACACGACTTGGCTCTTTGTCAATGTTTAACTTTATTTTCTATGACCTTGACCTTCGACACATTTAGCTGTAGCCAGATTGGCCTTGCTCTTTCTCAAACACACTACTCATGGATTGACCACAGGGCATTTGCATTGGCTGTTTCTTTTGTATGAAATGTCTTCCTGCCAGATGTGCACATAATTTGCTACCACACTACCTTTAAGTTTTTCTCAAATGTCCCATTTTCTCAGTGAGGTCTTTACTGGCCATCCTTTCCAAAATTTACTCTCTTCTCCTGACTTTTCCCATTCCCTTTCTCTGCTTTAGGTTTTCTTCCTTGTACTTATTACCATATATCACACGATATATTTCATTTGTTTCATATATTATCTTTTTTTTCTCTCTAGAGTGTAAGCTCCATGAAGCCGAAATTTTATTTATTGCTCTATCAATAGTGTCTGGAAACATGTCTGGCACATAGCAGGTGCTCACTGAGTATTTGTTGAATGAATGAATCACAGAAGAGAAAGTGGGTTCATTTTAGATGCACTGACCAAGAAGAAGTGAGTTTCAGGCCTTTCAGGCAGATACAGCCATAACATAGGAGTACTCAGGTCTATTGGATAAGATGACACTGTTTGGGAACATTTCTTTAGAGTAACAGTTATTCAGTACTAGGAAATGTGGGATACAAGATGTATAGAACACAGTCTTTGCTTCTAAAAATTTATAAATAAAATTAGGAAGAAAAACATCTCCACAAAAAACTGTAATACAAGGTGGGTATTGGTGGGTGGGGTCTTCCAAGAATGTGCTATAAGAAAGTCGTCAGTTTCTAGGTTCACATAGGCATACTACAATGGAGGAGTCACTTTTAAAGCCTTGTTAAATGAGATGATACCTATAAACACAGAGCCAAATTTAGTAATTGGTGACCATTATAGTTAATAGCATGTCTTTTTAATAATGCCATTAGAGGTAGGAGAAGAGCTGAATGAAAGAATGCCTGTCTCATAATTGGCATTAAATTACCATAATTTCTCTGATTAGTTAAGCAATACAGCTTATTATATAAAATTGGGAGGCTGAGAAATGTCAAAAATATTAAATGAAGGAATTGAAATTCACTGATAATTCTACTATGCGGAGTCAACCAATTATAACACATATAGATGAGATCATATGGTATATTCTGTTTTGTACTTGTTTTGTTGTTTAGCTTATTTTGTCTAGAACATTTCCCTTTATCAATATGCATATTTTAAACATAATTTCAAATGCCCGAAAAATGTTTCATTATATGTATATTATATAAATTATTTTAATTATTCTTCTATTGTTGGATATTTATACCATTTCTTTTTTTAAAAAATAATAAATAATACTATTCACTTTCTTGTTATTTCCTTAGGATGGATTCCGCAAAATCATAATATTAAGCAAAGGTTTGATTATGTTTAAAGCCAAAAATACATGCTATTGTATAGTATATATCTTCTAAAAGAGGTTGTTATACCAATTTACTTAGTAAGTGAATAAATAAATAAATAGAGATGGACATTTTACCAGCTACATAATTAGAAAAATGTACTTTTCCCACTTTATAATACTGGCACTCTCAATTTCGTATTTCCTGTTGACTTGATTAGCGTCCAACATTGGCTCCAAGCAATAATTTCACTGTTAGGAAGAACGTATAGGTGACACATTGGATACTTTGGAATATGTTTCTACTTTGTTCACCTCGTTTATACTTATAACCAGAAGAATTTCTCTTAAATGACATAGTGTGTGTATTAAAAACGTTTCCTCTGAATCAATGCTATGTTCTGCTGATAAATCATTTGAGAGAGGTAGTATGGTAAGAGAACACTGAATCCCCAGTGCTGCCTCTGGGCACAAGCAAGCTTGGGAAGCCTCATAATGCCAAAATAAACTCCTGCATAATGGTATAAAGGTCTTCTCATCTTCAGAAGCATTTGCCAACATCAATCCATCAACTTTCATGCCATTACTGTGAGGCAGGCATAGTTAGATAGGAAAAACTAACTAATGATTATAAGGCCCCTTTAAAATAAAAATGGTATTTAAAATCTGAATACCAAATTATAAAAAGCAGATAAATATTATTGTCTCAGTTTTATAGACTAGAGAACTGGGTCATGGGTATTAAGTAATAAGTAATTACCCACTGGGGACAATATAACTAAGGGCGCAGAAGAATTCATAATTACAACTCAAGTATCCTCCAGTCTGAAGTCTGGCTCAGAGATTTGGACCAGGCCTTTTGGAAATGCCATTAGGTACTGAGAACTGTTAGGAATTGAAAACTAATAGAAAAGATCAGCTGCCTGAAAGCAAAAGATTCATAGTTTGTATGCAAAATTCTCTTTACATTTGGTGATATAAAAGCAAGTTGCAGTTGAATCCATAATAGGACCATGGCAGAGTTCCCTCCTCTGTGCTTCCATTGCACATTAAATATGTTTATATAACAGTAACTTTTTCTCATAATAATAATTTTGACATTTGTGTTTCTCATTAAAGGTATCCCTGAGATCATGAATTATACCTTAGGTTTTGTATCTTTGGTACCTAGCTTAGTTCTTGGTACATTGTAGGTTATTCAATAAAATCCCATTGGATGCACAAAAAAGAACAAATAATTAGAAATATGGTACAGGCATCATAGTATCTGATTTCAAAATATATTACAAACTATAATAATCAAAACAGCATGGTACTGGCATAAAAAAGAGACACATTCAGAAATAAGCCTACACATTTATAGTTGATTGATTTTTTGATAAAGGTGCCAAGAATACACAATGGGAAAATGAAAGTCTCTTCAATAAATGGTGCTATGAAAACTGGATATGCACATGCAGAAGAATAACATTGGATCCTTATCTCACACCATATTCAAAAATCAGCTCAAATGGATTAACGACTTAAACATAAGACTTGAGACTGTAAAAAATATTAAAAGAAAACATAGAGGAAAGCTCCATGACATTGGTGCAGACAATGATTTTTTTGAATATGATCCTGAAAGCACAGGTAACAACAAAAATAGACAAATTGGATAGCATCAAACTAAAAAGCTTCTGCACAGTAAAGGAAACAACTAGTACAATGGAGGGACAAACCACAGATTGGGAGAAAATATTTGCAAATCATTTACCTACATACCTGATAAGGGATTAATATCCAAAACATACAAGGAACACAAACAACTCAATAGCAAGAGAGCAGACTGATTTAAAAATGGGTAAAGGACCTGAAAAGATATTTCTCAAAAGATGACATACAAATGGCTAACAGATATATGAAAAGATGCCCAATATCACCAATTATCAGAGAAATGCAAATTAAAGCCACAATGAGATATCACCTCATGCATGTTAGAATGCTTACTATTAAAAAGATGAGAGAGAATAAGTGTTGGGGAGAGGTGTGGAAGGGATATGTATTTAGGATTGGTTTGGTTTGCATATCAAATAGTTTTTCCAGTCAAGTTTTTTGTTATCTCTAGGAATTAGCTAACCCTGGGAAGGGACTCCTTCCCCAGGTCCTCAAGGCCTCAAGATGTCAAAGCATCATAAAATATAAAAAATAACAATCATGACTAATGTATTCTCTCTTTGTTTATATATATATAAATGTATATGTTCATATATGTATATGTTTTTTTATTTATGTGTGTGTATGTGTGTATATATATATACACACACACATCAAAGTTATAGTCAGTGTGGAAGAGGACTCAATACATGGCTCATTTAGAAACTATAGCAACGAAAGAGAAATGAAGCTATGAAAATACACTCTAGAATAAGCATGGAAGATTTCAAACTAAGTTCCTTTCTAGAGCTACCTTTTTTTAAAGGAATTTTTAATCAGGAATTAATGATTAAATTTCAAAGGATTTCAATTTGTATTTCACCATAGTAAAAGACATGAAAACAAGGAAAATTCAGAACTGATCCAATGATGCAATGGGAAGCAAAAAGGCACAGAACCTGTCACTTCTGTCCTTAAAGTTAAAGGAGATTTCCAGTTTGATCTTTGAGGTCAGGAAGATGTTTTTTACAAGAATAGGCATGTTGATCCAAGTATCCAGGAGCGACAACTATGGTGTAGCTATATTACCTTAACTCCCTTCCCCCCACCAACAATGGTCTCAGGACAATTTATGATTCAGCAACATATTTTGGGGTAATAATATAAGCATGTGATTAAATGAAGGCAGAGGTCTAGGTTTTAGTTTGTTGAAAACCCTTGAATAATGTTCAGCCAATATGAGGCAGAACATATCTAAATGTCAGCTTTCTACTCACAAACATTAATAAGGAGTAACGAGGAGAAGTTGAACCCACTGAGAAAATAAAAATCATTCCATGTTTTCCCTGGCAGTGTAAATTGTAAATATGATATACTGGTTGAACTTTTTTTCCCCATTAATACACATTTTCGTTCCAGATTGAAAAGAATTCAGGAGGCAATATCCATGATTGGAATACCAGCTGCTTATAAAAGAGGATTAAAGATAAGAAAACATACTCTATATGAAATGAAGGATTAGTGGGGAATGGGCTAATTTTAAAAAGGCTTCACATAGCCCTTTCTCTGAAATCATTAGGAAATAAACTATGCTCATATAAGCTGCTTCATCTATCAAGCTATACCTTCTCAATTATATTGAATATTGCTCCAGGAGGGGTGAAAAGGTGTTGTAACTATGATAAAATGGTAATAACTGACATTCCTATGACCTTCTGCACATACATCACCTCATTTAATGTTCAGAACAATTGTATAATCCACGTTATTATTTTCATTTTACAGATGATGAAAGAGAGGGTCAAAGGTTTGCATGACAACCTAAGTATAAATAGCCTGCAATTGGCTAAACTGGAATTCAAGTTCAGATCTTGTTGATTACAAATTTCATGCCTTTTCAACCACAATATCCTGCTTCCTTGCCCACTAGAGGTGTAATATAGATTTGTGTTGAAATATACTGAGTTGGACTTCAAATTTTGAAGGGATTCCAAGATTCCACAAAGATTTATTTTCCTTAGCAATCTTTTTCTTTTAAAATTTAAAATGGGCATATGAAGAAAAAATGGACTTGGTCTCCAAAACGCTGGTCATTTTTGACCTGTGACAGGTGAATAGAACTAAGATCAGGAGGATCCAGCTTTCCTTGGTTCCTTTAAAAAAATGCCACCCTCCACCCTCAGCTGTACAGCCTGTCTGCAGCTGATTGGGGAGATATATCAGAGCCCCCTGTTTCTCTTTCCCTTTCTTACCAATCCAGAGACTAACCCTAGTCTAGTCACTAGTGGAAGAAGGGAAGTCTCTCCATCTTTGAAGTGTACCAAGAGGGGAAAGAAAGGTTGGAAAAGAAAGGATAAGACCTAGTTTATCTGTCTTTGAAGAGAGATCATTTTCGCTGTTGGACTGATGATGTACTTAGCAGAGACAGCAGGGATAGCTACTTCTCCATCCTCTCCTATTTCCTAGCGCGGCTCCCCAAATGCTTCAAAACCTAGTGATTATTTCACCTGTTTCTGCCAGGTGGTACTAGCCCCATTCCAAGTCTGACAGTTGCTGTTATCCAATGGCTGCTTCCCTTTGGCTAGTCAGTCCCCTCCTGAGACATGACTATTGTGGAGTGGGTATGTAAAAGAGTATTAGAGAGATCTTGGAGTTGAAACACCAGGGAAAATCATTTTTCCTAGAAAATATATTCTAGGCACAAATTATTTCCTTTGTTAAATTATTGCTTTTGATATAAATAAATATAGCACAGAAAACAGTAATTTGTATTATTTTCTTTCTGATCCCAAAAAAGCATTAGAGTATTTCTCACCAACCATTCTTGTGACTGCCAAACCTGACACTGTTGACTTTCTGGTATGAATCAGTGACTTGAGGCAACAACTGT
Organism: Cheirogaleus medius; assembly: GCA_008086735.1. NCBI lineage: Eukaryota > Metazoa > Chordata > Mammalia > Primates > Cheirogaleidae > Cheirogaleus > Cheirogaleus medius. Next base: position 25,590,285 of record VBSM01002616.1, on the reverse strand, counting down.
AATCCAGGTAGGCGCTCTTGCTTCTGGAATGTTCAAAACGTAGATAATGCTAACATTTTCCTTATGATCTCTTGCAAACTGTTATGCATAACTGTTACATTCTTTAGTTTCTTCATTAGGCAAGGCCTAGAAAAAGGTGTAGTGGGAGGTGGTAAATTAGAGGACCAATTCCAGCAATAATAAACTCTTATATCTGCTCCCTTAAGGAGATTCATTTATTCATTCATTCATAGAGGAGCAAATCCTCTCAACATTTCTGCTGGCTCTTAAATTTGATGATTCTATGGCTCCAATATCAGTCTTCTTTCAAAATCTCAGTTGCACAGCTGGGCTAAATGAACCTATCTTTGATTAGATATGGACTCCCATCCATCTCGAATTTAGAAAAAAACATGCTTTTCTAACATGCTCCAGAGATACTTTAATAAACCTAATGGCAAATCACCTCTCCCGGAGGTCAAGGGCAGCAGCTTAATGCAAAGCTCGAGCACTATTGGGATTTAATTGTGGCAAATGCCACTAATGCTGCTTTTGGCAAAACCTTACTCATAAAGCACTAAAATGATGGCCTGTGGGTTTTATGCCCTCGGGATGAGATGCAGCTTGCTATCTCAAGGAAAGAAAAAATTGAGTAAATTTTTACTGATCGGGCCAAAAGGATGTGTAACTAGTCATAGAAGTGAAAGCTAGATCTGTTTTCATGATATCCATGGCCAGGAGGAGCGTGAGTGCAGGGAAGGAGAGCGGTTTTGTTTAACATTTGCCTCCCTGAGCAGTAAAAACTAGGTCAAGTGGTAAAAACAGCTCTGTGTATCTAATGTGCTATTGGACCGTACCAAGTACTTTTACAAGATGTAGTCTACTTATATAGGAGTCACTGTAATAAAAATTCCAAATTTTGGATTCATGGCCTATGGTGCATTCATAATTTCTCACCTGATATCACTTCTAGGGTTGGCTATTTTTCATATTGCACCTGGCACATATAATTTGAAACCTTTTCCTTTAATTATACTAACTGTGTAACTTCAGTTTTAAGACTAACACAGTAAAATATTCGAGTTTATCAACTAGAATTTTTAGTAGTTAGACATGCATTGAACTTTATAATAAAACATTTGGGACAAGAAAGTTGGATAGGGGTGGGATGAATGGGAATGATATGATAAAATATAGTCACATCTGATTAATTACCAAGAAGCAATAAATCACTGATACAGCTGAGTGGATAGTCCATTTGGAATGAGGCCTATTTGCTTAGAACACTGAATTATGAGTCTAACTTCTTAGGTGAAGTGAGGTGGTTTAAAGTATTATGCTCATCATACTTGTTCAAAGCCACCAAAGGAAATTAGTAAGGCCAGAAACCACATTTCTAATCTGTCTTCAACATGTTAATAGAGCTAAAAATGTGAAATTTCTCATATAGTTAAGAATGAGAATGGCAGCAGAAGTTTGAAAGACCAGGAGGGAACAGTAGTATTTGCAACTGGCTTCCAGTTATTGCCACAGTCCATGGGGTTGGGTAAACACACAGGGTATGTGCACACAGTTTATAGTTAAATTAGTAATGTTGGAGTAAAAGTGTCATTATACATGTGATATTCTTTATCTCATTCAGAGCTTGACACATGTTGCCTGTTGATGTCTTTAGGTAGGAAAATGGGCTTTCTAGGAACCCAATGCTCACAGCCATCTTTTTTGTTTTCTAATATCCTGATGCTCTGGTGAAAGTCATATAAGCTGAGAATAGGGACATTGGACTTCTTCATGGTCTTAACTTTCAGGCTAAATATCCCTATTTCCCCAAATTAGTAACCCAAGATGAAAGATGGTAGCAAAGGCTTCAGTAAGCAAAGAGTCATGGCATAGAAAGCAGGCTATAGTTAGCTAGAAAGGTGGGGCACAGAATACTTTTTAAACACCATGAAATTCTCAATGATTATAACTCTTTATGTCAAAATATTCAAGGCTGGAATTACTGAAACCCACAAGAGCAGGTGTTCTGAATGATAATCTAAGGTATAATTAGAGTTTCTAAAGAACACTATGAGGTGTAGTTAATTGAAAGAGACTATATGGTTAATCATGGAATGATTAATTAAAAAATTAAAAATAGACTGACATGGTATAAAAACCCCTATTTTTCAAATCTCTATTTTGACTAAACATAAAGCTGAAATATATTACTACTTTGATTAAAAGATGTAAACAATTTAGTTGTGTCTTTAAAATGCTATATAATTATCTCATTTTTTATGATATTACACCTCATTATTTACATAATTTGTAGGTTGTTTCCAAGGTTCACAGAAACCACACTAAGCAGACAGATTATAGGGGTAAGTGGTAGGACAGTTCTTTAAATTCCACTTGGATTAAAGGATTCAAAAATGTAGAATGAAATAGAGATGTAGCCCTCTCCCCTTGATATTCATAACCACTTTGGATATTCATATTTAAACCACTGTAATCTTTATGTGTCTATCTATGTAACTCCTTAGTTACCTCTTTGATTTTTTCAATTCCCCCCAAAACTGATCTAAACCTCTATAATTATAATGAAAATAATTTTAATGGATGATGGTGGGTGCTGGTGTGACAAGTTAGAACAAGTTAGACTCTTGCAGAGGTAAGACTTCATTTAAATACTGGTATGTGGAAACAGGGATCACGCACTGTTGATAAGGAAAGCATCAAAAGAGTGGAGTTGGAAAGAGGCCCAATGAGATTAAGTAAGTGCTATGATCTGAATGTGTTACCCCAAATTCGTGTGTTGAAACTTAATGGTCAAAGTGATAGTATTAGAAGGTGGGGCCTTTGGGAGGTGATACCATCATAAGGCTGGAGCTCTCATAGTTGGCATTAAGCTCTTATAAAAGGGCTTGAGGGAGTGTGTTTGTTCTTTTCAACTCTTCTGCTATGTAAGTACACAGAGTTCAAGGCACCATCTTGAAGCAGAGAGCAAACCTGCTAGTGTCTCCAGCCTCTAGAACAGTGAGAAATAAATTTCTGTTGCTTATAAACTACCTAGTCTCAGGCCTTTTGTTAGAGCAACACAGATAGACTAAGACAGCAGCTTTCCCCAAATTCCAATATAAAGCACTAAATTCATGGGGAAAATAATTTGATCAGAGATTGGTAGCTTGGCAAAATCTATGAGAGAGGTACATTTAAAATACTGTGGGAGTCAAGAAAAAGAAGATATACATTCAGTAGCAGAAATGAAAAAGTCATCATGAAGACAGTGACATTCCATATGGCCTTAAAAAACAGGGATTTAGATTTTTCAATGGTCAAGATGAGGTCAAGAGAAATGACAAAGAGGGAGTATTCTATTGTGAACAATGACCTGGTGGCAGGAAAGAAAGGATCCATAAGAGCAAGGTTTCTCATCCTCAGCACTATTGACATTTGGAGGCAGATAATTCCTTGTTGTGGGGTCTGTTATGTGCATTATGAATCTTAAACCAGAAGTTGTTACATCAAGTAAATTGGTAAGCATATCTTTCCCTGAAGAGCAATGTCAGTATGTCACTTTCCAGAGTGCATCTTTTTGGGTGAGTTCAAGCATCATTAAATTGAGAAACAAAAATTATAGATATTTTCAAGAGCCTTTATGATATAAAATCATTAGCTGAACAAACACTGTATGATTTAAGTTTGTATATGGAAGGGCTGACAGGAGACAAAGCTGTGAAGACAGAATGGGGACATATGATTTCACAAATCTTACAGTCAAGTATGTGGGACACAGAGATGAAAAAGACATGGAACCTGCTTTCAGAGGAGCTATTAATAACAATGAGAGGGCAATGAAGGTTATTAATGAGGAGGGAACAAATGGAGTTTTATGTAAAGGATATCCCATCCAACCAGGAAGAGAAAAGGGGGAGGGAACTTGACCGCTTCAATTCCAGGGACTGTGGGAAGAAGAAGACTGTGGGTGGAGGCAAGAAAGCCAGGAGTAGAGGTTCTCGAGAGCCTGTGTCTCCCTGGATGGATGAGTGACTCAGAGCTCTCCCTGCAGAAGTCTAAAAGGGTAGGTGGTACTCGGCCATAGCAACTCCATCTTTGTAACCTGTTTAAATGGAAGGAGAGCCAGAGTTTACAATTTCTGAGCCGTTTTCCAATTTCTGTATGCTGTGAACTGAAACCAGAATGTTCCAGAGACCCACAGAGGGGCCACAGAAAACAGTTGAGTAGAGAGCCAGTGTGGCCAAGCCTCTGGTACAGTCACAGTAAGGGACATGGTGACACCACAGCATGGGCTACAGGTGGACAGTGTATGACAGTGGCCAATGGGGGGAATTAGAAGCATTCAAGGCAGAACAAAACAGCAGGTAATACGATGACTGGGCTGGAGCTAAAAGGATGGACTTCAGCAGCAGATACAACCAGAACTCCCAATGATGAGACCAGTGAGGGCCCATTGTCACCAGCTCAGGAGATAGCCCAGGGAGCAGTGAAGATACACCATCCTATGGATGGATGCCATCTAACTTTGCCACCATGAGAGGGTGCCACCAAAATTCCATCTGGGAGAGGAGCAGGGGGAGAAAGATGGATATATGGGAGATTGAACACATTTACCCCAAGAAGTTGCATATTACCTAAAGGAACCATTTAAATTGTTCCATTGACGAGATGGGACTAATAGTGAGTTTTGTTTTTTCCTGCTACCCTCCTAAGCAGGACTCATGACTAAAAGTCAGAGCATTATTGGAGAACAACAACAACAAAAAAGCTACATTTTCTTGGCAAAACCGGAATGCAGTGTGAGTAAATATGACCCTATTTTATACAGCCACAGCTTGATACAGAATAGGCATTTTAAAATGGTTGCTATTATTATAGGACTTGATAACTGATTGGATTTGGGAGACCAAGAGTGGGAATAATCACAGAGTATACCAAGGTTTTGACCTAAATAATATGGGAGAATGAGGGCACATTTATCACAAATATGGACATAAGCAAGATGAGTTCATTTGGGGTAAAGATATGGTGCTACAAAAACAAGAAGGTTGAGGAATTCTGGAATGTGGAATAGTTAAGAGTATGAGTGCATAAATATAAAGTGTTGCATGTTTACAATGTTAAGCAGCAGGGGGTCCCAAGGATCAGGGAACAGATTATTTATAAGAATTGGATCCTTGTGGTTGAAGGAAGACTAATGAAAGTCTTGGAGGTTGAGTCATTGCTTTTATTCTTTCCTTACAATTGTTGGTTCCAAAATGTGGCCTATACATGAAGTGATGTTGGAATTTTTGTAAGTGACCAAATGCAACAAATCTTATATAGCCATAGTTTGTGATTGACAAAATAGTAAATGCTCAGATGAAATTTAGGTTATGATTATTATTATTAATTTTAGAAGCAAACTAGTCTTCTTATCCCCTTTTGATTGCTCTGCTCCAATGAGGAGCATTTGGAGGAAGGTTGAGGATGGGGTGGATAAGAGACCACCCCAGTGAGAAGAGACCGTTCTCTTCTCACTCTGTTTTGTTTCTCTCCTCCACTACTCAATCTCCCAGCATTACTGTTTCTTAACACTCCTGGAGGAAGTTTTGTGTCTCCAGTGTGAGAGGTTCAAAAAGTTGAAAACTTAGGTTGGGACCCTTGGACCTCAATTTCTCTGTTGGCATTTATTTGGTTTGATAGGCATCTGCTCATGTGGGCTTTGGTAAGAGTAGGGAAAAATGTAAAAGAGAAAACTAATGACCCAAGAGAAAATGAACAGATTTTACCTATTATTTGCAGATGGATTGGCAAATCTGTATGTATGAGTATGTGTGTGTGTGTGTGTGTGTGTGTGTGTATGAGAGAGAGAGAGAGAGAGAGAGAGAGAGAGACAGAGAGAGAGAGAAAGAGAGGCACTCAGGAGAGAGCTTTGTTACTGAGCTTCCCTGGTACCAATGTTCTACTCTTTTTTTGCATAAAACATATGACTGATGAATTCGTTTTCTACTCTATGGCTTTGAGGCTGTGTGGAAAGTGTGAATGATTCTTCCGTCCATGCTAAGCAGTGAGAGACAGGAAAAAGGTGAATATTGAGAGTTGGAGATGACCCCAGAGGAAAATACTATTGCAGGAACCTCAGTACCCTGAAATAAAAAAAATTAATAAAAATTTAAATATTAAAAAAAAGAGTTACAAAAGATCTAGTAGTTGAAAGCAGAATTAAGTCAATGGAGGGGGTCTAATGGGAGGGGCTGAGATGGAGCTGGAAGGATTAGTGCAATTTTGAAAATAGATGAGAAAATTAGAATGAACAAAATGTAAGTTTTAAGAAATGTGAATATTTTAAGTAAGTTGTTATAGTAAGGAACAATACACAGTATACAGACATGCCTCAGAGATATTGCCAGTTCAGTTCCAGACCACTGCAATCAAGCAAATATAGCAATAAAGTGAGTCACAATTTTCTGGTTTCCAGTACATATAAAATTTATGTGTATACTATACTGTAGTTTATTATGTGTTCAATAGCATTATGTCTAAAAACATATATACCTTAATTTAAAAATGTTTTATTGTTAAAAACTGCTAACAATCATCTGAGCCTTTAGTAAGTTGTAATCTTTTTGCTGGTAGGGGGTCTGCCTCAGTGTTGATGGCTGCTGAATCAGGGTGGTGGTTGCTGAAGGTTGGGGTGGCTGTGGCAATCTCTTAAAATAAGACAACAGTAACATTTGCTGCATCAATGGACTCTTCCTTTCATGAAAGATTTCTCTGTAGCATGTGATACTGTTTGATAGCATTTTACCCACAGTAGAATGCCTTTCAAACTTGGAGTTGATCTTGTCAAACTGCCACTGCTTTGTCAACTAAGTTTATGTTAATATTCTACATCATTTTTTGTCATTTCAACAATGTTCCTAGCAACATCCTCAGGAGTAGATTCCATCTCAAGACACTACTCTGCCAATCCATAAGAATCCACTCCTTATCCATTCAGGTTTTGTGGTGAGATTGCAGCAATTCAGTCACATCTTCAGATTGCATTTTTAATTCTAGTTATTTTTCTATTTCCACCTAAGCCACAGCTACTTCCTCCACTGAAATCTTGAACCCCTCCAAGTCATCCATGAGTGGTGGGATCAACTTCTTCCAAACTCCTATTAATGTTGATTTTTTGACCTCCCATGAATCATGAATGTTCTTAATGGCATCTAGAATGGTGAATTTTTGCCAGAAGATTTTCAACTTACTTTTCCCAGATGCATCTGAGGAATGAAATGTATTTCTCAAATAATAAGACTTGAAACTTGAAATTAATCCTTGATCCATGGGCTTCAGAATGGATGTTGTGTTAGCAGGCATGAAAACATTATTCTTGTATATCTCCATCAGAGCTCTTAGGTGACCGGGTGCATTGTCAATGAACAGTAATATTTTGAAAGAAATCCTTTTTTCCCCTGAGCAGCAGGTCTCAACAGTGGTCTTAAAATATTTATTAAACCATGAGGTAAACAGATGTGCTGTCATCCATTTTTCCATTTCTAGAGCACACACAGTAGAGTTAGGATAATTCTTAAGGGCCCTAGGATTTTTAGAATGGTCGATGCGCATTGGCTTCAACTTAAAGTTACCAGCTGCATTAGTCCCTAAAAAGAGAAACAGCTGGCCCTTTGAAGCTTTGAAGTCAGGAATTGACTTCTCCTTCTACCTATGAAAGTCCTAGATGGCATCTTTTCCCAATATTTGGCTCTTGGATCTACATTGAAAATCTGTTGTTCAGTGCAGCCACCTTCATCAATGATCCTAGCTATTAATAGATCTTCTGGACAACTTGCTTCAGGTTCTCCATCAGCACTTGCTGCTTCACCTTGCACTTTTATGTTATGGAGCTGACTTCTTTCCTTAAACCTTGTGAACCAATCTCTGCTAGCTTTAACTTTTCTTCTGTCACTTCCTCACCTCTCTTAGCCTTCACAGAATTGAGGAAAGTTAGGGCTTTGCTTTGGATTTGGCTTTGGCTTAAGGAAATGTTGTGCTGATTTGACCTTCTATCCTGACCACTCAACCTTTCTCCATATCAGCGAAAAGACTGCTTCACTTTCTTAACATGTGTGTGTTCACTGGAGTAGCACTTCTAATTTCCTTCAAAAACATTTCCTTTGTGTTGGCCACTAGGCTAGCTGGCTAAGAAGCCTGGATTTTGGCCTGGGTCAGCTTTCAACTTGCCTTCTTCACTAAGCTTAAATATTTTTTAGCTTTTAATTTAAAGTGAGAGATGTGTGACTCTTCTTTTCACTTAAACACTTAGAGGCCATTGCAGGGTTATTATCTGGCCTCATTACAATATTGTTATGTCTCAGGGAACAGGAAAGTCCATGGAGAGTGAGAGAGACTGAGGAATTGCTGGTTGAAGAACACACTTAACATTTATTAAGTTTGTTGTCTTACATGGGCATGGTTTGTTGCACTGAGAACTGTTACAATAGTAATATCAAAGATCACTGACCACAAATCACCATAACAAATATAATAATAATGAAAAAGCTTGAAAATTCTTTGGCAAGAATTACCAAAATGACATGGAGTGAGCCTGTGTTGTCAGAAAAATGGCACTGATAGGCTTGTTGGACACAGTGTTGACACAAACCTTCAATTTATAAAAATCACAGTATCTGGAAAGTACAATAAAATGAAGTGCAATAAAATGATGTACGCCTGTATAAGATAATTAAAAAATTATGTTCCCAAAGACCTTTACTAGGTAACTGTAAGTTTAGTACTAATATAATATTTATTAAGTTACTATGAAAAATGCAAATTAATTAAGGGTGGGAAACCTGTCTCTTCATTACAGGAGGCCTTTTCTTCCTTCCTTTAATTGGCCATGCCAAAGAAAGAAAGCTTAAAATAGAATATTTGACAAGCCATAAATTGTTTCACTAGACTGAATTTGTATCAAATAAATGTCTTTTATTCAAATGCTGTGAAATATTTCATGTTACTAGTGCTCCAGGTGAAAACTTGCCCCCAAGTCTTAAACAGAAGGAAATGTTAGTACTTCAGATCACTTGCCAGCATCCCTATTTGTGGTTCACTTTTTCCCCTTGGGTTGAATAATTAATCTAATGTCAATCTTTCTTTCTTTCTTTATCTCTTTCTCTCCTTCTCTCTCTCTCTCTCTCTCTCTCTCTCACCTCCCTCCCAGCCTTCCTCCCTCCCTTCCTTCCTCCCCCAACAGCAAACCTGCAGTATAACCAGGCAATTGAATGTTATTAGTAATTATTACATCCTGTTAGATGATGAACATATGTATGGAAGGCTCATAAAATAGCAAATTTTTGTTGAACAACATTCTTCCTACATACTCCTCTGCCCCCTTCAATCCAGCTTCCACCCCCGTCATTCCTGACATGGCTCCTGCTAAGGTCACCAATCACCCTTAAGGGCCCAGATTTAAAGGATACTGTTCAGCCTTCATGTTATTAATACTTGACTTCTGAGCAGATTTCACAACAACCGGTCATTCTGTCCTTAAAACAATCTTTTCCTTTGTCTTCTGGGACACAGCCGTTCTCCGGGGTTTTCTTCCCTCCTCCTGTTTTGAGACTCCTTTTGCTGGCTCATTTTACTCTACCTAATTCCCAAGTACTGGAGTTCCCAAGGCTGATTTCTCGGCTCCTTTCTCTTTTCCTCTTCTCTCTCCCATTGCTGCAATTATCATCTACATGTCAACGACCCTCAAATGTATTGCAGTTGAATGAGCCCCTTCTAAGTCTCAGACCTGTGTTTCTGGTCCCCTTGGTTTCTTTTCTAGAGGTCTCACAAGTACTCCAACCAAATAAACATGTCCAAAGCCTAACTTAAGATTTCATCTCTAACCTTTCAGTGCTTCCTACCATAGTAAGTGGCACCATTGTTCATAGACAAACTTTAGCACATCAGTCTCCTGTGCAAAACCCTTGAATACACCATGTTCTCTTCTCACCTAACATCTTCTGGTGTATTTATCTTTCTACATGGAGTGCTTCCTCTCTCTGCATTTCACTTAATTTCTGCTCATCCGTCAGAGTCTATGGCTCCTGTCATGGTCTCATAGAAACGTCTATGTTGCCTACAATGTTACATGTTCTCACAAATCCCTGTTTTTTTTCTTTGTAGAATTTACCAGAGTTTACGATTCTCTAATTATGAAATCATTTTCTTTTATCATATGACTTCCTCAAAGACTACAAGCTCTATGAATGCGGAGACCATTTCTGTTCTGCTGATTTTTGTATACCTTGTGCTAATTGCAGTACCTGCACATAATTGGCACCCAATAAATACTTGTTGAATCAATGGAGGGGCTGTTTTCTATTTTCACGCAAAAGAAAAAGGTGAATTTTATCATAATACCAGTCTTTATATATGTACAAATTTGTAAAACATGAGCTTGTTAGAGAATACACTAAAATAACTTTGTCCCATGAAGCAAAAAGACATTAAACCTAGATAGCATCCACCCTAGAATTTCCTCTGAGATAGAATTATATTTTTCTGGAGTCTTTGGGAAACTGATGGGTATTTTTATTGGTTTTTTGCTGCGGTTCATAAGATCAGTGTATGATGGGGAAGGGCAGTGAGTGTGGTGCGGCTGATGAGGAGCTTGGGCAGTGAGCAGTGTTCAGTTCCCATCTCTACCGCCCATCACTGAAAGGTAGTGATGGTCCTCATGTGCTAGCTGTGGGAGACGCCCATGCACAGCCTTCAGGCTTCAGAAAGGAATGCATGCAGCCAGCGGGAAGTTGAGTTGTTGCCACTAGGGGAAAAGAACAGGTGGCTATTTAAAAAAGCACTTCACAATTATTCCTTCATCCGACCTGACATGAAACAGAGCGTCCAAACTCTAGTCTGTGGATCACATTGCTAGAAAAGTCAAAGACTAAGAGGCAGATTCTGCAGGTGTTTCCTTTCAGATTTTTGCCTTTAGGAAGAAACAAAAAGTAAATAAAAATTATGATTATTCCACTGGCACCAGAATAACACGTATGTATTTTTAGATTGCTGCATTTTAGTTAAAGCTGTACAGGATGAGAGTAGGAACAAAAATGTTGTATGAGAGAACTACCCTTTCTGTATTTCCTGATTCTTTTAATAGATATTTCCAATGTGGATTTAATATTCCTCATTTTAATTCTTGTAACAGAACCTCAGTGAAGAAAGAATGGACTCCAGTATTTCAAATAGCTTTGGTATAGCTAGTCTTGAAATTTTGTCTGTTTTCTTTTTCAAGGTAAGGGATCTGTTTTTCTTCTGTTTATTTTGTTTTAGTCATGCCATGAGGAAATGAGATATATAAGTTAATTATTTTAATCCCAATAAAATGATAACAAACTGTAACTACATGATACCCTCTCCAACTGGTCAATTTATTTAAACAGTATATAAGCTAGATTTTTTTGGGGGGGGTAGTTATAAACAAAAGGTCTAAATCATTCCTCATGGAAACAGATTATTCTAAAATCATGCAGTTCTAGAGAAAAATCTAAAATTGAATAAGATACAAACTCACATTCTATTCTATCCCAGAAAGCTTGTCCACATTACTGTAATTTCAAAAGATTTAAAACACTTGTTGAGACCCACAAGAAACTATGCTAAGTTATTACCACTTTTATCCCTTGGGGAAAATTTTCTTCATGAGCCTTAGATTTGGTGTAAAATCTCATAAGATTTTGGGAGAACATCTTATGAAATAACTGTTATCTCTAGGAAACATAGGTTTTCAAATTAGCCTCATTTATGTATCAAAAAGGACTCACAATTATTTAATTTTTCATGTGTAAAATCAATAAATAAAGCAAGTGAGCAAACAAAAATAATTTTCCCTGTCTATTTCTGTACTGGGTTGAATGGTATCAAAATTTACGTCTACCAGAAGCTCAGAATGTGACCTTATTTGGAAAACAAGGTCTTTGCAGATGTACTTAGCTTGGTTAAGATGAGGTCATACTGGATTGGGGCCGGCCCTAAATCCAATGACTGGTGTGCTTGTAAGAGAAAGGCAGGGAGGATGCAGACCCAGAGACACAGACACAGAGGGAAGAAGGTCATGTGAAGAAGGAGGCAGAGATTGGAGTGATTCAGCTACAAACCAAGTAAAACCAAGGATTGCCAGGAACCCCCAGGATCTAAGAAGAGGCAAGGAAGGAGTCCCCAGAACCTTCCTTAACTGTCAGAGGGACATTGACCTTGTTGGTATCTTGATTTTAGACTTCTAGCTGCTAGAACTATTCATAGAAGAGAATAAATGTCTGTTGTTTTGAGCCATCTAGTTTGTGGCCATCTGTTATGGCACTTCTAGAAAACGAATACAATTTTTCAAGCTCTCTCCCCATCTTCTACATTTCACAGTTGAATTTGTTGAAATAATTGTCTCCATTTGCTGTTTCTTCTTTATCCCAGGACACCCATTCCTCCATCACTGCAGTCTGGGTTCTGCCCTCATCATCCCACAGAAATTCTTTGGCCACGTTTACCAACAGCCCTTATGGCCGGCGCCAGAGGATGCTCAGCCTCTGCACGATCTTGTCCTCTGCAGCACCTGGTGCCCTTTGCCACTTCCTCCCTGAGCCCGGTGACTATGCAGCCACCACATCGTCTTCCTCTCTGGCCTCTCCAGTTCGGCCAGTGCTTAAGCCCCTCCTCTTGCAGTCGTCCCTTCAACGTTGGTGTTTTCAGGGTTCTGCCACGGGTCCTCTTCTCCCTCTCACCACTCCGCCTGGATGGCTTCGTTCCCACACACCTGTTTGACAATGTCTGCTAAGTCTGTCCTACGGCCAGAGCTCTCTCCTGAGCTTTGGACTTGCCATCAAGTCTACCAGTTAAGTGGCACATCGCAAGTTAAATGCCTCAAGGGTACCTCAAAATCAATGTGTTCAAAACCGAAACCCCCATTTTCTCTCTCAAACCTGCTCTACCTTTTTCGTCTGTGTCCCAGATCGTAGCACCAGGTTTCTCCCAGTTATTAAAGCTAGAAGCCTGGGCGAATCCTTGATTGGCGCTTCCTCCCTTAACCTGAATCCTGTCTCTCTTTTCATCCTCGCAGACAAAACTGTAGGCCCCTGTGCTGTCATCTCTCCCCAGCTTTCTGCATGGGCAGTATTAGCTCGTCCCCTCCCCCATGTTCCTTCCTCACACACTCTGGAGTGATCCTCGTGAAACGTAAATTCACTTGTGTGACCCTCAGGCTTAAAACTGCAATGTCCTCCCAAACTTTGCAGGACAAAGTCCAGAATGTCTGACTAGGCTCGGCAGGGCACACTCCTCTCTGTCAAGCCAAATGGAATGGAAAGCCCTCCTCATGTCCTTGTGACTGGCCATGCGCTGTCTGGACTGGGGAGAGTGTCACTCCTGAGAAGCCGCTCTGACCCCCACCTGTCTTCACGCCCTCACGGCACCCAGCCCACGGCCTCGTGCTTCTCTGCCTTTCCCAGGTGTCCTCTGCAGGCCGAGGCTCCTCCACCTTAGCAAGGTGTATCTCTGGTGCCAACCGCAGAGCCTGCAGTGGGGACGCCGGATGCACAATGGCTGAGTGAATTACCCCCTCTGTGTAAATGAGGAAACCAGGGTCATGACAGTTAAGCCACTGGTCTAAGCAAATGCGAGCCATGCAATCCAGGGTCAGATTTCTCCAGTGCTTTTTCATTTTTATATATTCTTTTTTTTATTCAATTGCATTGTGTAAAAGCATAATTGTTAGAAAACATCACTTCCAAATTACAACAGGCATAATTTAGAACAAATGATAAAACCAAGAAAGGCTTGCTTATAAATGATACACCTCATTACCAATTTCAAATGAGTTCTTTCTTCTAACCACCGCTTTGTTTCCTGTGCCTTTCCCTAGGCCAACACAGCCACTTCCACCGCTTTTAACTTTTCTCCTTCAGCTCATACTCAGCTGCTGGGGAGTCCACAGGTGTCAAATACCACGTTCTTCTCCTTACGCCCTCTGAGCACCAGCAGTGCCCTCAAGATGCCTCCTGCTCATTTTTGGCTTAATCCACCCATTTTGTAAGCTCCGACTCTGCTCTGAACTCTTGCTCACCTCTCCAGCCTCTGAACTGCCTTTGAAGGGAGATGCGTGTCATGGTTCTGAATCTGCCCCAGCTGTTCCTAATTCTTTCATTCCTCGGCAACCCCTGCCTCAGAGCTGTGCTTGCTTAAAGGAGGGGCTTAGTCCTGGAGGAGGGGTGCCGAGCTCCACTCACCAGAAGCCTTCTCCTCTCTCCCCAGGCCTCAGAAACCTGCTGTCCTAATAGGTGATGCAAATTACTCGTCCTTGTTTGGCTTTTTTTGTTTTTGTTTCATCAAAAATAAAAATTATTCACGTTCACTGAAGAAAAATTTGCCAATAGAGAAAATTAGGAAAAATTCCACACTGCATAGAATTTCACCAACCAATCATCACTGTGATTAAGATTTTGATATATATTTCTTTTTAGTCTTTTTATTCATGTATAAAGCTTTAATTTTCACAGTTACTCTATTGCGTATATCATTTATATCTTTTAGTTTTATTTAGAACTGTTACAGTCTATTCTGCATAGTATTTCATGGAGTGGATGGATATGCCAGAAGATAATGCTTCTCCTTGGGTTACACTTTTACGTTGTTACCATTGTCAATGTGAAAAATAACAGAATGAATCTGATTTAAGCACACAGAAAAACAAACAAACAGAAAAACCAAGAATCCTGAGAAGAAACTCTTTGAGCCTGACCTCTTGTCTCTCTGTTTAGAATGCTTTCTTTAAGATTTATATCCAGAAGAGGAATTACTGAGTAAAAGTGAATGAATCCTCAAATTGCTTTCCATACATGTACCAATTTATATTAGAGCATACACTCTCATATATTGTAAAAGGGTATCTGTCTCATCCATCCTTGCCAAGCTGTGGTTATACATTTCTTTTTCTCTCTACTTTCATAGATCATTTATGAAATCGTTTCATCGATTCCTAGAGAAGCTGAATATTTTCGGAAATGTTAGTGTATTAATTGTGTGTCTTCTGTGAATTTCTTTTCATGTCCTTTGATCATTCATGTAGTTGAGACTTTTTACTTTTCTTATCTGTTTTATAGCTCTATATTTAATAAAGAGGTTAAATTGTCATGTTTGCTGCAAATGTTTTACATTTTGGGTGTTTATGTTTTAAATGTTTTATCTATAGGTTTTTAAATTTTTTATGTAACTAATTCTTATTTTTATATGTGATTTTATTAAGTTTTGGCTTAAAATTAATTCTCATTATCTATCTGTTCTCCCCACCACTCCATTCAAACATTTAATAATATTCACTCCCATAATATCTTCTAAGATTTTGTGTTTTAATATTTTTTACATCTAACACATGAGGTTTATTCTGGTATAAAGAGTAAGATGAGAATTTGTATTTTGTTTCTCTAAATGTTTAACCAAAGGAACCCAAACCATTTCTAGAACATTCTCTTTCTTGTCCGTTGATTTGGGATTTTTTTTTAGTAATCATATTTTCAATTCTCGAATACACTGGGATTTATTGTTGGGCAATCTATTATGTTTCATTGATCTGTGGCAATTTTTGTACCAATAGTCAGTATTTAATACATTTAAACTTGATAAGATATTTAAGATTTTGGTTAAACTTTGTACTTATTTCTGATAAAGTTTGCAAAAAGCTCCCTTAAGTTTGGAATTGAATTAAATCTATGTGTTTACTGTTTATAGGAGAATTGCCATGTTCAAAAGATTCTGTCTTTCCTTTCAGAGCACAAAAATCTTGTGGGTTACATTTCTATTAATGCTATTCCTAGACTTTTACTATTTATTTTTTGTAGATGTTTTTAATGTAGTCTCTTTTCCATTATATTTTAAATGGTTATTTCTTTATTTCTGCTCTACAAAAAGACTATAAAATTTTATGTATTTATTTTCAACTGGCTCCTGAATAGGAAAAAAGCCCAGTTTTTTTCTATTCTCTCACTCAACAACAATCAACACAGAAGACTTCTATGGCCAAATGTGTGAGATTTCTGTCAACTGGCAAGCAAGCAATCACTTCTGCAGTGGACACCAGCTGGGTGTCCTCTAATTCAACTCAATTCTGACACTGTCTACCTAGAAGTAGAATCAGACCACACAGATTGAGGACTCAGTCCCACAAGGCTTTTCCCCATTTCCGGTGCCAACCACAAGCCCAGGTTATTTTGCCTGTGCTTCCAGCTATAAATCAGGGTTCAAAAAGCTCCCTCCTTGGGCTTACTTAATTTGCCAGAGCTGCTCACAGAACTCAAGGAGACAGTTATGTTCACAGGCATGTTATGAAAGATATTACAAAGGAAACAGATGAAGAGATGCTTAAGGTGAGGTATGGAAGGGTCCTGAGGGCAGGAGGTTCTGTCCCCACAGAGTTCCCTCTCCAGGAACCTCTACATGTTCGGCTGCCTGGAACCTCCCTTAACACAGCCTTTTTGGTTTTTATGGAGACTTCATTACTAGGCATGGTTGATTCAATCATTGACCATTGGTGATCAACTTAACCTTCAATACCCTTCACCTCCTCAG
Organism: Cheirogaleus medius; assembly: GCA_008086735.1. Classification (NCBI taxonomy): domain Eukaryota; kingdom Metazoa; phylum Chordata; class Mammalia; order Primates; family Cheirogaleidae; genus Cheirogaleus; species Cheirogaleus medius. The sequence goes on along the minus strand of VBSM01002616.1, from coordinate 25,573,734 downwards.
GGGGGTTGAGGGTGTGGCTAAAAGTCCAGCCTCCATCCTGAAGCTACCCAGGGGCTGCCAGCCTCCAGCCAACTCATTAGCATACAAAAAGACACATCACTTTGGAGGTTCCAAAGGATTTTAGGAGTTGTGTGCTAGGATACTGGACAAAGACCAAATATATCTTTAATAATATCACAGCCCCACTTCACAAAATTAATTTTAAAAGTTGTTTCTGTTGATTCCTTTTCTAGATATATAATCACACCACATGAAAGATAATAAGTAAAAATAATTCTTTTCTCTCCCTACCAATATATATTTTTTTAATCTAATAGCATTTTTCAGAACTTTCATATTGAAAGCAGCAATAGCGGTCAGCATTACTTTGTGATTTTAGTAAAATGACTGTAAATTTTTACTACTAATATTTTATTGATTATTGGTTTGAATTGAAATTAAAGCAATACTGGAGAAAAGAGTGCATTTTCTTCTTTCACACTACCAGTAATCCAGCTGGTACTCAATACAAATAAAATGTTGAATGAATGAATAAAAGAAATTGAACAACTCAGGTATTGCAAAGAGTAAAGCATTCTCCATACATGAAGACTAAAGCAGTATGATGCATTAAATATTTAGTTAACTGCAAATGATAAGAAATTGCTGAGACGTGGAGTGTGCTGCCATGTGGCATGAGGGAGAAGGGTAGGAAATCACACTGGCAAGGTTAGGATGAAGTGGAGGGGCTGTTCTCCATGCTAATGTTCTTGGCTAATATGCTGATTCACTGATAGGTTATGAGCATAGTGCTTCTTGTGTCTCAGATGATATATCCCTTGATTTCCCAGTGAGGAATAAAACAGGCATCCTACTTGTAGTTCTGTTAGGTAGGCAGCTAAGGACCTCTGGCCCCTCCTGGGGTCAAGGCGGGCCTCCGGAGTAGAGTAACTGCCACACCTGGGGGAGAAGGGAACACCCTAGCAATCTACCAATCAGAACTTAGCATGCCAGCTGCAAAAGAATGCAGAGGACTCTCTAGCCCACTGGCTAAGCGGCATAGGTACAATAGAGTCTAATCATCATGTCATTAACTTAAATCTACATTGCAGTTCACCCCCTCAAGTTGGCTTTCAGAGAGGTTCATGGGAGATCCACATGCACAGTAAGACTCAGGCCATATAACTCCCAACTGTCCATCAGAGTGGTTCAATGATGACTCATGAAGCATGAGGAGGGCCCCATTCAGACACTATAAAACCAGACCCACACCACAACCATGGCCTTTTTTGTTATGACGAGAGGCCCATTTACTGTTCTGTGGTGAGCATGTCTTGCTCTTGCTCTGTAAACCTTTCTTATCCTTCCTCAATAAACTTCATTTCACACTTGCCTTGCTTTTGGTGTGTCTGGTCATTCTTTGACCAAGAGCACACCAAGAACCAAGAACAGACAAGATTACTGACCCCAAACCCTGCAGTTTCTTTTTTCCTATGTAAATCTAATTTAGAAAAAAATTTTTCTACCTAAATTGTAAGATATTTTCCCCCCTGTCCTGCAGAATTTATGCATCTTTTCTGTTTATTTATCACTAAATAATTAGAAGAGTTAGATTATGCAGATGTCTCATGTTCTCTTACCATTCATAAGATAGCTAGTGAGATTGAAAAGTCTCCCAACATATTTATGAATCATTTTTAATTTTCTGTGTTGACTTTTCTAAATCTGTTCATTTTTTAAAATTTCTATGCTTATTATTCATTATTGATCATCCAGAGCTCTTTATATATATTAAGAGGAAAAAATTAACTCTTTAAAATATTGTCATTAAATGTGACTAAATCCTTTCTAGTGTTTAGAATCCCTGCTAAATTTGCTATTTTCCATTTAGATATCTACCATCACCAAGAAAACTGTTTTAAGGACAGACAGCTCATTTGGGATAATGAGATTTATATTTTCTTCTGGTAATACTAGCACTGTATTTTTCTTTTCTTTTTTTTCCCTAAAAAAGCCAGAGTATATGCAAATGTAATCATTAGAGCTGAATACTAAAGCCAGCAGTATAGTTCTCTTATTATTTGATTCTGCACATTATAATTTATTTAAAGGAAAATATCAAGCTCTAATATGAAATTTTAAACTGTGGAATTTTTACCAACAGCTTTGTTTTTTAGAATATCAAGGCTCAGAAAATAGCATGCAATAAATAATCATAAAAATTGTATTCTAGTTTTTAAACTGTTTCTACTTTTAAAATTATCTCTTGCTGATGGCATACATCCATTTGTTAGAATGATAACCAAGAAAATAATCTCATAAAATGAGCTGGTTAAATCAAGATAATGTAGAATAGACTAGCATGCTCTGCTCTCTCCCTCGCTTTCTCTTGCCCTCTCTCTCTCATTCTCTACAATATCTTTTCTTTTACTGACATCGAACTTGTCCTGAAATCTCAATGAACAGGATAGAATAAGTTAGGGAAAGCAGAAAGATCAAGTTAAAAGAATCCAAAGGACAAAGATACATGAAATCTAAGCTTCAGTTGCAAATTTGCTTTAATTGTCCTTTAAAAGGAACCATTAATATGCTCTGTTGCCAATTTTCTATCTGTAGACTTGGTTGCAACCTTGTAGGTTGGTGCCAGATCAAATGTGTAGACTTCTAGAAAATATTAAAGCCAGCCAAATATGAGCTTTATTTGTTAGTTATTATTTAAATATTTAATTTATAAGCATGTATTTGAAATCTGTACAAAAAATTAGGCACTTTGGGAAAAAATGAGTTCTATAAATTCAAGGTATAGCTGTTCCTCAATCATTCCATATTCCAGGAGGGAACAAGAAGTGAGATTTTTATGCTGTGGATTAGGCTCAAAGTTCCCCTCTGACTCTTTCTGAAAAGTCTGGGGCAGTGGACCATTTTGAGCTTCTTTAGCAGGTCAGTTTTTCTGCTGTATCCTACCTTCTTCCGAGCCATGTAAAGTTCTATGAGCAGAAGAAGAGTATATAAGCAATATATAACTGTATAATTATATTCCACTTCTATAATTTTTTTGCTCTTCTCCAAAAGGTATAGGAAAATGACCAGGAACATTCTGACTATCCCACAAATTCTTCAGTGGTGAAGCCAAATTCTCAGATACATACAAGAAAGTCCCTGGTTACTTAGTTCAGGCTGGAGTGTTTGGTAGGACCTTGCCATAACTATGAATTAACTTTTGCAATGTCATAGGTGAGAAGATGGAAAAAGATAATCTCTCACACTGAGTTAGTATTTTTTTTTTTTTTTGAGACAGAGTCTCACTCTGTTTCTGTTGCCCGGGCTAGAGTGAGTGCCGTGGCATCAGCCTCGCTCACAGCAACCTCAAACTCCTGGGCTCAAGCAATCCTCCTGCCTCAGCCTCCCCAGTAGCTGGGACTACAGGCATGTGCCACCATGCCCGGCTCATTTTTTCTATATATTTTTAGTTGGCCAATTAATTGCTTTCTATTTATAGTAGAGATGGGGTCTCGCTCTTGCTCAGGCTGGTTTCCAACTCCTGAGCTCGAGCGATCCGCCCGCCTCGGCCTCCCAGAGTGCTAGGATTACAGGCATGAGCCACCGCGCCTGGCCCTGAGTTAGTTTTTATCATAACTGAAGTCAAAATTTTAGGTCTGAAATTCATCTTGTATGAGATAACTGTTATTGCAGACATAAGGGAAAACGAACAAACATAGCCATCACAGCTTGAGATACATTTTGCTTAAAAGAAGAAACCCAAATGACATGGGTTGGACATTAGTTCGTTTAGATATAGATAGGCAAATGCCAATAACTCTGATGTTTGTAATAAGAATGTGATGATCAATAATTAATTGGTATCCTATATTTTCATTGATAAAAGTGACTTTCTCTGTGTTTCACCCTGGCCTAAAATATTGTAATTATTTTTCTGAAAGTAAATACAAAGCAAAAAGCTCTTTGAAATGGCAAGGAACTTTCTAAGAATGCTTAGATAATTTTTAAATAAAAATGTAACCTATCAAATTAAAGAATCATTAAGAAATATTCTCTTAGTTTTTTGTTTGTTTGTTTTACAATTTAAGGACAAATGTGCCAATTTGCCTGAGCAAAAGTGAGACCCTGTCTCTACAGAAGATGGAAAAATTAGCTAGACATAGTGACATGAGCCTGTAGTCCCAGCTACTAGGGAGGCAGAGGCAGGAGGATCACTTGAGCCCAGGAGTTTGAGGTTGCAGTGAGTGAGCTATGATAATGTCACTGCACTTTACCTGGGATGACGGAGTGAGACTGTCTCAAAAAAAAAGAAAAAAATGCCAATTCAAGAAATAGATCCACTTCCCTAGCACTAAGCTAGGGAATACGAAGGTGAACGTGAAGAATTTATTTGTATTGCCTTTGCAGCTTACTGTGCATCCTAATATTTATTATTCATTTTGATCTTCTCAACCACTCTGGGAGGTATGCCTGACATCATTAGCATCCTTTTTGAATACAGAGGAGGAAACAGGTCAGAAAGGATAATTGCCTTGCCCAAGGTCAAACAACTAGAGAAGAATTGGGCGTTGGTGCCCAGGTTAGTTTATGTTCCACCAGCCCATGGTGTTTCCATGTCTGGCCCTCAAGAGGTTCACATAAAGTCATGAAGATAAGTGTGTTTGTCAAACCTATGTAACAGGGCAGAGTGTCTTAAGTGGATTTATAATGTCATGAGGGTTTCTGTGAGGATCTTGACAAAAGAAAGGTCAGTTCTGGCTGAAATGGAGATACTTAAGATGGGCCTTAAAAATGGTTTTAGATTGCAAAGATTTAGCATTTTAGACAGTGGAAATGGTGTGAAATAAAAGCGTGGGTATGTGAAAATTAGGGGGGTGGTTGACAGAGGGCCTTGATAAAAATATTTGGACTGGATCTGTAAGAGAATGGGGTGCCACTGCGTATTTTTTTTTACCAGCCCAACATTTTTATTGGTAAATTTAGGGGACATAAAAGTGCTCGGTTAAATTGCTATACAAGTTTGTGAACACTCTCAATTTTTTTAATTGTGTATATTTAAAGTGTACAACATGATGTTTTGACACACACAGTGAAATAGCTATTGAGTATTTTTGAGACAGCTTCTTTTTCATGCAATGAGACTCAGTGTGCCAGGGCTCAAATCTCAGTCCTACCACTTATAAATTGTTTGTTCTTGGGCTTTACTTTAACCTCAGTTTTCTTAACACTAAAACGAGTATAATAAGAGTCACTACTTCAAAGAGTTGTGAGGATTTAAATGAGTACAGTGCTTGTGCCTGGAACATAGCACCCAAAACTAATTCTTTTTGGTAACAGGAATGACATGACCAGAGGTGTACTTTAAGAAGGCTGTTATGACATATATTGACACCGGGGGGGTTAGTGGGAAAGCCTAAAGGAGGAGAGTCAAGTTGGAGTTCAAACAGCAAGCAGGAGTCCAAGTGAGGTGCCATTTAGGGACTAACTTGGCTACCAGCAGTGGGAATCTCAGGTGTCAAATATTTTAAAACCATTTACATGTGAGAAAAAGAAGTGTGAACTGTGTGTTTTTTAACTGTCCCCAAATTAGCGATTCTCCCTCATTACTGGTTAGCTTTAAAGAGTTTGATGACCAAATTTGTAATGGTTTGTTTCAGTCCCCAAATCCTATAAATATTCTAGCCTTCGCACCTGTTCAAATAGCAACAAAGATAAAATGAACTAGAGGAAAGACCAACCCCTTCCTTTCCTTAATGAGGCTCCATTGATTTTTGCAAACAAATGAAAGACAATAAATTGCCCCAAATTTCCCTCCTCTCAAAGCCAGGCTACATTACTGACCCTGCGTTCCCAGCAGACTCAAGGTGATATGGCCCTACAGCTGGGCCATAAAATGCTTTTTCAACTCTGAAGATATTCCCTAAATCCCTTTGTTCCCCCAGAGCGTTGGGAATTTGGGAATGTATCCTGTTGGCCCCAAGACTAACTCTTTTTGTTTGTTTGCTTCACAGGTCAATGACCAAAACCTCTAAAAATTCACAAAGAAGCTCATGAGCAGGTCAGAGGCTGTGGAAAAGGCATTTGGTCTCTGGCCCAGGAGCTCAGGACAGACGTGCAGCTTAAGTGAGATCTGAGCTGGAGTAACATTTACCTACAGAGCAGAGAGTTGGCTTCCTTTCAGTGGCTTCTGCTGTGTTTGTTCATCTCTGCCCAGAGCCCTGTCATCTAGCATTACACCACACTGTTCAACGCGGGAGCCACAAAGCAAAAGTGACTGCTGAGGACTTGAAATGTGGCTAACATTGAGATATCCTGTAGATATAAAATACACACCTGATTCCAAAGACTTAGTATGGAAAAAAGTATCTCATTAATATTTTTATATTGATTACATTTTGAAATATTAACAATATTTTAGATATATTGGATTACAATATTGTTATTGAGATTAATTTTACTGGTTTATTTTTACTTTTTTGAATGTGTCTACTAAAAAACTTCAATTAAACATGTGGCTCACATGGTATTTCTATTGGAAAGTGCCACTTAAGTGGAAGAATGCTCTTAGTTCCCCAGACTCTCCTAATAAATCCAAAGCATTCAGTAATTCACAGATATTTTGTTGAACATCTTTGTTGAACATCTTGTTGAACATATATGTAGACATATACCCGCACTGATCATAAGACCTGATTGTACTCTTTTTACATTTGTCCTACAATTTGCAGTTGTCCCACAAATTTAATGGTAGTGCAAGATGACTTCCATTTTGTCTTAATAAAAGCTGAAAGGAATGATTTATGTATAAAATGGACAAATAGAGGCAGATAGGCAAGAAAGGAAGGAAAGAAAAATGGACTGTGTTGGGAAATTTTTACTCAGAACACCTCTGCAGGATATATGCCATCTTCTCTATTTTCATAGAAGAAGAAACAATGGCTCAGAGAGGTTAAGTAACTTTCCAAAAGTAATATAGCTAATACCTGCTGGAGGATTTGAAAGGTCTAGCAAATTCCAAAGCACAAATTCTTTCTCAGCATGTCAATGTCTCTCTGCCACTGACAAATTTGAGAAAATTAAACCATAACAATCAATCTTGGAGATAATTCTTTTCTTTTCTGTTTAAGAAAATACATATTTTTTTCAGCATATTATGGGAGTACAAATGTTAAGGTTACATATATTACCCTTGCACCCCAGAAAATACATATTTTAATAAGTACAAAGTATATAAGCAATTAGGTAAACTTGTGGAGAAGCTGATGAAGATAAATTAGGAAATATAAGTGCTGTAATCTAAAAAAATCTTAATTTTCTATATTTCATTTTTTACAGATATTTATTAAAATTGTTCAACATACAATTTCTTATTTGTCATTTTGGAAGTCCTGTACTGTACAGACAATTCTCTTCTCTTATGACAAATAGTAGCCGCAGTGATTATTCTGGACTTCCACATTGGATAAATTCAATTTCTTCTTGAGACACAAGTTTCTTCTGTATTTCTGAGATAGTGTTTTTAATATCTCTGCAATGTCTGGTAGACCCTGATGCCTCAGCAAATCTGGTGATTTACTATCCTTAGAATCTGTGAAATTGAAAAGGAGCAAGATGGTAGCCCTGCTGATCTCAAAGCTTCTGGTACATTGGGTTTAGAGTTGTCTCTTCCATCAGGGAACCTTATTAATGGAGTATGTGACTAATGACCTGAACCACCTTGCTGGCAGATGCCATTTTGCTGCCCATCATGACCTCTGAGAACCTGGACATACTTCTTTTTTAATAACAAGTATCCTTATTTAAGGTTTATGCTTATACTGGTGTTTATTTGTTACATTATGTCAATATTGCTTAAAGTATATAGAATGAAGGTTCTTCATGAGGACTTTTATTTATGGAGACCCTAATAGATTTTATCCTTGAGATATCAACACATATTCCATGCACCCTATTCTTTCTCTCCCAATTATGTGACCTTAAATGAACACTCATGTGACATGGACTTAATGATACTTGTCTCATAGGGCTGTTGAGGGGCTAAGAGAAGGCTACATGGGAGAAAGTGCTTTGCAAAACTTAAACATGCTAGAGTTCTTCCTACACAGTCCTCTCACACCTAGAATGTGAACAAGATAATGATTTCACCTTGTTCTAGGTATATTTATATTATATTTCCATGTATTCATGGCCACATTTCCTCTCTGTAAATAAGATGCAACATGGAAAAGTTAGAAATTATAAGGACCTTTTGGGTCACCTAGTTCATCTCTCTTTGAACATAGTACTGTTGTTTGGGAACCATAAACTGGTTTCACAAAGTTTTCTTTCACAATCCATTCTAACCTCTTTGATATTTGTACCTAGGTGTGTTTTTCCTTAGCTAACCTAAATTTTTCTCATTATTAACTCTGGATAAAAATGAGAAAGATATTGAAAGATTATAACTTTCTTCATATAACTTCATAACTTTCTTTTCTCTATACGAACTAATCCTATGGCTTTTGCTGTCTTCTTTTCTTCATATTCACTGTTCTCTCTGAAACCCATTTACATGAATTTTCACTCAGCTGGCTTTTGGTTATTACATATGGATAGATTATGATTATAGATAAAGTAATGCATTGCTGCTGTTATTTTAGAAGGATTTCCTCTAAAGTCAGTATTTGTTTCCTTGCTTAGGCTAGACTCTAGAAGAATGATTTAAGGAATCTTGGGATAATAATCCATGTGTTTTTTTTCCTTTTTCCTTTTTTTTGTTGCTGTTGATTTAATTAGTTTTCCATTTTAATGTTTAAGACTAAAAGTGGGATAACTGTTGGTGGAGAAGGAAGAGCAACAGAAAACTATTCGTTCTTTAGGACAGGACAGGGAGCCAATGCAGTGCACAGGTGGGGAACTAAGGTGAAGCAATCAAAAAGTTGCATTGAGTCCCTTAGTCTATGAGCCCCCAACCCCTTGCTAATTAACTCCTATTATAGTGGCTGGAGCCATTGACAATGTGAAGTGTTAACCAAAGAGGACAAAATGGAGGGAAAAATGAGAGGAACTCCTTTCACTATTTATCTTATTGACCCACTATCAAATTATATTTCATGTTCTTTCGCTTGCATTTATTTGGAGATTTTAGTTCATAAGGGAGGAATGTTTCCACTGAACTGGAAGTTGAGACTGCCACCTGGTCACTTAGGGCTCCTCATGCCACTGAAACAGTATGCCAAAGAGGTTGTTATGTTTTGGCTGGGGCAATTGATCCAGCTTAGCAAGGGGAAAGTGAGTTGGTTTGACACAATGGCACCAGAGGTGAACATGCTTAGAACTTGGAAGATTCTCTTGATTGTCAGTTTTCCCATGTTCAGTGGCACAGTGAAACAGGCAGAACTGCTAAAGATACAAATCATTCAGGAAGTTCGGGAATAAATAAGTGGTTTATCATATCTGGCAAAGAGCTAGGACTAGCTGAGATATTTGGTGAGGTTCAAGAGAATTTATAATAGCAATGGAAAAAGGATTTTATAAATACCGACTACAGCCATGTGAGTTGTTTTACAGACAGTAAAAGGCATGTATTCCTCCCCCTCCCCCGGCTTTGATAAGAATATATTTGTGTACATTAATCATCTTTTTTTCTGTTTAATTCCCATATAATATAAGTTAAGGTGTGTGTGTTAATCATGATTAGCCTTGTATCTCAGTATTCAAATACATGATATCAAAGGGGGAGAATGAATTATATAGAAAAGAAATAAGCATCACCAAGAGAGGCATAAAATGATATGGGACTTTGTGTTTCGTCTTTTGTGGAGGTCATCAGGTCTTTAATTGAATGAAGGAGAGTTACAATATGTTGGGTGAAAACATAATGTTTTTGTCTCTATTTGAAAATTAAATGTGAATAAAGGGATATTTACAGATGTTGAGTTAACCCAAATACCTACACTTCTAAGGCTGGTAACTAGGTTTCTGAGTTCTCTTGCTTGTATAGTGCTGGAACAGAGTTTGCCAATGAGAAGAACTACTAGGAGATTGAAAGTTTGAAATAAAGCAGAAGCCACTATTTGTGGAAGGATGTGGTAGCCAGATGTGGTGGCTCTAGACATCTCTCCATGAGCCCACGGCTCAGCTGTGACAGCCAGACATGGTAACATCACAGATCTCTCCATGAGCTCTTCCTTCAGAGTCACAGAAGCCAGATGTGGTGGCTTCTTTACCTTCTCAGTGACTCTGGTTTGGCCACGTCCTTGAATGCTGCAGGCTGAAGTCACAAGTAATTGCTTCTCTGATGTTCTGGCTGCAGCCTTTCAGGTGTTTGCTGCCTAGCTCTTTTCAGACTTACAAAATCTCTAATTACTTTACTATTTATACCACTTCATTCTCAACACATTTAATTGCTCTGTTTTCCTAACTGAACCCAGACAAAGATGGTCTGTGATCAAGTGATCATTATTTCTTCATTTTGATTCCTTCTATTTTAATTGCCATAAATCCTGGGGCCTAATATTTAATTATAATTACTATGCTTATGACTTACTGATGTTATATTTGTAAATATATAAACACATACAGTTTTTGGTTGCTAGAACATTGACCTGAAAATGTTTTGAAACAGACTGGTTAAAATGATGTTAACATTTAACTCCTTATGGCTCTTAATGAGTTACATTTTCCTCCTGTTATAAAAATGATAATAGGACACATAACAGTATTTTATGATCCTAGAGTTTCTTCCAGGTAAGATGATGTTCAGTAGGTGGCAGTCCTGTTGGTGGTGACACAAACATCTACACGATTATTTAAGAAACCAACCATCATCTGAATGTTTGATTATAGCATATTGAACATATTGTGCTTTCAATATTTTAGGGGTTTGACATTTTGTAGATAAAACGCAAAAACGATTCATTAAACTTTTAACTATTTATCCAGATGTTTGTCATGGTGGTCATAGAGTAGAAAAAAAAAGCTTAGATTATCATTTGTTTTAATTCCCACACTAATGTACAAGAGAATTAATTCAATAGTCTAAATGCTGAGACCCTGAATTAAACACTAGTCCTATATTTCAGACAATTTCATCAAATGTTCTTGCTGTGTTTCTGGATTCACATCAAAACCATTTGGATTAATGCCAGTTTCATGGATTTTCATGGCAAGAGAATGACTAGTTAAAATGTAATTAAACATAAATTATTTCCCATTGCAATTTTCCAAGCTAAAGCATATTTAGGTGCAAGTTGGTAATAAAACATAAACAAATATGTTCTCAAACACAAACCTACCCCAAATCAACCAAGAAAAGACTGGCTTTGCTAAATATGCCTACTGCATCAGTTAGGATAGTTTCAATTTCAAGTGACTACATATCTAATTGAAACAATGAAAATGATTTAGTATTTCACAAAACATAGATTCTGAAATTCTCCTCAACTGAATTATGCTAATCATTTAGACTTCCTTAGAAAACATGTGAGCAAAGCCTCAATGACAAATCTTTTAAACTACCTTGGAGGAGTAAATTGATAATGAATTGATTTATTTGAGGTATCTTTGGATTTTTTAAAAAGTAAATCTTCATAACATTCTGTAGATCACTGTGATTTCTGGAGATGCACTCATATATATTCAATACAATATACATTTAATAAAAATTGATTTTTACAGAAAAATATCTCCTGTAATTATTCTGAATATTCTGGTCAAAAGTGATTTGTCATATATCAAAATTATCACAGAATCTCAAGACTGAAATGGATCTTAATGTTCATCTAAAGCATGAATTATGTATATATGTAGAAAATCAAAATATAATAAACTATATTTACTATAAATAATACCAGGCATTATTTAATTTTTTTTGCTGACAAGAATAATTAAGAATCTTGCCACAAGTTTTTATTTTGATTATCAGTTGTTATTACACTCTAAAAATGTAAAATGTCAGTTAATATAGTGTGTGAATAGTAGAATGCCATAGCAACCAACTCCATCCACAAATCTAAAATATTATTATTTCTAAAATGTTTCAGAGAAATCATAATCTTAGACATTTATACACAATAGCAATTTGCCAAATGTTAAACTGCCAAAGAAATTTGCTGACTTGCAAATTTGGTCCTAATGATACATTAATATGTATAGTGTTAGGAAAACCTCATTAAAGAGCTAGTAAACATCAGGACAAGTTGTAGAGGAATGTTTATAGCAATAGACACCTATATTAAGAAAAAAAAAGATCTCAAATCAATAGTCTAACTTTATACCCCAAGCAACTAAAAATAGAACAAACTAACCCCAAAGTTAGCAGAAGAAAGAAAATCATACATTACAGCAGAATAGAAAAACAATAGAAAAAAATCAATGAAACTAAGAATTGGTTTTTTGAAAACATAAAATTGATAAACACTTAGGTAGACTTACTGAGAAAAGAAGAGAGAAGACTCAAATAAATAAAATCAGAAATGGAAGAAGAGACATTATAATTGATAGCACTGAAATTAAAAGGATCATAAGAAACTACTAGGAAAAATTATAAACCAACAGATTAGATAACCTAGAGGAAATGAATAAATTACTAGAAATATAAAAACCACCAAGACTGAATCATGAAATAATGGAAAATTTGAACAGATTAATAATGAATAAGAAGATTGAATGAGTAATCAAATGCTTACCAACAAAGAAAAGCCCAGGTCCAGATGACTTCACTGGTGAATTATACCCAGCATTTAAAGAAGAATTTATACCATTTCTTCTCAAACTCTTCCAAAAAATCAAAGAAGAGGGAATACTTCTAAGCTTGTTTTATGAGGCCAGCATTACCCTGATACCAAAGCTGGACAAAGACACTAATAAGAAGAGAAAACTACAGGTCAATATCCCTAATGAACATAGATACAAAAATCCTCAACAAGATGCTAGGGAACCAAATTCAACAGCACATTGGAAGGATCAGATGTCACTATCAAGTGAGATGTATTCCTGGGATGCAGGAATGGTTCAACATATGTAAATCAATAAATGTGATACATCATATTAATAGAATGAAGGATAAAAATCACCTGATCATCTCAATAGATGAAGAAAAGCATTTGATGAAGATGAAGATCAAGAAAACCACTTCTATTCAACATTGTACTGGAAGTCCTACCCAGAGAAAGTAGGCAAGATAAAGAAATAAAGCCATTCAGATTGGAATGGAGGAGGTAAATTATCAGTTTCCAGATGTTATGATCTTATATGTAGAAAATCCTAAAGATGCCAGCAAAAACTGCTAGAACTAATAAATAAATTGAGTAAAGTTGCAGAAAACAAAATGAGCACTCAAAAATCAGTTGCATTACTACCCATTGGACTATCCAAAAAGGAAATTAAGAAAATAATCCATTTATAATAGCATCAGAAAGAATAAAATAGTTAGGAATAAGCTTAACCAAGGAGGGGAAAGATCTGTACATTGAAAACTACATGGATGAAAAACATGTTCATCTATGGATGAATGGATAAAGTAAATGTGGTATATACAACCTATGGAATACTATTTAGCCTTAAAGAAGAAGGAAATCCTGCCATATGTGATAACAAGAACAAACCTGGAGGACATTATGCTATATGAAACCATCCAATCATGAAGGGCAAATACTGCATGATCTCACTTATATGAGTTATCTAAAGTAGTCAAACTCATAGAAGCAGAATACCATGGTGGTTATCAGGGGCTGGGTGGAGGGGGAAACAGGGAGTTGCTGTTCAGTGTGACCATAGAACAGTTTGTTATATAAGATGAATATGTTCTGGAGATCAGCTGTACAGCACTGTGCCCACAGTTAACAATATTGTATGTGCATTTAAACATTTGTTGAGAGACTAGATCTCATGTTAAGTGTTCAAGAATTCTTAGTACAGTAGGAAAAAAAGAGTGAAGAATGAACTGGATGAGACAATAAAAAGCTTCAGGCAAGTAGACTAGTTAGATTAGAAGGTTGTATGATTATCTGCTTTAGCCCAGTGCTGCCCTGAAATGTGGACCAGGTTCTGGTGCTCACCGTGAACTGTCTGTTACTAGTCCTCACTGAGACTACTGCAGAAATTGAGAGAAACTATTTAGGTAGTTTTATAGCAATGAGAGTCATTTTATGTCTGTTGAAGATAATAATAAAAAACTAGGGCATATATTTTGTAAACCACTCCCCCCCCCAAAAAAGCATGATCTTTAATTCTCCAATCATTTAAATCAATCATTTGGATGTAGCATAACTAATTTAATCAATTTCTTATAGCCAGAAAATTAGATTGTTTACACTTTTGTTACTATAAATAAATCCTTGATGAAAATTTGTGTACATAATTTTTGAGATTATAACATTATTTTCTTAGATTAATTTCCCAGATGAGGCATTAAGTCAAATGGTATGAAGCTTTTTTAGACTTTGGGTGTATATTTCTTAATTATCTTTACTCAAATTACTGGAGATTAGCTTCTTTAATCTTCAGTATGAAAGGATTTTGTCATGTGTGGCTATTTCACAGCCTCTTGATCATTGCTGCAAGCTCAGCTTTCAACTTATGTGGGAAAAGTTCTAACGGCACTCTGGATTGATATTCTGGGACTAGCTTCTAGTCATCCGTGAGGCTCTTCTGACTCTATCCATCTTTGCTTCTTCCTCAGTTTGGAGTCCGTGCTTTAGAAATCTGTTTTATATCACATTCTTTTCTGAGACTGTTGTCTTGCTTATGTTTGATGGACCCTATAACCCAATATACCCACTTACCCAAAGAGTGGAATCTGGCTTTTGGATTCCAAACTAATGGCTAAGGGCCTATTACTGATAACTTCCCAGAAGTAGACAGTCTTAATAGTAACCACTAGGATGATCACATAATTTAAATGCCCAAATAGGAATGTATCTGAGAGTGGAAGGAACATTATTAATAATTATGCCAGGACTACAAACAAGTTTGGACTGTCCCAGGCAACCCAGGATTTCGGTCACCCCAGCCACCATCAGTTTCCTTATCTTCATGGAATGCCCACCAGTTGGCTCATTTGTTGCTACCTCTCTACAACTGATTGACTGCCAGCATTTGTGGTTTCACTCAAGGTTCCTGCCATAAAATAGAACCTTTAAATTCTCTGCTGTATAAACCTTTGTCTAATGCTAGTCAAGAAAAATGCTATTTAATAATATTTATGAAGAAATACTCCCAGGGCATGCCACTTTTCCATTCCTCTAAGATATTCTAAATTAGGCCCTCTATCAAACCAGATGTTAGAGTTCTGCATTCTTGGGACTCAAGTTAATTGCCATCTGGTATCATTTCCTTCTAGGCTATATTGGGGCACATTTTAGAAACAGGTGTTTGAAATTTGTTGCTTTATCAGTTGTGGACATATTATAAGAAAGGCATTTTTTTCCTCACTGTATCATCTTTATGAGGACAATGAAAAAAATTCCTCTATGGCCTTGATTTAAGGAGAAGCAGCTATGTCTCCTCTGGGACATTGGTTTGTTTTTATTTTATAGACATCAAGCCTTTTGTCATTTTGTGTTTCTCTTTTTGCTTTGGTTGCTAGGCAGCTCAGAGCCAAATTTTAACTCATTTCTAGCAAATATATTAATACAAAGCTTTGTATACATTCATTATGACTGGCTCTACTATTTTTCTGCCCTTAGTCATCTCAGCCCTAATCTGCACATCTAGTTTGCAATTTCATATTATAATTTTAGTTTTTGTTTTTTTGTTATTAGCTACCTCCCCAAATCCTTTGTGGAAGGAAGTATTATTTATCTATATAAGTAAATAATTGAACATAAAGTGGTAGTTATACAGCAATATTATAATACTAGATTTGAGAAAAACTTTTTATTTATTTATAACCAAATCCCTTCAGGTTACTGCTGAAAGTATTTATTTTTTTATTGTGAGATCAGTAATATGGTACTCTTTCAATGCATTTATTTCTAACCTCTTCTCTTGTACAGGTTCCCTTCCAAGAACAGCTAAACAGGCACAAGTCTCAGCCTTCTTACTGGACTAAAATTCTTCCTCTAGCATTTTAAAACTAAAACTCCAGATCCGCCCCATTCTCTGCCATCTCTTTCTTTCCAGGTTGGAAGACGTGTCTGCAGCCTCCGTCTCCTTTATTCTTCTTTCACTTCCCAACCTACTGAAACTGTCCTCCTGAAAGTCAGCCTGATTTCCCTTCATGTTAAATCCAGTGGATGCTTCTCAGCCCTGGACTTCCCTGGCTCTGAACTCTGTTTCTTAGTGTATGCTGTACGTGACAACATACATTGCTGGAATTTTTTCTTACTCTCTTTTTCTGGCCACTCATTCTTAGCTTCCTTTTCAGGTTCTTCTGACTCCACTTAAATGTTAGCATTTCTCAGGTTTTTGTCCCTACCCTGTCTTTTCATTCTACCCACACATCCTGTGCAGTCTCATTCATCTCCTGAAGTATTTCTCCAGCCCGACAGCTTTCCTGATCTCCATTGCCTATTAGATGTGGGTGTCTGGATATCTCGCAGGCAGCTCAAACTCAGCAACTTTTCATCCTGGTCCTTTTCCTCTGGACCTATTCTTTGTTTTGTTTTTCCTAGCTTTGAGAACAGTACCACACATGCCTTCCTTTCAACTCCAAAAACCTAGAAGTCCTCTTTAACTTCTTTTTCTCCATGTCTCCATCCAAACAGTCACCAAGTCCTGATGATATGTTGCCTAAACATCTCTTAAAGCACCACCACTGTGGCCTGACCCCACCACAGGGACGTTATTCTCTTGCTCACGTTAATGTCTCCTGTGCTTTGCACAGTACCAAGAACATAAATGCTCAAAAATATTTCTTGAATGAATAAATTAATTTTAGAAAATTGGAAAACATTAAGAGATAACAGAAGCGAAATATAGATTAGGAAAAAACCCCTCATGTTGTTTGCACACAATTTGTTTTAACAAGCCAAATGAGTCTAATATTTTTCACATTGAATTGTTTTATTTTTAGTGATTTCCAGGAGGCTGTTTTTCTATACTTTATATGGGAAAATGCTATACAGCAAGTAATTTAGTCATATGTGAGCCTTTGGCTGAGATTTAACATTCAAAGATTTAACATAAGAAAACACCAAAATGAAGAAGCAGTATATAAATTGAAGGTTGCTACAATGAGATTTCATGAATTGTTTGTTCTCGGGGCTGCAAGAGCCATGTTTCTGAATATCTTTTAAGCCTACTTATAAAAGTCATAGTGAGAGAGGTTCTTTAGTATATTTTAATTATAAAAGTAAGCCCAGCTTTAGTCGAATGATAAAATTCTAATTGTTCAACATACATGTGTTCATAATGAGGTAGCAGAGTGTGCGTAATTGGATAACTCTTTCTAAAATTGAATCCTGATAATTTCTTTGTCTGGTAATTGGTAACTGGATGCTTGACTTTCCCAAGGCACTACTTTTACAAATTTTGCTGCAGGCTTCTGAAAAGCAGTATTCACATCTGATATTTAGTCTCTCTGGCCACTGGACACACTACTAGCCTTTATTAGGAATGAGGAAAGGGGCCATACATAGAAGAGTGGAATTGCTTTTTTGAATTTGTGTTAGGTTTTACCTGTCTAGCATGAAAATCTTAGAGGTTCTATTTTGACACTCTCTATGAGTATTATTAATTAATATTTTGTTGAGATCCTCTATAGTCAGAGGACTGTGGGGTGTGTAGGGAGGTGAGTTAGAGATTCTTCAGCCAGGACTCTGTTTAGGGATTTATCATGCCTGTGTTGATCACACTGGGGGACATCCCCTGGGAGACAGAGCAAAAAGGGATAGATTAGCTAACATCATCACAGATAATATCTTTAATAAATACGTGATTACTCTTGACCATTAGAATTGATGTTGACTTGGTAGCGTACTGAATAAACTCAGTAACTTTAAACTTAGGGTTGTTTAGACACTGGACGGGCAGGTTTCCAGAACACGACTGGACGTTTGCATTTTTTATTTGCTGGAGATTCCTTTGACCTTGGTGAAAGCCAAAAGAAAGGAAATAGCATTCGAGGAGGCAGAACTTAAAATGAAAAACACATGAAATAGGAGCTCTCTGTGGAATTAAAGCATGGAACACTGACTAGGAATGTGGTGGTGTTTGCCCTTGCACAGTTTGGCCTGATCACTCAGAGCAAAGTCTGACATTGGATTGTCCACGTGCAATAGGCACAGTGAAAAAGAGGTCATGACTTGGGCAGTGAAATTTCTTCTATATTTTTTTCCAAATTATGAAGATTTTTTGATCACATGTACGTGTCTGAAGTGTTCTGCGAATTTGTTAATGGCTGCTAAGTTCACATATGTCTTTCATTTTGTCCATTTCAAGACATCAAATTAAAAGGCCATTGGTTTCCATGATCCTTCCATAGTATATAAGGGCAAGCTTGCATAATAAAAAGCATGTATTTACAATTTAGATATGGAAGATTTGTTGCAGGTGGCTTTGACTGCCTTGTAGCAGATGCTATTTTGTATTACAATTACTTACATTGTTAGCTAACATTTATTGTCTCATATAACGACAGCATGGCATTTAAAAAGGAAAACAAGTCAATTACCCATAAGAAAATTAATCTGCTGAAATTAGATTTTAAAAATAAATTGAAGGTTGCTACAATGAGATTCTGTGAATTGTTTGCTCTTGGGGATGCAAGAACCATGTTTCTGAATATCTTCGAAGCCTACTTAATAAAAGCCATGGTGTGAGAGGCTCTTTAATATATTTTAATTATAAAAGTAAGTCTAGCTTTAGATTCTGCCACTCTGCAGGTGGAATATGAGTTGCGACATACCAAATATATTTTTAAAATTTTATGATATAACCAGTAAGCTTTTTTCTTTCAGCATAAGTTTATTATGACTCTTTCCACTAATGTTTTTGCCTTGAGGTTTTTAATCAAGGAATATGATTTTTATAATAAAGTTAATGAGTTAGATTCATTGCCTCTTATGAAGTGTATATGACTGAACAAATGAACTACTGGGTTCTCATTAAAGGACAAGTCAGCTCTGTCTATTAAAGGAAATATGAGTTTTTTCATCTTTTGCCTCCTCCTACAGTCAAGAAAGATGAAGATTTTAAAAACTGTCCTTCACATGACCTTACAACCCTGTTTTCCGTGTTAATAGTTTATATCCTGTATTCCATGTTTGGTGAAACCCTAGCTGTCTTCCAAAGTCTGATATAAATGTGATCTTCTTCAGAAAGCCTCTTTATGGAAGAAATCAACCTGCCTTCTCTTGTGTTCCCTTTGCCCTGGGCCATAGTGCCTGGGTAGCCCCCATGACAAAGAGACGCTGTCTGCTGTGGTTTTAATGAAGACGGGCACGGCACTTTACCATGTTTGTGGTCTACTGGGTGGTACAGTATCTGTCACAGAGTAATGTTTATTGACTTAAATAATGAATCTTAAAATAAGTTGATGGTCTTTGGATACATTTAAAATGAAAATACCATTATTTTCCTTTTAACTCAAGGAAATAAAAATTTTATTTCAAAGAAATAAACATTTATGATCTACATGTCCTGAATGATGGGATCCAGGCTTAAAGGCTTATATTTTATTTTGTTATTATTATTTGCTGTACTGGCTTTGTGAATAGATAAAAAGACCAAAAGTCTAAATATCAGAAACATTCATTTTTAAAAAATGCTCATTTAATTAGCCTGAAAAGGCTCTGTTGTCTCCAGTTTTGCTTAAGAATGATCTCCTGTTACGTGGCTCCAGATACATTACTGCTCAAAGCAAATATAACAGTCAACACTGAGATATCTGTTACCTGTAGCATGATGTAATTTAGCTGTTAAGATCAACTTTACAAAAGTTACATGAAAGGCTTTTACTGTACAGTTTGTCCTTATTTTTACTTTTGATGCAAAAGATGATGTAAAAACATGAAGAAAATTTTTAAAAAGTAAAAAGTCACTCATAATTATGAATCCTAATATAACTATTAATATTTTTATTTTTATCCATGACTTTCCTTTTTCATATGTATATATACATTTTATATACATGCATCAAAACTACCATTGTACATATGCTTTTTAATTGAACCTCATATCATATTTCCTCATGTTTCACTATGGTCTTCATTATAATAATTGTAAGAACTGTATATTTTTCTATTATGCCATTGTGACTTTTTTGTATGTATATATTGAAATTAAATTTTTAAAAAAATTTTTACTCTATTTCGGAATGTTATGGGGATACACATATTTTGGTTATATAATTTGCTTTTGTACAGTTTGAGTCAAAGTTATAAGTGTGCCTTTCACCCAGATAGTGTGTATTATACCTGTTAAGTGTGAATTTACCCGTCCCCTTCTTCTCCCTCCCACCTACCTGATTTCCGTTGAATTTTACTTCCATATGTGCACGTAAGTGTTGATCGATTAGTTCCAATTTAGTACTGAGTACATGTGGTGTTCATTTTAACATTCTTGCGGTACTTTGCTTAGAAGAATGGTCTCCAGTTCCATCCAAGTTGTTACAAAAGATACTAGATCACCATTTTTTATGGCTGAGTAGTACTCCATGGTATACATATACCACATTTTATTAATCCACTCATGTATTGGTGGGCACTTGGATTGTTTTCACATTTTTGTGATCATGAATTGTGCTGCTATAAACAATTTAGTGCAAGTGTCTTTTTTTAAATAAAATGTCTTTTTTTCCTTTGGGTAAATACCTGGTAGTGGGATTGCTAGATCAAGTGGTAGGTCTACTTTTAGTTCTTTGAGGTATCTCCATACTACCTTCCGTAGAGGTTGTACTAGTTTGCAGTCCCACCAACAGCGTATAGTATTCCTTTTTCTCTGCATCCATGCCAGCATCTGTGGTTTTGTGACATTTTGGTAAGAGCCATTCTCAGTGGAGTTAGGTGATATCTCATTGTGGTTTGGATTTGCATTTCCCTGATGATTAGAGGTGTTGAGCATTTTTTCATGTGTTTGTTGGCGATTAGTCTATCTTTATTTGAAAATTTTCTGTTCATGTTTTATGCCCACTTTTTAATGTGGTTGTTTGATTTTTTTTTTTTGCCAATTTGCTTCAGTTCTTTGTAGATTCTGGTCATAGCCCTTTATCAGATGTACAGCATGCAAATATTTTCTCTCATGCTATAATTGTCTATTTGCTCTATTGATTTTGTCCCTGGCTGTGCAGAAGTTTTAATTTGATCAGGTCCCATTTATATATTTTTTATTCTTGCTGTGATTTCCTTTGGGCTCTTCTTCATAAATTCTTTTCCTAGGCCTACATCTATAAGAGTTTTCCCAACATTTTCTTTGAGAATTCTTATGATTTCATGCCTTAGGCTTAGTCTGTTATCCATTGAGTGGTGAGAAGTGCAGATACTATTTTAGTCTTCTACATGTGGTTATCCAATTTTCCCAGCACCATTTAATGAATAGAGATTCTTTTTTTCCCCCAGTGTATATTTTTGTCTGCTTTGTCAAAGATCAGATGGCAATATGACTATGATCTCATATCTGGGTTCTCTGTTCTGATCCATAGATCTATGTCTCTGTTTTTGTGCTAGTATTATGCTGTTTGGGTTACTATGGCCTTGTAGTACAGCTTGAAGTCTGGTAAAGTGCTGCCACCTGATTTGTTCTTATTACATAAGGTTGCTTTGGCTGTTCAAGGTCATTTCTGGTCCCTTACAAAGCATAGAACTATTTTTTTCTAGATCTGTGAAAAATGATGTTGGTATTTTAATGGGGATTGCACTGAATCTGTAGATCACTTTGAGTAGTATAGACTTTTTAACAATGTTGACTCTGCCAATCCATGAGCATGATATTTTTTTTTTGTCTGTTTATATCCTTTGTGATTTCTTTCTTCAGTGTTTTGTAATTCTCCCTATAGAGGTCTTTCATCTCCTTAGAGTTAAGTATATTCCTAGGTATTTTTGTTGTTGTTGCCATTGTGAAAGGTACTGTGTCTTTGATTTGATTCTCAGCTTGACTGCTGTTGACATATATGAAAGCTACTGATTTGTGTACATTGATTTTGTAACCTGAGATTTTTGATGAATTTATTTATCAATTCCAGGAGTCTCTTGGTTGAATCTTTGGGGTTTTCTCAGTATAAGATCATATAATCAGCAAACAACAATAGTTTGATCTCTTCTTTCACCATTTGGATGCCCTTGAATTCCTTCTCTTGTTTGATTACTCTGGCTAGGACTTCCAGCACTATGTTGAATAGAAGTGGTGATGGTGGGCAACCTTGTCTGCTTCCAGTACTAAGTGGGAATGCTTTCAATTTTTCCCTGTTCAGTATGATGCTGGCTGTGGGTTTGTTGCATATGGTTTTAATAACTTTGAGGTACATCCCATCTATGCCTATTTTGTTAAGCATTCTTATCATAAAAGGCTGCTGAATTTTGTCAAATGCTTTTTCTGTGTTTTGAGAGGACTATATGATCTTTGTTTTTATTTCTATTTATGTGGTGAATTACATTTGTATATTTGTGTATGTTGAACCATCCTGGCATCTCTAGGATGAAGCCCACTTGGTCACTGTGAATTACTTTTTTGATGTGCAGTTGAATTTGGGTTGTTAAGATTTTACTGAGAATTTTTCACATCTATATTTATAAGGGATATTGGTCTGTAGTTTTTTGTTGTTGTTGTGTACTTTCCTCCACGTTTTCTAGTTTAGGAGTATACAGGTTTTTATAGTATTCAGAGATGATGTTTTGTATTTCCATGATATCAGTTGTGATTTATCCTTTTTCATTTCTGATGTAGCTTATTAGGGTCATTTCTTTTCTGTTTCTGGTTAGTCTAGCAAGAGGCCTGTCAATTTGTTTATCTTTTCAAAGAACCAACTTTTTGTTTCATTAATCTTCTGTATAACTCTTTTATTCTTAATTTCACTTAGTTCTGCTCTCATCTTTATTATTTCTTTTCTTCTGCTGGGTTTGGGATTAGTTTGCTCTTCCTTTTCCAGTTCCTTGAGATTATTCATTAGATTGCTGATTTGTGATCTTTCTGTCTTTTAGATGTGAACATTTAAGGCTATGAATTTTCCTCACAGGACTTCTTTTGTTGTCTCCCACAAATTTTGATAGCTTGTGTTCCCATTATCATTTAGTTCAAAGAATTTTTTGATTTCAGTTTTTATCTGCTCCTTGACCCAAATATCATTCAGCAATAGGATGTTTAGTTTTCATGACTTTGTGTAAAGATGAGTGCTTCTGTTGGAAGTGATTTCTAATTTTATTCCTCTGTGGTCTGAGAAGATACATGGTATAATTTTTATTTATTTATTTTTAAATTGTTGAGACACATTTTGTGGCCTAGATTGTGATCAATCCTTAGAGAATGTTCCATGAGCTGATGAAAAGAATGTATATTTAGTAGTGTTTGTGTAAAATGTTCTATAAATGTCTGTTAGGCCCATTTGTTCTAGATTTCTGTTTAAGTTCATTGTTCCTTTGCTTATTTTCTGTTTGGAGGATCTTTCCAGTTCTGTCAGTGGAGTGTTGACATCCCTAACTGTTATGGTGGTGCTGTTTATCATTTTGCTTAGAGAGAGTAGGGTTTGCTTTATGAATCTGGCTGCTCCTGTGTGAGGTGCATAAATTTTTAGGATTGTTAAGTCTTCTTGTTGAATTGTTCCCTTCACCATTATATAGTGACCATCTTTGTCTTTCTTTACCTTTGTTGATTTGAAGTCTATGTTATCTGATATGAGAATGGCTATACCAGCTTTCTTTTGGTTTCTTTTTGCATGGAATATTGTTTTCCATCCTTTCACCTTGAGTCTAAATGAATCCTTGTGGGTTGGATGTGTTTCCTGTAGACAACAGATACTTGGAATGTACATTTTTATCCATTCAGCCAGCCTTAAATTTATTTTTTATTCTATAAAATCAAATCTATTTATCTGTTCATCTATCCAAAATCCAAAATAAATCTTTCAGCTTCCTAAATATAATATAAAATTCTCTAATTTTCTTCTAATAATTTTGTTTACTTTTCCCAGAGTTTTGTGGCAAAATTCAAACTGTTTTTGTCAGAGAAATGGGCTGTTAGTCTAGTGACATGGAGAATAGTAAAAACAAAGCTTGCAGCTAAGAATTTCTTTTTCAGAATGGATAGAATATTTTATTTCCTTTAAAACATATTTATTGAATACTTACTAGGTTTCAGGTATTTGGATTTTTCTGGGGTCACAAAAATGAGCATGATACACGTGACCACCAACTACCAGCACTTATATTCCAGTGGAGGTAAGAAACTAAAAACAAATAAGCAGGCACATAAACAAAATACTTACAAATCATAATATATCAAGGAAGGAAGTTTTTTAGAAATGACATCCCAGATAGAAAAAGTGTGATTGTTACAAGAGGTTGGTGAACAGCATCAAGTTCACTCAGATCAAGTGTCAGTCAAGGATTCAGGATATGTGGGGAGAGATTTCACCAGCATGAGATCAAGCTGTGAGATGAGGAAGAGCTTATTTTAAAAACTGGATGTGGGAATGGGGGAACAGTGTGCCTCAACCTTGCACAGAGGGCAAATGGCATGAATGATAGATAGTCAGGGACCACACAGTGTTGGGTGTGTTAGCCTGGATTGGTCACGCGGGCTGTATTCTGAACATAATAGGAAGCCATTGAATTGTTAATCAACTTTGTAGCACAGTTCAATTTCTACAATAAGAAGTTTTATTTTCACTTAATGTGGCAAATGAATTGTGGGGGCAAGAATGGAAAAGGAGACCATAAATAAGATAGTTGCAAGAGTCCAAGTCAGAGAAATTGGCATCTTGGACTAGAATGACAGCAGAAGAAATGGAGAGTAGAGGATGAAACAAGATGTGTCTTTGACATGGGAACAATGGTATATGGTGATATTCAGATATGAGACTAAAACAAAAGAGGAACCAAGGATGACTTAAATATATGATTTATGCTATGAAACAGCTGGTGGGAATATTTACAGAGATGTGCAAAACAGACTGGTGGTTGGGATGGGTGGCAGCAGGGATGATGAGTAGTTAGTTGAGTACAATGAATCTGGGGCTGAGAATAGATGGCTAGGCAGGAGAGGCGGGTAGACTCCTACAGGGGCGGAGAGGCCCTGTGACTAAGGCCCTCTGACAATTCATGTATCTTCATCTTAACTCTGCCTTTAGATCTCAGGAAATGTATAAAATCATTTAAGGAGTAAAAGTAGAGAAAGATGAAAACTCATCTTAAGACCAAGCTCGGGCACACTGACATGTAAAAGTTGAATAGAATTGGAGGAGCTGGTAAAGATTTACTAACAGGTGAAACTTTAACTGTATCTGTAATATATTTCTCTAAGACATATTCAGCAAAACTTACAAAGTGTTTCGTGAAAACTGGATGACAGGTACATAGATAGATGTCTCTTCAATTATATTTCATAGTTTTAAAATATTAATAAATGTTTAAAATATTTAAAACATTTGAAAATAAATTATAGAAAACTTTCCAAAAATCATTCGTAACATGATAACATTAGATAATACAAACCTCACAAACTTATTTACTTCTTTATAAGTCTATGACTCTAATAAACTATCACTAGAAATTTTGGAATTGATCAGAACACTGAAGTTCTAGCAATGCTAAGTGTTATAGATAATAAAACATTATATGCAGTGTCACCTACTAGAGATGTTTTACCGTGACTTTAAATGACAAGTTTCTGAAATGAAACTGTCTTCAATTCATGTTTTATGTGTCATCTGAACTACACATTCCAAAGCAGGAAGGGATTATAAAACCATCTGATCCATCACATCATTTTCTGATGAAGAAAACGACTCTTAGAGATGCTGAAGGGCTTTTTCAAGTCTTGGCCAAGTCTTCCAAACCCTAGCCCATGACTTTTTACATTTAGGTGACATGTACTGGGGATGACTTTATGCTGTATTAGAAATACACATTTTAGACTACAGACTTAGATTATACTAAGTTTAGAAAAGCTCTCATATATCATTTTTATAATATAAGCTTTGACGTTAACACATCTCTCTGATTTTTTATTATTTTTATTAAGCTGTGGGAAACTTTCCTAGAATCCAAATGATAAAGAGCTGTGTTGATTTAAGTACACTGATTATATAAAAATTAAAATGTAAATGATAAAGGTAATTAAACATATTACAAAAAATTTACTTTGTGCAAATATTCCTTATGCTATTAATATTTCCTTAAATATCAAGATATCCTACTATGGAAATGGTAAATAGATTTAATTGGGTGTGTCATCTCTAATTGACCACTGATGGCTATGTGGAGTAAGTGTAAAGACCATGCCTGGGCTTATTGGGTGTATTAGTCAGAGGTCAGAGTTCTCTAGAACCAGTAGGGTATATATACCCCATACACACACACACACATATTCAAAGAGATTCTTTTTAAGGAATCAGCTCATGCAATCCTGGAGATTGGCGAGTCTGAAGTCTGTAGGGCAGTTTGGCCTGCTGGAAATTCAGGTAACAGCTGGTGTTGCAGTCTTGAGTCAGAAATCTTCAGGGCAAGTCAGCAGGTAGGAGACTCAGGCAGGTTTTTTTTATATTGCAGCCTTGAGGCAGAATTGCTTTTTTCTGGAAACTTCATTCTTTCCTTGCTTTTAAGGCTTCCAACTGATTGGATGATGCCTACTCACATTATGGAGGGTAACCTGCTTTACTCAAAGTCTACCGATTGTAAATGTTAATCACATCTAAGTAATATCTTCACAAAGACATCTTGAGTGTTGTTTGACTAAACAGCTGGGCATCACGGTTCAGTCAAGATGATGGATAAAATTAACCATCACACTGACCAAGAGTACCGTGGTCTATTGCAATGACTGCCTGTGGTGTATTGAGGAGGGACATTATTCCTGACATGTGTTTGCCATCCTTATCCTCATTGTATTTAATGCTCCTTTAGTGTAAGAAAATCTTTTCATTGGCAAATCTTCAAGAATATTATTATATAAAACAAAATAACTTAATGTCTAGAGTTTTTTTTTAATTTGAAAGGCAGAAAGATAAAGACCTTATATCTCATGAACAGTTTTCAATAAACTTCATTTTACTTGGTTGTTGCATTATTTTCTAAAGAAGGCATTTTAAATCCTTCTCACCCCATTATATAACCCAGTTTCAGCCCACATTCACTATACCCCTCTCACTTACCTATCTATGCTGGAGAAATGTTCTCTTTTGCAATACTTTTATATTATTACTTAGAGAAATTAGTGTCTGGATTTTTCAGAAACTAACTGTCATTTATAGTCCCCAAATTAGAATTCAAACTGTCAAAAATATTTAAGAATTATTTGGTGAATCTCCTTCAGGCTATCGTGTTAGTTTTGATCTTTTAAGTGATGTGACACATTGTAAACTTCTGTTGACTGCATCAGTGTCTCATCTAATTTGATATGTTGCAACTCAAACAATTGTACGATTGTATCAAAGATTGCCTACAGTTTTAAAAAATGGAGGTGGAAAGACTCATTTGAGGAGCGGCATCAGCTATACATTTTAGTTAGAGAAGATTTGAAATAGGACTTAAAATAATAACCTTTGCTGTAAAAACATCTTAATATAAAAGCATTCAAAAAATCTCAGAAAAAACAAATCCTTAGAAACAAAACAATGGTTGCTAAAGGAATGATACTTGGATAATATTTGAGTAAAACGAAAATCCAACAAGTATTTTCATTAGAGTGTTCCTTTTGTTCCCCCAGAAAATGTTTTATATTATTGAATATCACATGTCTCTGTGAATTTCTTTTCTCAGGCACGTTTCCTGCTAGGAACATATGGAAAGGGTAAATGTCTGGAGTAGCATTCGAATGATATTATAAACTATGAGAGAAGATCTTGAAGTATTACTGAAGTTGAAAGACTTAAAACTATGTCTGCAGTTAGATTTGGACAACCATTTTGCTTATGTTATACTCTTTTTATAGAATATGAAAAAGAAAATGTAAAAAGCAGATCTTATAAAATCCTCTCACTTTATATGTTTACATTTTGATGTTGGTATCAATTTACTCTCCTACAGATGCTTAGTATTATTATGTTTTGAACACAGAGAAATTTCATGTGTGTAAAATTGCAGAGAGTTCTAGCGGTGAACATTTATGAATCAGGAAATGACTTCCATGGAGAACTTTCACTGAGAACCTCAGTACCAATTCCTGAAGTCCCCTAAGCCTGGGGCTTGCATCTACTGAGCAAACTGAAGCGTTGTGATTCTTAGACGCTAGAGGTAAATTTAAGAGTCATGGCCAAAGTAAGGGTAGATGTGAGCAATTACTTCGGTAAGTCAGGCGTAAAATGTGCTCTTAGTATTTGGCTCATTTAGTCTTCAATTCTCCACTTTGCTGTGACTGTAAAGACATGACCTTTCTTTCCTTTCACAATTTTAAATTTAGACCTCCGGAGAACAAAGTGCACCAATCCATTGCCTTCCTGTGACCACTCTCTTAGAACCAGCGCTGAAGCACAATGAATCAGCCAATACAGGTAGCGTAGCACTCAGAGGCCAGGGCAGGTTGTCTGCTGGTGTCTGGCTGGTTATCTAGGGAGATACTGATATCAACTGCACATTTTTATTGCATACCAGACCATAGGATGCACAGACTTCCAGCAAACCTCCTAACAAATCTTGAAGTTAGGCTTATTCTTCCTATTTTATAAATAAGACAGCTAGTTTGAATTACTTGCCCAAGACCTCATAACTCCAGGCCTAGGACTGGAATCTGGCTTTGTTTCCAAACACTGCTTTATTTTTGTTGTTACTTTTGTTGTTATTTTCATTACTGAACCACTCTTGTACATTTTGAGCTTGTTACACACTTGTTAGTGACTTGCTCCATTAAAAATGACAAATTATACAGATCCGTGCTAAGAGACATTTAATATTTTACCAGCTTTCAAAAGCAGGTTATCAAAGCGTTTGAATTTTTGGCATAGGATCAGCTTATAAGGCTGAAATAAATAGGGTATGCAGATAATGGAGATGAAAAATTCTTTGAGTAAGAAACTGGAATGCTCTGAATTGATTTGGTTGTGGTGTAGGCTTGAAATTGGTAGTCATTCAACATTCGGGGCAGATGGTCTTTAGTGCTTTCATGTACTCCTGGGTATTTATCAATTAGAATTCAGCAGCATTTGCCTGTTCTCATTAGGTAATTACATTAAAAATATTCCTTATCGCAGGAAAGAAAAACCTAATTACTAGATCTTAATTAAACCCTGTGCTAGAGGCTAACCTCTTGACCAGCGACATATGACCGTGATAAAAGAAAGGCAAGCCAGAAAATTCATTTGGATCGTTAACAATGACCAGTGAGCACCCAGGAACTGATATAGGAAATGCGTTTCCTCTTTCTTTGTTTTACTCCTTCCTAGCATCAATGATTATGAGTAATATTAGTAGCATTGAAACAATATGTATTGCTGACAATGACATCTTTTTCCTACATGTATGTCTTGATTTTGCAATAAATCCAAAGCTCCTCCAAATGTATTCTTGAAGAAAATCTTTGGTGGCCGACAAATGAATACCAACACATTTACTTCCTCCTACCTCCATTTCATTGGGAGACAGCATCATATTACACTGATATATGATTAGAGCATAACTCACATTTCCATTTTTATTGAATCAGATGTAACAATAAAACCTCTCTGAGACTCTTTTAATATTTGACACTTTTATATTTTAAAGTCTATTGCCATCACCAGACTAGCTATTTCTCACAAAACGTTTTAAAAGTTTATTATTAGACATTTTATACTAGTGTGGCATAGTCACACTTACAATAATAACTCAGTAATAACTCTCAGACTTGATGTGGTCAATATTTTTATGACCTCTACTATTTTTAGAAAGATTTGAGGCCCAGAGAGGCAAAGAGAATTTTCCAGGATTTTAACAAGCCATTGTCTAAAACTGTGTCCCTTTTTGCCATTTAAAATGTCTACTTTTAGGGAATTGAGTTTGCTAAACCACATTATTTCCCTAACAGTTTCTATGGTTAGTGCCTACTCAAACAAATTTAGAGACAAGTTGATCACCACAAACTATGATCCCCACGCTTTTAAACTGTTCTTCTATGTGTAAGTGCAAAGTTTCCCTTCCTGTGTGTCCTTAGGTTGAAAGGTCTTTTGTAATTTCAGCTCTTCGGAATGTATGTAAGATTAAGACTTTCCTCCAGGAGTCTTTTCTTGGCCATCTTATGAAAATTAGCATATCCCCTTCCTGCTATGGTCATTATTTTATTTATTTACTTCGGCTTGTGATCCATCCCCACAAGAATGATAGCTCGACCAGGAGAGGGATCACATCTGTCTTGTTTACTGCTGTTCCTCAGTGATTGTGGTTCAATGCCAGGCACATCGTGGGTGCTTAAGAAATATCCTGAGACGGAATCAATGCATGACTGAGTAGCTGTATAACTGAATTAACAACTGAGGAAGAAGTGACCAGTAATAAATTTCACTGGGGTCACTTGTGATGGGATCACAGCATACAGAATGTGGAAGTTTGTACCCAGAGGTGGCTGCAGGCTGAGTGACAAAAACAAACAGCAACAACAAAAATCTAACAGGTAGATTTGCGACTGCTACTCTAGCCACTAACATTTATTAAACTTGTACGATATGCTGGATGCTGTGCTAGATGTTTCACTTTTCATTTATTTTATTCAGTCCTCTCTACAACACTTGAAAGAGCAAGACAGACCACATGAAGGAGGGAATATCTGAATAGCAGAAAAGGCAGAAAAGGAAAAGAAGAGGGGAGGAGCACAGATTTGAGCTGCTATGCAGGGAATTCAGGCATAAATTATGTTATTTACATTTGGCAGATTTAGACTTTCGTGGTGTTTCTTCGACAGTGGAGAAATAGTCTTCTTTATCTTTTTGCTATTTTGAATTTGGCCTCTCAGAGAATAAAAGGCACACATTCACTGCCCTGTGATGAGTGTCTTTGCACAGAGCTAACTTGGTAGCATTGCCCTTGTCAGTGGTATCGGGTGATGACACTCGAGTGCACAGTTTAATCGGCAGAGGGAAGAGGCAGGTCGATGACATCTGTGCAAGTCTACCAAGCAGGCCATGCAAATTGCAATTTGTGTCAATCAGCCAGCAGCCCTGCTTGGTATGTAGTATTAGTCAATGTGATAAGAATCAGAGTTTAGGGCCGCCGTCCAAGAGGGTGAAATGTATACAACTTACAGCCAAAAGCCATTGCAAACAGTCACGTCTCCCTCTCTTCCTCTCAGCAACCACAATGTTTGAGGGCAGGAGAAAATTCAGACATACATTGTTTCTGATGAGAAGTGATTGTGCATAGATGGCTTTTGAAATGACAAACAGAGTGACTCTATCCCTTTGATGACCCATAAGAACCAACCAAGCCTCAAGTGCAATTCTGACACTTAAAGTACGTTAATGCATTTCTTTTTTTCATCAAGCAATTTAAAGACCAGAGACATCAGTTGTACTTTGTTTTTTGGCTAGTCACTTTTGTTTAGAAGCAGCAGATCATAGGAACTTTCTATATCTTGAGCTAATTTATCTATAGTTTTCTGTACTTGTTGCTTTGAAGAAAGGTAGTTAATAAAATCAAGGCTAAAGGATTTATAACATTTCATCTTGCTGTCAAAATCTATTATTTAAATATTTAAAACTTCTAAAACATTGACATAAAAGTCACCCTCAAGTGAATAGGAAGAATAAAAAGTAAGGAGAAAGAGATATAGAAAAAGAAGAGGGAAACAAAAGCACGAATATGATAGACAAACAAGACTTGCCTGATTTAGGATTTGTTTGGAATGACCTGATAGATGTCATGGTCTGATGCTCACTTAAGCTCTGAGATTCAGAGAGTAATCATCTGTTATCTTGCACCCTTTAAAATGTTGATTAGTAAATACTTGCTCTTTGTGACCCAGCAAATCCATTTTTGAGAATTTAACTTAAGGCAATTGACTTGACTTATGGACAAAAAAACAAAACAAAGCAAAACAAAAAAACAAACAATGTGTGTACATTGTGTAGCCAGACTTCATCAGTAATTTGAACACTTGGAAATAATCTACTATCATTGGCTTCTCAGCAATTCTGCACATAGTTTCTCATTCCACACACCTTGAATTGTTCCTTGTTTTCTATAACTTGACCCTCTTTGGTTCTCCATTTCCTGTCTAGCTTCTTGCCCTTTTTCTCTCTCCTTTGCTTGCCCAGCAATACAGTATTTGCTCTAAAGGCCTCCCCTCTTCTACCTTACGCTCCCCCTTAGCCCAGCTCCTTCAAAACCATGGTGTCAGTTGTCTTCTCTGACACCTCTACACACTTTCATACCTCAGCTCTGAGTTCCAGACCCATTTATTCAATTGTATATTTGACATCACATCTTGGAAGTCTCAAAGGCACTTCAAATTTAATATATCCGTAAGTAAACTCATGCTCTCCCCAACACTCAGTGAGATTTTATTCCAGTATTTCTCCCTCTGGGCCTCTGTTACTGAATGGTACCAACAATATCAAGTTGGGAAAGCCATAAATCTAGGAGTCACCCTTGACCTCTTCCTCTGCCTCAGCCTCCTACACCTAACCATTCATAAAATCCCCCCAACTTTACCCCCTCTTTATCCATATAGCTGTCCACATGCTTCCATCTCTAAGACCTCACACTAGTCTGGACTATTGCAGTAGCCTCCTAACTCAGCCACTGGTATCTGATATAGCCCCACTCCACATTGTTCTCCAAACCACATCTAGAGAGAGATTTTCAAACACAAATCGGATTTTATTTAAAACCCTTCAGTGTCTTCTCATTTTGCATAGGAAACTATCATTCCAAGATTTGTTCTAACCTCAGAGTTAGAAGATCCCTGCCAACACTTTAGATTTCAAAAATCTTGATGAAGAAAATGTTGCACTTAATATATTCTTGATTTTAAAGATTTTTTTTTTGTATGGATGTTAACAGCCAATTTTGCTAAAAATTAACATGGTAACCTTAGAACATTCCACATCTATTTGAAATTTCTGAAGGAAATCACAGTAACCCAAAATCAAAATCAATTTCAGCTTGATGGTTATATTTGAAGCTATAATAAAGCTTGTTTAGCTCATTTTATTTCTCTCACTTTAAAAAGGAGTCAAGCAGCACAATTATATGTAATTGGGATGGATACTTGGTTCTTCTATTTCTATTCTTTGCATGTGAATTATTTGGTTTCAAATGCTAAATTAGATGAAAACTTATAATAGGAATTGATTTGTCTTCAACAGAAAAACAAACAAAAAACTTTTTGGCTCTTGTTTTTGTTTTCAGCACAAGTTTCACTATCCTTAATGGGATGAGAGTTTCCTTGGATTTTTATCTAATAAGCCAGGGCAGGTTACCACTAGTCCATAGAGCACCTTGGGGAGGAGCAGAGAGGGGCACCCCTTCTCCATCAGGTGAAGCCCCCCAGAGGTGGATGTGCAACCGCACAAACTAATGAACCAGGTTTGCTACCTTGCTTGTTCTCTGGCCTAGAGTTGACAGAAGAGTACTCATCATTTGAAATCAATGGCTCTATTCCAGTCATTTCTTATAACTCCAGATAAAGAAGATCTTGCTATTTGCTGGAGATCTTGTCACCTGTGAACATTGGGATCAATCAGTTACCTCTAGCAGTGTAAGCACTTTGACATTTCCTGGTCCAGTTGTAAAAAATCAATGTTGTATCACCTTGAATTTGAAGACTTTTTCTCGTCTCTCAGAAATTTGGCTATTTTAAATGAAATTCATCATGAGTGCGCTTCCTCAAGTATGGAGAAAAACTATGTATCTGGGTATTCAGACTGTTTAAGATAGACACACTCAGTAGTCTCTTAAGGGGAAAATAACTTGAATCTTGTCTATAATTTGATTTCTGACACATGAAACATATCTGGTAGGTGGAAGTAGATGATGAGACAGACCATTGAGAGTGAATTATCAAAAGGAGAATAGGCAGATTTGACACCAGAGGCTATATGGCATGAGACAATAATTCGATTCTGAAAGCTGATAATACAACCACCTTGGCAGAGTATGGGGAAAAAACAGGGTCATATGTATGAATTGACATTGCTGCTTTACTAAACTCTTAAGAGTTTGGGGCCTAAGCATTCCAACAATGGGACTCCCACTAACTACACATCACATGGAGGAAGTATTCTTGCTTTCTGTCTTTTAGGTGGTATCATAGACAGCTCCTTAGCACTGAGACTGTAGAGGTCTCAGTGATGGTGACTGAGACAAATTGGCAAGACTTGGTGTGACTTGAAGTAGTGTCTCTGCAAGATGCCAGGGCCAGAACATTAGGATCCTCAGCTCAGGTGGGAATAATACTGGCGAATCCATAATTCTGTCTCTAAGGTAGGTGGTGATTTGATACTTAGGAAACCTCTATTAGGGGGTTGGGATATGTCTCTAGCCTACAGGCATCCTCAAACTATAGCCCATGGGCCACAAGCGGGTGTTTTTTGCCTGTTTGTTTTTTTACTTCAAAATAAGATATGTGCAGTGTGCATAGGAATTTGTTCATAGTTTTTTTTAAACTATAGTCCGGCCCTCCAACGGTCTGAGGGACAGTAAACTGGCCCCCTGTTTAAAAAGTTTGAGGACCCCTGCATCTAGAGAATCTGATTTACCAATGACAGCAAACTGTTCCCAAGAAAATTTTATGGATTCACATTAAATATTTTGTGGGTCCTCCCCAAAATTGAGGATGCGCATGTTATAAGAGATTGGAAAATCTATGCACAACTCAACAGTAAGAAAATGAACAACCTTATTAAAAAATGGGCCGAAGATCTGAACAGACACCTTATCCAAGAATATATACAGATGGCGATTAATTAAAAGATGTTGAACATTACATGATATTAAGGACTTGCAAATTAAATCAATTAGATACCACTACACACATATTAGAATGAATAAAATGGAAAACACTGACAACATCAAATGCTGGTAAGGATTTGGAGCAACAGGAACTCTCACTCACTGCTGGTGGAAATGAAAAATGTTACAGACACTTTGGAAGACAGTTTGGCAGTTTCTTACAAAACTAAGCATACTCTTACTATACAATTCAGTAATCACACCCCATGAAATGAGTGGAAAACTTATGTCCACAAAAGCACCTGCACACAGATATTTATAACAGCTTTATTCATAAATACCAGAACTTGGAAGCAACCAATATATCTGTCCTTCAGTAGGTGAATAGATAAATAAACTGTGTTGTATCCAGACAATGGAATATGATTCAGTACTAAAAAGAAATGTGCTATGAAAATACTTGGAGAAATCTTAAATGCATATTAGTAAATGAAAAAAGCCAATGTGAGAAGGCTGTATGATTCCAACTATATGACATTCTGGAAAAGGCAAAACTAAGGAGACTGTAAAAAGATCAGTGGTTGCCAGGGGTTAGGAAGGAAGGTGGGATGAATAGGTGGAGCACAGAGAATTTTTAGGTATATGAAACTATTCTATATGAGTGGTGGATTCATGTCATTATACCTTTGTCAAAACCTATACGTGTACAAAAGCAAGAGTGAACTCTAATGTGAAGTATGGTCTTTGCATGATAATGATGTGCCAATGCGGGTTTTATCAATTATAACGAACGTGCCACTCTGGCTGGCAGTGTTGATGGTGGAGGAGGCTGTGCCTATGTGGGGGTAAGAGGTAAATGGGAACTCTCTGCACTTTCTTCTCAATGTTGCTGCAAACCTAGAACTGCTCTGAAAAATAAAGTCTATTTTAAAAACATGAATAAGTTTAAAAAATCTGTGCATGCAGCTGGGATACTGCAGTTTTCAGGGCTTAGGTATTTATATTAATTACCATATCCATATTAATGACCTCACACTGGGGAAGTCTGAACGTTCCGAGATTACATCTGCTTCCTTCTTGTAACTTTCTCCCTCGCCAAATCACTTCTTCTCTGAGCTGTACTCCAATATCAAAATATTATTTTGCTCTCATAGATGAAAATACACTTTTGAGAGAAGTCTGGTAGGAATATGGTTGAGGGTTCTGAAGAATTTCACTCAGGTAGAAAAATTTCATTCTAAAGATCCAAAGGTCCAAATCCAAAAACTAGGCAAGCTGAACCTTGTTAGATGGCAAACCCTGATGCAAACCTTGAAAAGTTCAGTTCCTAGGTTACTTAGTGGGATATTTTCATCAATTATGGCATCTTGGGGGATAGTTTCAAGGCCTAGTTGCCTGAGTTGCACAGAACTCAGAGATTAGGGCTATATTTGTTGTATTAGTTCATGAAGTTCTTGTTTTGCCTGAGGTTTCTCTGAATAGGAGTGAATTTGATGAGGTGAGGAAGAACTCATTGTCCTTTTTCTTTTTTTTTATTGTCCTTTTTCAAATGATTTTTTTTATTTGTTTTTTACCCAGTGAATATTACTACCATGTGAGCACCTCAGTGTTGATCAGTTCGTACCAATTTGATGATGAGTACATGTGGTGCTTGTTTTCCCATTCTTTTTTTATTTTCCAACTGATTTTAATTCTCATCTCCAATGAGAGATGACTTAGTGCTTCCCTTCCTCTATAAACTCTTCAGTCCAGGTTGATTGTTGTCATGGAGAACCCCTTGTGTCCACTGAACAGGCTTTGAGATGGGGAAGGTTTATGAGACATCAAAGTGGCAAATCAGGAGGGTGCAATTTTTTAGGCTGTTAAATTGGCCAGGGTTTCTGGGAGAGAATATAGCAAATTGCTGGAAAACATTATAACCAAAATGTGACATTTGGAATATTAAGAAGGAAAGAAGACGAATGAATGTGTGCTACCTTATGGAAACTACACAACTCTTGCTTTGGCAATCTTAATGTAAATTAATTCAGAAATCCAGTTATGCCAAAAAATTGTTAAAGAATTCCATTCTTTATGTTTTAGGAACTCTTTAAACAATTATCAATTAATAGTTTTCAAGTATATTAGAATGCCTTTCTCAATTTTCTGTTTTTATATATGTCTGCTTTCCTTGTGAGAATTTAGAAATCACACTTTAAGTCTGCGGAATATATATATTTCCACTTGTAGAATGTATTAAAACTGCCTTAGGAACTGCTTCCTGGACAACAGTAAACATCACTATAATAATATTATAAAATCCCAACTCCGCCCAAAGGGCACTGATTAATATTGGTTTTTTTCCTTAGCTACTGAATGATTCATCAACTATTTATTGGGTTTTAGAACAAGGTTCATAAAAATGGAAAATAACAATTAAAGCCCCTGTGGGTTATTAATTGCCAACCAACTCTCTTAGACCCATTACCTCACATAATGAAAATTATTCCTCCACAGTATGTCTCTCTGTGATCTGTATGAATGCAAACACTTACAAATACAATTATCTTTTCCAAGTAATGGTCTCATGTTATGTTTTTCTTCTGTTATTATTCTCAAAAATAGAGTGGAGAACAGGAAGCTTCCAATTCTGAATCTGTTTTTCCACATAACCATTTATAAGCTTCTTTCAGTAGATATTGTTTGTATTTAATTATTACTAAGTCTTTTATTTCCTGTGGAAAATATCAAATAAATATTACAAACATTTCTTCAGGTTAAATTATTTTAATTCTCTTACATTTGGAGTAAGTCTTTGTAAAACATAACCTTTTCAACATAATTTCTGGTGGAGAATATGTACAATTTCAGGGCAGTAAGATCCATATAAAGTGTTCTTCAAATGTTTCTCCTATGTAATGTTTATCTTTTGGAAAGCCATTCTTATACAAAGACTTGACACTTCTTTCTACTGTCATATTTAAAGTATTTTATTCTGTGTCTTATTTGGAAAACATTATGAGGTTTCACATTAGTGTAATTCTTTTGTTCAACAGAAATAAAAATATCCTTATATCTCATGTTCATGTAATGAGTGTAGAAAGCAACATTCTCAATTTTAGAATACTTATTGCTAATGTTTTAATTGAAGTTCCTGTTATTAAAAGAGAAAACACTTTGATATTTGGTTACTTTCAACTACAATGAGACTACCTATTTAGGCAGAATAATCTATAATAATCTAAATAAATCAGCTATTTAGGAAGATAAATCAAGTCAGTTGCTGCTTTTGTGTTTAGTTTCAAGTTTTTCCCCACTGAGGTTTGGGAAAATAGTTTAAGACAATATTAGTGTCTCAGTGTGATTCAATGTCATCCTGAATACAAACTACTGGAAGTTCTTGTTAAAAATGCAGATCCTTTCTGGGCATGATGGCTCACGCCTATAATCTCAGCATTTTGAGAGGCTGAGGCAGGAGGATCACTTGAGGCCAGGAGTTTGAGACCAGCCTGAGCAACAGAGTAAGACCATGTCCCTACAACAACAACAAAAAAAAAAAAAAAAAAAAGAAAGAAAAAGAAAAAGAAAAGAAAAATTAGCTGGGTGTGGTGATGCACACCTGTAGTTCCAGCTACTTGGGAGGCTGAAGCAGGAGGATGGCTTGAGTCCAGGAATTTGAGATTATAGTAAGCTATGATGATGCCACTGCACTCTATCCTGAGCATCAGAGCAAGACCCTATAACAATAAAAACAAAAAAGATAGATCCTGGGATCTGGCACTCCACTGAAATAGCTCTCATCAAGTTCTGCACTGATTCTTGTCTTGTGAAACATAATTATCATTTGACTGCTCACCAGCACTTGCCATAGTTGGCCAATTTGTCCTCTTGACATGCTTTCTTCTTGGGCATTTGTGAAGGGCACTCTCTTCTAAGGGAACAACACAACAGCTTCTTAATTTACTTTTTCCTTTTCTGAGAGTTTGCTTTGTTAACTAGCATCCCACTTAATTTCCCCTTACCCAAGATCTGGCACAATAAATCCTCTGATTTCTTTGTTATCTGAATCTCTTATTATGAAGACGTTTCTCTCTCTAGCTGAGTTGATTTATCATCAATACATTTCGTTCTTTCATTGAGAATCTATTATGTTCAAACATTCAAAGAAGTATAATATATAGTCACTGATCTTCAAAAGAGAGACTCATATGAAAAGTTAATAAAAATGATGTTATAAGTAAAAGCTATAAATTTATAAGAAAAATTGGTCTTTGTAATTTTCATGGGGAAAGTAGGGATTGAGTTAGGCACTGATAGGTGGACCATGTTTTCATCAGGGGAGCTATAGATCTAATTTCTGCTTTTCAACTGGGGGGTCCTAATGTCAAATTAAATTTCAGGTCTTTGATTAAGTCTAGAAGTTAAATCTTTATTATATTTTAATTTATAACTGTTGAACGAGTAGGCAACATTAGACTTAAAGAGTACATTAAACTTAGGAACTTAGATGTGGATGGTGTTTAAGGGGGATTTTTGTTCATAGGTAAAATTTATATGAAGTGATCAATTTAGGAAAGTAAATAAAAAGCCCTAAACAAATTGGGGGAAAAATCATCAGGGCAAAAGCAAGTAGCAAACCACTGGGACAGCTATTA
This sequence comes from Cheirogaleus medius, assembly GCA_008086735.1. Lineage (NCBI taxonomy): Eukaryota > Metazoa > Chordata > Mammalia > Primates > Cheirogaleidae > Cheirogaleus > Cheirogaleus medius. The sequence goes on along the minus strand of VBSM01002616.1, from coordinate 25,534,193 downwards.
ACAATTTAATGAAAAGGAATAGAGATTTCAGCCACCAAAGAGAATAAAGTATTATAGATATGATTGATATATTATGCAGCTATCACAGTAAAGAAGCTTGGGAGGCTCTATAGGGTTGTTTCTGAGTTTTTAATCTTATTACATTAATCACAAATAATGCTTCTTTATGAAGTAGCTCACGTTGTATTTTATTATAATTATGACAGTTATGTCTATTGTCTAGCAGTAGAGGGAGAAAACTGAGTAAGTACGTGAAAAGAGCAGAAAACTATGGAGGAAGAAGGTTGGTAGGATTAAAAACCATCACCATTCTTTTCAGGAAAAAATATTCACACTATCAAATATACAATCTTGAGATTAGAAGATTTCTTAGAACATTTATGCAAAAATATTTCTTGGCACTTATTATACATATAGAAGGTAAACACTTCAGTGTATTAGGAATCTAATACACTCCCTAGATGCAAACATAAATCAGACCTAGAGTCTGCATCAAAGATCTTGCATCTAGTAGGAGAAATGTTAATAATATGGTTATTTTGCCACAGTTAGGGTTCAGTTAAACACTATGGGAGTTTAGAGGAGAGAACTTATCTTATTCATAGTTATATATTGGCAGAAAACAAGTGTCCTTTTCGTTATATACACATGGTTAAGTGTCTTCTATTTCAAAATACAATGATGTTTTGCAACTAAAACTTATGACATTCTTTTTTTTTTTTTTGCAAAACTTTTGTTTTTGCAACAAAATCAATAATAAACCCCTTCCTTTAACACTGTGTTCCCTTCTAGGTAATTTTTTCTAATTATTTATTTTCTGCTGATGCAAAGTTCTTAAAAGGAAATGTCTTAGTTTGTTTTGTGCTGCTATTACAGAATACCATAAACTGGGTGATTATAAAGAGCAGAGATTTATTTCTTACAGTTCTAGAGGCTAGGAAGTCCAAGATCAATGGGCTGGCATCTGCTGGGGACCTTCTTGCTGCCTGATCCCATGGTGGAAGGCAGAAAGGCAAGAGAGCATAAGAAAATAAAAGATAGCCAAACTTACTTTTATGATAATGACATGATAATGTCACTCCCATAATAATGACATTAATTCATTCATGAGGGCACATCCCTCATGACTTAATCACCTCTTAAAGGTCCCACATCTCAACACTGTAGAATTTTGGATTAAGTTTCCAACACATGAACTTTAGGAAGCACTTTTAAACCATAGCAGAAAGAGTCTTTAGGTCCTTTTTCCACATCCTTATCTAAATCCCTTCCACTCCACAACCCTCTGCAAACTGGCTACCACATCTGCCATGTCGCTTCATCTTTCATCCATATTGAAGACAACAAACCATTTTAAGTCCCTTTATTACCATGAAACTGTTTCCATCCCTAGCATACTAGATTTTGCATTTTGGCTAATCAACTCCTTCTAAGTCTTCTTCCCATGGTTCTCTTCCTTGGCCAGTTCCTTAAATGTTGGTGTGTTGCAGGGATTCATCCTTGACCCTTTTAATTCTTTCTCTCATCACACTAGTTATGGATAAAATCTTTCATTCTTATGGATTTTTTTCTGACATATTACTTATGTCTCCTACACAATATTTATATTCTCTCTTTCACAATGCAGAAGGATTTCCCAAACAAAGACCATATTTCCAAGTCTCCTGGAACCAAGAGGTTCCATAGGACTAATTCATGATAATGGAATATGAGGAGAAATGACAAGTTACTTCTGTGCCAAGGAGCTTTAAAGAAAACTTTTCTGACTTTTCTCATCTGTTTGCCCCTGGAGAAAGTGGAACCACATGATGAAGGTAGCCAGAGATCCATAGAAGATTCATGTGGCTTACCACCAACCAGAAACCTTCATAATTGACTCATGTGTGAATCAAAAATAAATTTCTATTGTATTAAGACACTGATTTGGGGATTTATTTATTACAGTGCCTCTAATACAGAAGGCACTCTAATACAGAAATTGGTAACTTGAAGTGGGATGCTGTAAGTTAAAAACTTGAAATCTGTGGAATTGGCCTAGTAGTATTGTTTTTTGGTTATCACTGACTGAGTTAACAAGGTATGAGAAGAATGAAATTAATTCAGACTACAAATAATCATTTCATAAACAATAAATAAAAGGAGTAGAGAGTTCTGAAATACAAATCCTCTCAAGGTGAGAAAACATTGCTACTTCTAGACCCAGATAAATAAGAAATAACTTAGAAAGGCCTCAAAGAGATACAACACAAAAGGCACAATCCATGAAAGGAATAATTAGTAAGTTGAACTTCAAAATTATTTAATTAAAAATTCAGGTTTTTAAAAGATACTGTTAAGAAAGTGAGAAGATAAACCACAGACTAGGAGAAAATATTTGAAAAAACCATAGCTGAGAAAAGGACTATTATCCAAAATATACAAAGAACTCTTAAAATTCAACAGTACAAAAATAAACTTATTTAAAGATGGGTAAAAGAACATACATCTCACCAAAGAAGATATACAGATGGCAAATAAGCATATGAAAAAAATGATGAACATTATATGATATTAAAGAATTACAAATTTAATGGTATATAGCTATATATAGCTATCAGAATGGAGAAAATATAAAACACTGACAACATCAAATGCTGGCAAGGATGTGGAGCAACAGAAACTCTCCTTCACTGGTGGCAGAAATAAGCACAGACACTTTAGAAAACAATTTGAAGTTTCTTACAAAACTAAACATACCCTTACCATATGATCAAGAAACCACACTCCTTGAAATGAGATGAAAACTTATGTCCACAGAAACACCTGCCCATGGATGCTTGTAGCAGCTTTATTCATAATTGCCAAAACTTAGAAGCAACCAAGATGTCTGTCCTTCAGTAGGTGAGGGCATAAATAAACTGTGGTGCATCCAGACAATGGAATGTGATTCAGCACTAAGAAGAAATATGTTATCAAGTCATGAAAAGATGTGGAAGAACCTTAAATTCATATTAGTAAGTGGAAGAAGGCAATCTGAGAAGGATACATACCATATGATTCCAAGTGCATGACATTCTGGAAAAGGCAAAACTATGGAGACAGTGAAAAGAGGATGCCAGGGATTAGGGACGATGGTATAATGAATAATTGGGGCATATAGGATTTTTAGGCAGTAAAATTATTCTGTATGGAATGATAATGGTGGATACATGTCATTGTACCTTTGGCAAAACCCACAGAATGTACAACACCAAGAGTGATCCCTAATATAAACCATGAACTTTGTGTGATAATGATGCCAGTGTATGTCTCATCAATTGTAACAAATGTGCACTCTGGTGGGGGCTGTTCCTAGTGGGGGAGGTTGTGCATGTGTAGGGGTGAGAGGTATGTGGGAACTCTCTGTACTTTCTTCTTGATGTTTCTGTGACCCTAAAACTGCTCTAAAAATCAAAGCCTATTTTTAAAAAATGATTAAGAGTAAAAAGGTTTAGTCATGATTTTATAAAAAGGCTTTGAGAGATATAATCCCATTAAAACTTCTTAGTAAAATAAAGAAACTCAGCGTTGTACTCATTGCCTTCCCACTGCTTTACATGACCTCAAAGTACATGCTTTTAAGTTGAGAGGATTTATTTCTGGGCTCTCTATTTTATTTCATTGATCTATATGGCTGTCATTATGCCACCTACACTGTTTTCACTACTGTACCTTTTAGTATGTTTTGAAATGAGGAAGTCTAAGTCCTCCAGGTTTGTTCTTCTTTTTCCAAATTTAAGTTGAAGCCAATGCTCATTGACAATTTTGAAAATCCTAGAGCCCTCAAGAATTATGCTGACTCTACTACTCTGCTTGTGCTCTAGAAATGGAACAACAAAATCTGGATGACAGCAGATCTGCTTACCACATGGTTTAATGAGTATTTTAAGCCCAGTGTTGAAACCTACTGCTACTCATAAAAAGGGATTTCTTTCAAAATATTAATATTACTACTCATTGGCAATGCACCTGGTCACCCAAGAGTTCTGTTGGAGATGTACAAGGAGGTTCATGTTGTTTTTGTGTCTGCTAATACAGCATCCATTCTATAGCCCATACATCAAGGAGTAATTTCCACTTTCAAGTCTTCTTATTTAATAAATACGTTTCATAAGCCTATAGGTGCCATAGATAGTTATTCCTCATATGGATCTGGGCAAAGTAAATTGAAAACCTTCTGGAAAGGATTCGCCATTCTAGATGCCATGAAGAATATTTGTGATTCATGAGGAAGGTCAAAATAGTGACATTGACAGGAGTTTGGAAGAAATTGATCCCAACCCTCATGGATGACTTGGAGGAGTTCAACACTTCAATGGAAGAACTAACTACAGATGTGGTAGAACTAGCAAGAGAACTACAACTAGATGTAGAGCCTAAGGATGTGACTAAATTGCTGTAATATCATGACAAAACTTTAATGGATGAGCAAAAAAAGTGGTTTCTTGAGATGGAATCTACTCCTGGTGAAGATGCTGCGAACATTGTTGAAATGACAACACAGGATTTAGAAGATTTTATAAATTTAGTTGATAAATCAGTGACTTCAATTTTGAAGGAAGTTGTGTGGGTAAAATGTTATCAAACAGCATCTCATGCTACAGAGAAATCTTTCATGAAAGGAAGAGACAATGGATGCAGCAAACTTTATTATTGTATTATTTTAAGAAATTGCCACAGCCACCCCAACCTTCAGCTACCACCACCCTTATCAATCAGCAGCCATCAACATCAAGGCAAGACCCTCCACCCACAAAATGATAATAACTTGCTGAAGGCTCAGATGATTTTCAGCATTTCTTAGTATATTTTAATTTAGGGATGTGCATTTTTTTTAGACAAAATGATATTGCACACATAATAGACTATGGCATAGTGTAAACATTAACTTGTATATGGGAAACCAAAAAACTTGTGTGACTTGCTCTAATGTGATATTCACTTTATTGCGGTGGTCTGGGACCAAACTGGCAATATCTCCAAGGTATGCCTGTAAAATGATACAATGTGTTAAAAGGCCAAGGAGGGGCTACTTTAAGCTGGGGGAGGCATTTCTGAGGAGTGATGTTAGAGCTAGGACTAAAAAGTAGGAGAATAAAGCAGGCATGTGAAAAAGTGAGTAAAAGTGTTCTAGGCAGGGTAAACGGGCTAGAGTCTAATTAGCAAGAAGATTGTTACAAGATGGTTTGAGAGAAGAACCTTTGAACCTTTTTCTACTTGAGGGATTTGAAGTCCCTAATATTGAATTAGAAATGACAAATATTCAGTTTAAACTGTTAATGATCTTAAGTAAAATTGGAAGAACAAAACATTTTCTCCTCCCTTCTGGAGTATTAGGTTATCCCTACCTCTTCAACCTCGCTCCTAATCCCCGCCCCCAACACTCATAGGGGACTAGGGAAGGAAGATAACACTTCTCTGTATCTTTGATCTTTAGTAGTGTTAAGGTCAATGCTGTGTGGTTATTTCCCTCTCTAGAGAGGGAAGTAAGAGAGTAGACAGGGGAGGGATAGAATGAAAGAAGACATTGTGGTTGGCTAAGCAGTATGCTATAATGGCCAAAGGGATGTCTAATACTCAGTTTTAACTTGATTGCACTTCTGCAATGCAAAGCCCCTCTACTACTCGGATCATCAGTAACTTTCAGAATACTCTGAAGGAGGCCTCATGAGAGTGTTGTCTTGATTTACTTGTTGTGAGCATGTGTGTCTGTTTTACATGAAAACCAAGCAAAGGAGTTGGGTTTAAACCTATGCAAAGGAAGAAATAAAGGAATGCTACAAGTCACAGAGTAGAACACAAGAATTCAGTAGAAGCTGGAAGTTTCCATGAATCTCCACAGTCTCTGACCAGAATTCACTGAAATCTAGGGAGGAGCTTGTGATAAAATGGGAAAGTTTGGAATTTGAGGTAATCTTATTTGCATCTTAAGAAACTGAATGATTCTATCTGATATCTGAATTACATAAAGCATTTGTATCTTAACATAAAACAAAATGTTAAGGAATAAAGTTCCTTGCCTGAAATTTCAAGCACAACTATTGAGTGGTGGATAATTTAGGGTGCATCCGAAGGAACTGAGAAAGACAAGGAAAAAAAGTGAAAGTCAAGTCTAGATTGAAGGTCACTAGAAGGAAGAGGACAGAGTCAGAAGTCATTTCCATGTGTCTCTCAGGATGCCCTTAGAGACCCTTTCCCTCCTTTGTTCCTGTGATCCCTTTCCTCTCCATCTCTCCTTGGCCTTGCCTGGTCTTCTGTGACTCCAGGCCTGGTAGAGACGCTTTTGTTTACTGGTATCTTGTCCTCTTCTTCCTGGGCATGCCACTACATTCCATTTCCCAGTGTCCTTGCATATGAGTCTGCTCTTAGAATTCTGGTTAGTGGAATGTGGGCAGCGTATTGTAAACCACTTCTAGGCTTGGCCATAAGTTATTTTCTCTCTCTTCCTCCAGCTTCATGGCTAGGAAAGAAGATTGAGTAGAGAGCTTCTGGCCAGGAGCATCTGTAGACTTGATGATAGGCTTTTCTACTAAGCCACCTATAACCTGTTTTTGTTTTTACTGTAGCTATCCCTATTCTGAGCCAACACTGACTTCCTCTTTCACTTTCAACCTGTTACATCAAGCTCCCTCTCGATTTTCCCTCTGGCCAAAACATCTTTTCTGGTTAATGTATGCCTTCCATTTGGCTCATGTGACATTTGGTGGGGTGGCCTCTTTCTCTTTCCCTTGATAAATTTGGGCTCCACGCTACTACCACTGCTATATCCATTTCCTTTTAACTATTGGCAAGAAATTGTACTGTCTTCATTTGAAGGATTGAAGAAGATTTGAAAGATTTGATTTTAAACAAATCGAGGACAAGGATTACATATCTTTGTAGCTTTATATTTTTTAAATTAAGTAAAGGTTAAAAAAATACAAGATATTACTTGACAGGCTTAATGAAGTTAAGGCAAGCACTAGATCTGCCTCCAAGATACTGATTAAAAAATACTTAAATTGAATCATTGGAGAAAAGCTAATATGTTTTTATCCTATTATGAGTACATTATTAAAATGTACTTTTACTTCCCAAGGTCAAAACCACCCCCTTTGTTCAAAGGTCTTGATGCCAGCAGTTTCCATAAAGGCCAGATGGGTTGCTTCGAAGAACTTATCTACTGTCTCTAGTATTAAGCAGTGGGGGCTGCTTTTGACATATTTTAGGCTCTGTAGCTACTTTTCAGGGCATCTGTATACGCAAGATTCATTTTAAATCTTTTAACACATTTTCCTTATACGGATGTTACTGTTACAGTCCCTTGTGAGAACATGTGTTGGTTATGTTAGAATAAGACTTAAAGTAACAAATTGACTTCCTTTCAAATGCTTTAGAAAATTTTAACCCTCAGGAATAAATTCCTAATTAGGTGAATGAAAATTGAGATCTGGTTAAGTCTTGAGGAGTAAGTGAAAATAGACCAGGGGAAGTTCTCTCACAGAGGTCTCTCTCGGGGGACCCCTGGCAAGTGGGGGTGGGGGTTGTCGGGTACGACTACTCTCCTCTCACTGTCTGTCCAGTTACCAGCCACCATGTGCTGGCTGCACATGGGCAAGGAGCCTTAGATGGGGAATGAAGGGAAGTGGGCAGTGGGCCAGTAATCCTGGAAGAAGAATATGGACACAAATGTATGAGAATTGGCTGTTTGTAGGAAGGAGAGATTTACAGAAGGAGATAAATTCTGCAGCTATTTCAAGCAAGGGTAAAGAATTAGCTCATTCAAAATAAATTTCCTTTTTTAGACTCCAAAGATATCATTAAATCTGCTTCCTCTCTCCTCTTGCTTTTCCCTCTGTTAACTGGACTCTTTTCGACCGACTCCCATCATACTTCTATATTCATAATATACTTTTATGTGTGTAATTTCTCATGCATTATCTCATTGTATCCTTACAACAGCCATGTGAAGTAGGTTAAATAGAATTGGTCTCATCAGTTTATGAATCAGGAAGCTAAGGATTATAAGTATATTTTGAACGTCTTAGAACTAGTAAATCTCAAGTTTGGGTCATTTGTTTCTAAACCTCATCATTGATTCATAAGAAACGTTGTTCACTATCTTTGCAATTGTCTTCAGGATCGCCCTCTTCTCTCCTTCTCAAGCCTTGTATCTCATCACTTTCTCATTTTGCAATCTGTGATTCAGTCTCAGTTCCTCAGTTTTGCCACAGCCTTTCTCACTTCTGAGTATCTGCTCATGCCCTCTGCTTCCGCCTTCAACCTCTCTGCCATGTTGTCTGCTTCCCTTATAGTCAACTTTCACATTCCATTATGAGCATCATCACTTCCAGGGCACCTTTACTGACCAGTCCCTCACTCCCTTTCCAGGTTACCTGCCATCTGTAGTACCTCCAGAGGGCCTTGCTTGCCCTCTGTCTTTGTATTTGTCATGATTAATGTGTTATAATTATATCCCCCACTGGTTTGTAAGCTGTATGAGAACAACAGATCACATCTGTGTTACTTGGAGTAGGTGCTCAATGTTTATTCTTTTTACTGTCTGACTGAAAGGATGAATGGATGAATGAATGAATATTCCTTGTTGAAACATACTCTTTCTTCCAACCAGCTTCCAAGTCTCCCCTTATTATTTTCTTAAATCCTTTAGCAAAGTAAGAATAACAGTTAATTTGACTTAAGGGTGTGTCCTATATTTATAATTATAAAGCCTCTCTGGTCACTCTGTGGCCTTCTGAGAGCCATGGGAACACTGGATGTCACTTTCCGTGAGGAAAGAGAATAAATCAAAAATCCCACTCTGCTGCTTCTCTAGTTCTGCTTTTTTCCACCACCTCCTTCTCAGCTTTGGCGTCAGCTCTATTTTTAGTCCATCCATCAAGATTTGCAAAAATTTTCTGCGAACTATTTGTTACCTATAGAGAGCTAACTCATAGGTCAAAATAACAATAAAAATGCAAATTTATAGGAGCTTCTCATTATGCAGAAAAGTTTATTTGAATTCTTGGTCTGAACATATTGCAATCTTAGACGTTGCTAAAATCAGTTCCCCCGAGATTTTTCCATTCATGAATTTAATGTTTTCTTGCAATTTTTTGTTCAAATTTCTCAGTCCTAACATGCAACTTTCAGAACTTGGGCACACTCTGGTAGGAATTGTTTAATCCAAAGGAAGAAAAGTTTCTTAAAGGTTATCTACCTTGAGCTATGTCCAAATTTTCCATGAATGAGCTATATAAAATATTTACAAATGTTCCTCTTTATATTGGTACATCCGAATACAGGAAACTATATATAAAATGATCTAGGTATATTCACTGACTGATGAATGATTAGTTTTCTCAATATTCAGTTAACTCAATATCTGCCATTGTTTAATTTACTTAGACAAGTGAAATGTGGTTAAAACAAACCTATAAGGCTTTATGCTATGGGGCTTTTTTTTTTTCTTTCTGGTGTGGAAAAGGTCTGGGGAGCAGCTGGCCACCAGCTGGAGCCTCCTGCTGTTTTATTGAAGTGGCATTGGGACTTTAACAAGCTTAATTATAACAAGACTTCACCTGCATCACAGAATTGGTTACAGCCCCATCCCCCATCCCACCGTCATTCCTACTTTTTTTTTTTTTAACACATTGTTGGTTGTTTTAAGGCCTGTTTTAAATATTTCTACCCAGATCATATATAATCTGAAAGCTTTATAGTTATACTCTTGATTTGATTACAATGGCATAAAAGTGTAAATTAAGCCTAGCTTCTTTTATGTAGGTAAGATCAGGAATGGGGTGGAGGAACTTGGAGATAATGGTGAGTAATATATTTAAATTCACAGAAGGTTATCTATAAATTTGATTTAAGTGATAGATCTGGCTAGCTCTTTTGTTTCAATTAGTCGATGAGGGAACCATGTGTTTATATCATTAGTCCTTGCATCCTGAGGTTTTTACCTTTATTTTACTTTATGATTCTCTTAAGGATATTATATGACATAAGCCTCACATTTGATTGTAAGCCTGTCTAAGTACTTCTTAGCTTAGCTGGTATAGTTCCCAGCATGTAACTGACACTTCAGAAATGTCATTGACAACTTGATTTATTAGAGAAGTCTATATGAATTTGCCACAAAGATTACTGACCACATATTTAAATATTAGGTTATAAATCCTTGTATTTTCTTTTAACATGAACTGTTAAATGGTGATTAACTGCTGCCATTTCCTTTGTGCTGTGTTTTTTCATGTGCTTCAGGATGATGATTTGGGGGAGAGTTTATACAGAGATTTAAAATCACCTTTCGAACATGAAGAGAAAAAAGTGATGAGATTCTCTGGTTGGTGACAATGGTACTAACACAATGTGAAAACATTGGAAAAAAGTAATAATCCCTTGTTGATTTTTGTGCTAAAAGATTTCTAGATCCTGGGCAGCTTGGAAAGGTACAAGGGTATATGAATAAATTGCATGTTAGGATGAAATAAGCGGGTTTACTCTTTGGGGCTTATGTTTGTAGTTTTCTTGTCATCAATAACATAATTACATTTCTATTTGCCTGTAACACTTGGGATTAGAGATATTTATAGGTCTCGGAAAAGGAGTTGGAAACAGTTGGCACAGTCCAACAACAATATTGCAGGGTTTTCTAACCTGAAAACAGTGGATGAAAGAATCATCTATGATATTTAGTATGCACCCTATATTAGGAGGTTTAGCTGAGGTACAATATTCAATGAGGAACAGGACAAGGTCACATTGCTTTGGACAGTCTCATGAGGGAACATGGTCCTGTAATAGAAGAAAAGAAACTTTATTTCTTATTAATGTTGTATGTACTGTATTACTTTCAGTGTGTTTCAAATATTTTAATGGTTAAATTCAATTTTTCTCAAGCCCTGAAATTCTCTTTTTTGTAGCTTTCTCTGACTTTTCCTCCTACCCACCCCCATCCTCCCACTCCAGCCGGATTACCAACTCCTTCATCTCTACTAACATCTCTGCTAACAGTGCATTCCTCCTCTTTTATAGCACTTCTCAAATTGCATTGTAATTATTTGTTTACATGTCTGTCTCTGCCACCAGACAGTGAGCCCAGACAGCATTTCATTTAATTCACTTGGTATACCCACAGCCTGGCAGTGTCTGGCACATGATAGGCACACAACAAACGTTGAACAGAAATAAAAAAAGGACAAGAGATTAAAGGAGAAGAGATTAATGAACAAGTGTAAATTATTGTCATCTCTGATTTACTTGGCAGTCATATCACAGCATGCAAAAAAGAAACACCCATCTTATTACTTCTTCACTGTCATGGAACCTTTTCTGGAAAACTTCAGAGTGCTTAGCAGTCTGCTTAACTCGTACTGCATAATTCCACAACAGTGATAACAGCACTGTAATTAAAGCGTAAGCACTATCAGCTCATTGTAAGTCACACTGAGTTGCAATCTTGGAATCTACAGGTGTGGTTTTATGTTTCAATTGTAATTCACTCATTTTTTAAAAAGAGAGGATGTCTGGTTGGATATATAAAACTTCATAACTAATGGTTAGAATTTTATAATTTACTTGTGCTTACAAATAGTTTAAATTAGAATTTGTTCTTAAAAAATTATAGAGGGTGTGTTAAGTAGAGTCATTGATGTGATCAGGTAAGCTTGTTGCTAAATGGTACACTGCTCGAAAACCAAGATTATCACTCACTGTTGATGAGTACATAGAATGGTAGCTGAAAAGCCTGCTGGGTATTAAATTCATCGTTTGAGCAAATGTTTTGGTTTTATTAAAAATGAAATGCATTCCACCCAGGATTTCCTGTTATTATGTAAATTTATGTGTATTTAAGGAAAAATTAATGATTCTAGTTCATTCATTTACACTTGTAGCATTAAAAAGATATTTGGTAATGGATAAGAAGCACCTCTTTGTTGGCTTCAGTTTTTATTATTTTAAACCCCCAAGACCATTTTTGATCTAACATTCAACAAACTTGACCAATTAGATGGTCTGACAGTAGCACAATTGCCTCCAATACCTACTTTGGCTGAACAAATGGAAAAAAAATCATTCACTATTCTTAGTAAATTTTGTCTGATAGGTTATATTGTTTTTATAAACAAACTTATATAAAATTAAACAGCACATAAAATTGTAACATGAACACTTAAAGAACTTTAAGAACAAAGACCATAACTACTTATTCATGGTTAGATTATCAGGTCATAGAATGCCTAGAACAAAACAGAAACTTGGTAAATGCTGAATATGAATTGATGAATATATCAACAAAATCGTAGGATAAGGTTAATTTTTTTGTTTTGTGATTATATCATCGGAAAGGAATGCACAGGTCATTTTCATATTTGAGGCATTTAAGGAATTTTAATTATTGTGGACGGTCTGTAGAGCAACATTGATTTATAAGCAATGCATATTTTGTCCCCTGGAGAAAAAATAGGATGATTGGTCTTACTTGGACAGAACAAAGCAAAGATTTAATTAAAATGACAGAGTTTCTCATCAGTTAATATTGGGACTAGAGAAAGTTTGGGATAGGAAGATGAGAAATGTTTATTCTTTTCCTTTTCCCAATATTCCTAAACTAACCAAAACAGTTGTGGTGTCTGGGAAGGGACAACAGCTAAACTGTATGGAAATACGGTTTTCATATTCCCTGGATCAGCATTTATTTTTTCTTTGGACTAGAATTTTTAAACTCTCTAGAACTATTGGCTGGGAAGGAATCTGTTCTACTTACCACATTCTCACTCTGGACCAGTTGACTCACCAGTTCATAGAGTAAGTCATTAAAAGAAACAATATTGTTTTTTATTTTTCTCTAAAAAATTTAGAAAATGAGTTAAGCTTTACTCATTTTTTTTGATAAATTTAAGTATAATAAACATATAGAAAAGTGTACAAATGAAAGGTATATAGAAAGATATACTGTATACTTATTTTTCTCAAAGTGAACACACATATAACCAACACAATCAAATAAATAATATTTATTTCTATTGTTACATGTAGTTCATTCATTTTTAATGTTGTATATTACTTGATTGTGTGAATGTACCACAATTTATCCATTCTGCCATGATGAACATTTGGATTGTTTTGTTGTTGCCAATTTTGCCTTTCACAAATAGTGCTGCTGGGAATATTATTGTTTACCAACATTTCTGTTGGATGAAAACATACGAATGCATGGGTTTTAGAGTATACATATATTAGGCTTTAGTAGACAGTGGTAAATAGTTTTTCCAAGTGGTTGTATCAATTTATATTCCCAACAGCCATTATAGGAAAGTTCTAGTTGTTCTGTATCCTCACAAACATATGATATAGTCAATTTTTTATAACAATTATTTTATGTGTGTAGTGATATTGCCCTGAGGTTTAATTTCTACTTCCCTCATGACTAGTGATTATTACCATGTTTTCAAATGTTTAATGGGCATTTAGATATTATTCAAGTTTTTTGCTCATTTTCTTGGCTAGGTTGTTAGTCCCCCTCATGATTAATTTGTATGAATTCTTTATACCAGTCTGCTATAGTTTGGATGTTTGCTCTCTTCTAAATCTCATGTTGAAATTTGATCAATAATGTCAGAGGTGGGGCCTAATGGGAGGTGTTTGGGTTACAGAGGTGGATCCCTCATGAATAGATTAATGCCCTCCTCAGAGGTGAGTGAGTTGTCATTCTCATTAGCTCCCAAGAGAGCTGGTTGTTACAAAGATTGTGGCACTTCCTACCCTCTCTCTCTCTTGCTTCCTCTCTCACCATGTGATCTCTGCACACACTGGCTTCCTTTGCCTTCTGTCGTGAGGGGATCCAGCCTGAGGCCCTCATCAGAAGCAGATCTTGGGCCATGTTTCTTGTATAGCCTGCAGAACCACAAGCCAAATAAACCTCCTTTCTTTATCAATTACCCAGCCTCAAGTATTCCTTTATAGCAACACACAACAGACTAAGACACAGTCTTTTGCTAATACATGTATTACAGTTCTCTCTCTCTGTGGCTTGTCTTTTTGCCCTTTTAGTAAAACACTACTAATTTGTTACATGGAATGACATTGACATCCTCACTACATATGTATGTCAGCTAGTCATTTACCACATCCAGAAAGTGTGTGTGTGTGTGTGTGTGTGTGTGTGTGGCAGGAGATAGACGGTGTGCTTAATTGTGGTGTGCTCATTTAAAATTTTGATTTCAAGATATTGCTATGCATTATAGTTAATATGTACATGATTAAATGGACTGAATGGTTTATTATTGAGTTTTTACTAAACTAATCTTTAGAAAATGGACAAGCACCTTTAAAATATTTTTGCAAAACAAACTTAAATTGAAGATAATGTTAATAGGGCAGGCATTTGGGTACTATAAGAAAATGGTTGACCTGATAGTTCTTCTCTATATAAAAGATATTTCTCAGTTAGGTAAAGAAAATGACAATCTAATAATATCTGAGAAGTTAGTAAAATATACTTATTTAACTATTTAAAATTAAGATTTATGTTCACTTTGGTTAACAATGAGCCTTGTACTAATATATTTTTCTCCTTGATATATCAGTCAAAGTATTATATAAAGCTGCCATGATTGTATAAAACATTAAATATGTTTATTTTATCTTTTACTTATTTTAAATTTTCTAGGTTTTGTATATTACACATATAATTTATAAATAAATTAATATCCATCTATTTGGGTCATAAACAAAATAGTTTAGAGTGTTGCTCTAGAAAATTTAAAACTACTGATGTTAAGTAGAAGCATTAGCATGCAGACAAACCTCCAGGCAACTTTTGAAATGGAAATTTACAAAGCACTTTTTCCATCTTAGTTTAGACCTGGAAATTTGAAAAGCATGGCAGAGAGTCCACAGTGCATGTGGGAGAGTGGAGGTGCCTGGACCAGAATTCTGATAGGTTTGTAAGAGGCCATTGTTCTGAACTCCCCATTGTTCCATAAGAACTGTCTTGAATATCCTCCTGTTCTTAGGTAAGGGCTGATTTTCGAGAATGTAATGTACCTACTGAGGATGGCATATTTCACTTTGGAACGTGGGATTTCTTGATGCCTGAGAATTTCTCACTATGTCCTAACTATGGCAGCCAGTCAATTGGTGGAGGCAGGTGCTGTGAGTGGCAGGTGGAGCATCTTGGGGAGAAGCCAGCTTCTCAAAAGCCATCTTAAAGGCTTAATCAAGCTTAGGCAGTTGGATAAATATTTCTTTTCTACTGAAGAGCCTAAATAGAAATATAAAACTAAATAATGTAAAAAGAAATAGATAATAGATACAATTTTTCTTTTATTCATACTCCAGAGATTTTGTAAGATTTGATGGAACTGGACAAATAATTTTGTTTGTGGGTATCCATTACAAATATCCTCTTTCATGTGATGAATGAAAATAGCCTCAAGAATCACCCGATTCATCCTGTGGATTGTTGGCAGGCTTGAGAGAAGCCACCCTGGGTAGAGGAGTCTTAAGGCTGACCAGGAGAGAAGTTTCCAGATTGTGTCAACAACCCCTTGCAGTCTTTTTTTTTTTTTTTGGCTCCACACTTGGTGGACACTTTTCTTTCAGCTGAGCCTCACATCATTTGCTTGGAATGATATGCCCTCCCCTCACCCACATCACAAATGTTGTGAGCACTTTGGAAGGAAACGGTGTGGAAATGTGAAGCATTATTTTAGGAACAAAAATCTCTGTAGTTCTGAAGCTTTTGCAAAGCACTGTCTATAGGGGACATATCTGCCACATCTGTTTTTGTGTGTGGGAGGCACACTATATTTATCATTTGAGATGAGTCACCTCAATAAGGAGCATAATCTACTTCAGCTTTTGTGTTTAAACTGTTCCCTGGTAGAATGAGCTGTAGTATTTAAGCTTTAAGTGGTACATATCGAGGCCTCCTGGTAGCAGTCTGCCAAGAGCAACAATAGCTCCAGAGGAATAAGATCTCCTTCCTTCCATTTCCTCTCAGTCTGACTTTTTAATGGTGTTACTGGCGAGGCAGAAACAGTGAGGATCCTCATGGGTGCTGCCATGAAAGATCAAGCCATCATCCCACACCTGTTCTGGAATTAGAGCGGCTGAATTTGGCAAAGCATGAAGACACAAAAACAAAGGATAAAAAGAACCAGAAATGTTACAAACAACACCAGTTAAATATTGTCTCTCACCAATCATTAAACCTCATAGTAGTTGATACCAGCGATTATGAAGTAGGACTCTCAGACAAGATCCCCAGCATGTAACCCTTGGTATGTATTATCTGATCCCTAAAGATTTTTCTTTAGTTTCCCAGAATCTTATCAAAAACAATGACATTAACCTGCCTTCCAATTCTGTCTTGGGGGCTCTCAAAAATTATTTTTTTTAGAGATGATTCATTGGTACAAACTATTTTCTTTGAATCCAAAATGTTTTTAACATATTTCAGTAGCTATTGATAAACTGCAACCAGGAGGCAAGTGTGTCTTTCAAAAGAAAATTTGTAACTTTGTGTAACTGGCTTTCCCTTCCATAGGGTATGCCTTAGGTTTGTTTTCTATATCCCCTTCCTTGGTTAAGAATCCTCGCCTACGCCAACATATCTATGTGACAGAAGTCACAAGTAAAAGTCACAGTCCTGGGTCTGTGAGTGGACAGAGTATAACATTGTCAGACATAACTCACTGCTTTACTCCTAGCTCCTACATTCACATTCTGTTCAGAAAGAGAAAGTGATGTAATCCAAGTGATAATCATGTCTGCTTCCTTTTAGAGAGGGTTGTGCAGTCAGTATATAGCCACAGGGTTTAGCTGACACCTCCTGCAGGGGTGTTTTTTTTTTTTTTTGTCATTAAAATTGAGTGTTAAGGAGGTCTGGGTCATAAGTTCAGTCCCTACTGATGTCCAGCTATCTTTAACAATGTGGAGATAAATTTTTCCATGGCCTAATTCAAGTTGGCTTTATGATGAGATACACTACATGCCTCTATCTAGATGGTTTGAGAGGCTTAGGAATGTTCTTTTCCTCTATTTTTTCCCAACATATGTATAGGCAACATGGTATAATATTTATCCTTGTTCCTGATATTCTCTCTTTACTCTTTCCTTTGGGTTTACATAGTAAATTTCCTCTTAAAATGGTAACAGTTAGAAAGTTATCAAATAGTAGCACACCATCAATGCTCAAATTTGTCTACAGGATTGCCCCCACCCCCTATCATGCAGAGATGCAAGGAAGGAGGAGTCTGGAGAGGTAAGTTGTGATAAAGAGGAAAAGGCCTCGATCAAAGAAATACAGTACAGTTTCTAAAGAGAGAACCAGTGGTTACCTGCTGGGGCCCAGGGAAACAAGCGGGAACTTGGTCTCTGATGGCAGGAATGTACTAATAAGGAAAGAAAGGTAGAGCGCAGAAGAGCGTCCAGGACGGAGGGGTCTGCTTCTCAGTTGTGTTCACCCTTCCTCTTGTCTGCTGTCCTTGAAAAAGAGTGGCACTGCTTGTAAAGGGGACCTGAGAAGAAATGATGGCTAAAAGAAGAATGCCACCGCTAGTGGAAAAGTCCTGCAAGATATCTTAGTGTAGGTGAATAAACTCAAGCTGAAAGTGTTCCGAGCAAATCAAAAATATTTCAGATTATAAAATGCACTCAGCATTTTTCCTAGAGTGTAAATAATGCTCGGTCAACATAGGTTCTACTTCTCTTCCTCCTCTTTCTTCTGACCTTTCTGCTACTTTGTCCTCATCTTCCTTTCCTTCTCCTTCTTCATATTGTTTTTATTGCTATTCTTCTTTATTCTCATTACGTCTTCCTGCCTTCACCTTTCATCCTGACTGTATAGTTCTTATTCAACCACTAAAGTTATTTCTCTAGAGTTTGGGTTCTACCTCATTCAGTAAGCTTCTACCTCCTCTGACTAATCTTAACCCACGTGGACCTCCCATTTGGGGGATTTATATTTAGTTGCACAGTCTTAAATTGTTCCTTGCTATTTCAATTATTATTTAATCTTGTCAGCTGAACAAAGACAAATACTTTGAAGGTTGAAACCATAACCCTATTTGTTTCTCTGTATTCACCATATTTAATTGGAGCAATGTTGAGTATATAGTATGCCCTAAATAAATGTTTATTGACTAAATCATAGATATTTAATAAATATCAGTTGTTTATCTTCTCTCTGCATGGTCTGAAAAGCACATATATGTTACTGTACTATAAACAAAAGGGAGAAAAATTATTTGTTGATGTTCACAATTTATTTAGCAAACTCATACTTCTGTCTTGCCATGTTAAAACCTATCCTTTACTCATATCTCTGGACAAAACAAAGGGAAATAAATGATCAGAAGAAAGAAAAGTCCCCAAAAGAAAAACAAACAAGCAAACAAAACAAAAAAAAAAAGAAAAGAAAAGAAAAGAAAATGATGCAAACACTTGTGAAATGAATTAAAAT
The DNA here is from genome assembly GCA_008086735.1 of Cheirogaleus medius. Taxonomy (NCBI): domain Eukaryota; kingdom Metazoa; phylum Chordata; class Mammalia; order Primates; family Cheirogaleidae; genus Cheirogaleus; species Cheirogaleus medius. Next base: position 25,515,721 of record VBSM01002616.1, on the reverse strand, counting down.
AAAAACAATTCATTTATAAGATCAACACAGATAAGTAGAGTCTAGATTACAGATAAGAAAGAATTACTCAGTTAAAGTTAGGTTTATTTTCCTGGAATTGAAGCAAATATTTAAAATAAATTAATAATGGATAGAGTAGCATCTGATTTTTTTCCACATAATCCATTTTAGATCAAGAGTACTTTGTGGCAAAAACATGAAATCAGTTGAGACCAGCTGACCTTTGCAAAGAATTGTGGCTGGTTAACTTCATAGCTCACATCATATTGTATTTGAAACATGAAAGAAAAATCTTCCAGTCCCCATGTGCTGAATTATTCCCCTCTTCTTCAAAGTCCTCACAGAAAACCACCTCTGCAACAAAGCCTTCAAATACAAGATGCATGTTAAAACTATGCTCCATCATATAAGAACAGTGAAATAACCAGTTTAAACTCTTCTGATTAATCCACATAAACAAGAAGACAGTTAAATATGATTAAATATGCAGCAGGACTCATTTTTTTTTTTCATTTTCTTTTAAAAAGATTTTTCTCTAGCTACTCTCATAGTTTATCAAATCAACTTGGAATTCAATATATAATAAGGAATGATTGATTTTTTTGGTCATGTTTAAATTTTCTGGGTTAAGGACATAACTTCACACAGTGTCTGCTGAGATTACAACATGTCCAGTCAGATTGTTTTTTAATTATTCACTTCTCTTTGGCAAAAATTAAAACTTTTTCTAAATGCTTGATAGCAGAATGCTTCCAAGCACTGTTACAGCCATAACTTTTGTTCAAGTTGAGTGCACAAAGCTGAGTAAAGGACTTGTAAGAGAGCCATTTCTTTCTACACCAGATCTTGTTCCTCAGTGCTTCCCAGGCAGCCCAAGCTGGACAAATACCAAAACCAGTCTACTCTAAATACTTGGCTAAATGAGATAGTTTATGGAAACTCCACCACAAGGACATTCCATTGGCCTTGTGAAGTTTGTGCTTGGCATTGTGCAATATGCTTTCACGTCAACATCTGTGTCTACTTCTTTGCATCTGTGAACTTGGACTATTTTTCCTTTGACAATTCTGCTCCATTGTAGCTCTACCTAGAGGAGGAATACTACCTCGTCTTTATTTAAGACAATATTATCGTCTTTTCTCAAACCCTTTTCTTGTCTAATGCACATGTTGCTCTCCCACAAATAATCTCGGAATGCCCATTGTTCTTCTTTATGGATATCTCACCTCCCTCTGGCCCTGATTAAGTGGGGTTCAAGTGAGAATTGGCTTATCTTTCTACACTATTTCTTGGTCAGTGAACTAGCTATGTGAGCAAGTGTTGTATAAACCAAAGAGAGAGGCATTATTTTATTTTACTTCATTTTATTTTCACATTTTAACAGTTGGCGTAAAGGGACCTTGCCTTCTCAAGCACGCCCATTTTCAGCACTTGAGGTCATTACCTCCCTCTTTGTGACCTTCCTTAAAACATCACTGCTATTGTCTACCACACCCTGGAATTTATGTCAGGTTACATAAAGGACTTGGCAAAGAACCTTCCTTTCCATTGTGTTCCCTGCAATCTTCCTCAGTAACTTTGATACTTACACTTTTGACCCTGAAGATTCCTTGATTTGGTTCCTTTTCATTCCTGACCCCATGGACCTGCAACTCTTCGCTTCCTGAGCCACACAGCCTGGACTTTGTCATCGTAAGTTAATATTTTTCTTTCTGAGACCTTTAATTTTGTACTTCCCTACCTCAATCAAAAGCTTTTACTTGTAGCCTTACCCAATGAACCCAACATTTATTCTGTGTCTTCTCGGGCACCTTTACGTTCTCAAACCATGACTCTTTCTCCTTTCTGATCCTGTGTTTCACTGACAACTTTTACTGCCCGCCTTTCGGATCCTTCTCTCACCAAATCACCAAATCTCAATCCCGGGTAAACTCCACCAGTGCCTACCTTCCCTGCCTTTCTATTTTTGTTTAAAGATCACAGAGTGTTTTTGAAGAAGGAGCAAACAAAATATGAAGACTTACCTGACTATTGAAGACTCGACTTTCACTCCAAATCATTCCTAATCTTGAAAATTCAGGACTTACTTCAGCTTGGCATCTAATTTAGCATTATTATTTCCATTCATCTCCCAACGCCATTGTGATACTCCACTGCTTTAGGGAGAAATGAACATCAGGTTGGCACACTTTTGCATACACTTCTCTTTATCTCCCCATGTCCCTTTCTATTCTACTCTTCTCCAGTTTAGACTTTCCTCTTCTCTCAATACTCCAGACTACAAACTTTAACAGTATTTTCAGAATATTGTTACCACAAATATATATATATATACTTTTTTCTTGAACAACTTCACTCTTTCACAATCTGTAGATACATACATTCTAAATAAAAATAATAGCCAAAACCAAAGTTCATGAACTAAACAAATATTTATTGAACACCTGTTATGTTTAGGCACTCACACATGAACTTGGGATGCAAGGAAATAAATCTCAACAAACAGAGATTTTTGGGTACATGCTAACTTTTCTATTTACTGAATTCTGTACTTTCTTCTCATGTAACGCTTTTCAACTATGGTCCCGAATTCACTCTCTCTACTTTTATTCTAACCATGCCCCTTCAGAAGTCTCTTACAGTCTGGTTTTGCCTTCATTGATAAAATCCTCTGAAGGATTAAGAAAAAAATTGATTTTGGGGGGGAGGTATTATTAGAAGGTCTTTTCTCTGCTCTTATTCTCTTCGCTCACTCCACTTTACCTTATAATCTGTCTTCCATTTTCAGGTTTTCCTCTCATGTCTCAGACTTCTTCTTTAGCTCTTCTTACACCTTAAGTCCCATTGTCCCTTAAATGTTATCATAAAACCGATAGTATTTTCTCATTGGTCCCTTTATTAAGGAGCAATTGTATTTTACAGATTTTTCACTGTCATTCCTATGTCCAACTTCCAAGATTATATCTCATCTCTGGCGCTGTACTTCTGCTGCAGCTCAAATTTCAAATAGCCTATCCAGTGCTTCTATTTGTATGTCTTTTCCTACCTCAAATTGACATAATCATAGCTATGATGTAGTCTGGGACATGCTGAATTCTAGAAGGGAAGGAACTATTACCTGGGGTGAGAACACGTGAGAAATTAAACTCTACTGTAGAGTCAATTTTAGCAAGATCATGGGGAATGTTCCAGGACATGAGTCCAGTGGATATGGCCATTTCATGTATAGTTCAGGCCAAACCAGAAGGTCCAAACATTATTAGGGACATGGTGCCATGAGGTTTCAGAGGAAAGTTAGAAATGGTACCAAGCTGGCAAAGGCCAAATTACTGCTAAATTTCCTGCACCATGTCAGTTCCCATCTTGCTGGAAATCTCTTCAGCATTGACACTATCGATTAGGCATTAAATCTTTAAAATCTCTACTGTGCTAACATCTATGGGACTTTTCTGACTCTTCATTTACTTCCCTGAATATTTCTTCTTAATTTTCCTCATGTGCTCTTTTTTCACTCTCAAATACTGGTTGTTCCCTTGGATTCTGACTTTGGCCCTCTGCCATCTTCACTTTCCCTGTGTAAAATCATTCACTTGATTTTAACTACCACTAACTGTATCTGCCAATCTGTGTTCCAGGTCTACAGTTCGGTATCTCCTTTGACCTCCAGACTCACATATTTAACTACCTTCTAGTTAAATCCATTTGGATGTCTTACTCATTATGTTCAAACACAACATGTTCAAAGTGGATCTGAATTTTCTCTTACTTTCTCCAACCCACTCTTCCTTCCGATGTTTCCTATGTTAATTAATTATAACATTATTCACTTAGTCACTTGAGCCAAAAATTTGGAGTCATTCTAAACTACTTCCTCTCCCTCATCCCCCACATACAATAAACTAGCCAATGCTACCAATTTTACATCATAATTATTTTGCAATCTCTTCTTTTAGTCTCCTTGTTCTGTCCATCCTAATTGCACACCTGGAATATTTCACTAACGAAATTTTTGCCTTCCCTGGTTGCCAACTGGCTTCTTTACGTTACATTGCCTGGGTGCTGTATCTGAAATACAAACCTGGCCAGGTCACTTTCCTGCTTATAACCTTGCTATAGTTCCTCATTGTCCATCACAGAAACTCAAGTTTCTCAGTACAGCTTAAAGACCCTTCATGATCTGGTCCCTATCTGGGCTTTTAGTATCATCTTCTATCACACCTTACTTTAAATACTTGCCTAAAACTGAACTCATGATTTATTTCTATCAACATATCCCCCAAACCTATACCTCCTCCTATATTCATTACCATTTTATCCAATCTTCTAAACTAGTAAAGAAGTCAATATATACTCCCCTACCTCCCTTACCATTAACCCTAAGCAAATGCTTACCAGATTTGATTACTTTTATGCCAGAAAGTATCTCTCAAATCTGGGCCCTCCACTCTAGTCCCCTTTTAATATTTCTTCCCTGAACTACAAAAGCATCTTGGTATCATAGAGTTTAGCTTTCTCAGCATTGATGACCCTATTCTGTGTCATGGATTTGGGTGTCAGCCTAAAAATATTGCACATTCGTGGAGGAAAATGACATATCAAAGATATGTAATATATGTTACCACCAGGTCCAAAGTAGGGACTTGATTAATATGTAATTAGCAAAAGTTACTCAGACAAATCCATAGACAGATAGAAAGATAGATACTGATAGGAATGAGATAGATAGCCAGATAAAGTGATCAGAATCATTCAGCCATTGTTCACAGATAAAGGATGACATTTATTTGCCAGGTTTTTTTTTATTTTGATAAAGGAGGGACTAGTATAACATAAGGATAAAATTTTTTTCCCTTCTAGCGAAGGACTATGGGGAATTTATCATAAAAGGACATAGCAAAATGTTCATCATCTAAATAACTTCATGTCATCCATACTCACCTTCCTGCCAACACAGTTGTGTGGATATACAGAACGTATTTTGAAGTTACCTAGGCTTTTATGAAAAGTATAAACAGCTGGCTTCACAAAATTTATGAGAAAATGCATTCAAGAGAATCCTTCTTTCTGGAAATTTGCTTGTTCCCTATATTTGATTTGATGAAAAATGCTTTTGAAAAAAACAACTTTCTGGAAAGTAGTTTCCATAAAAGCCTTCTCACTTTCCTTTTTCTCCTGCCAACTCAACAAAAACAGCTCTAAATTCAAGTCTGAAATTGAGTCTCCATGAAAAGCTACATGCTTTTGAAAATCCAATAGCTTCACAAATGGTCGCTGTAAGCACAAACCTAAAAGCAGCATATATACTGCTGATGAGAATGAGAGAAAGAGAGTGGAGAAGTGAGTCTGTCTAGGAATGGAAGATGCTATAAAGATGCTCTCTGTTTCACAGTTTAAGTATCAATTACACAAAGTGACTGCTTAAAATGTCCAGAAGAAAGGTTTCTGGTTTATTTTGTTGAAAGGTACAGATAGTTCATAATTTTCACCAGTTCACTTTGGGAGTCCTGCTTTTCACCATACCTCTTGCAGGACACTTAATAATAAAGACTCATATTTCACTTTTCACCAACTGTAGCTACTTATTTGGTGGCTTCCACTCACATCTGACAGCATGTGCATAATCAGGATGTAATACAAGACCAGCCAGGCTAGCCCTTGCAGTAATCTTCTTTAACTTGCATATGTATCAAACACATAGTGTCTAAAGTGAGAACTGCCTTTAATGTTGGCAAGTTGATGATGGGGAAGAAAAAAATGTCCAAGTTCTCTGAAAGGATAACTTTATCTTGAGTGTAAGTTTGTTTGGAATGTCAGTGGCCAGTGTGAACAAAGAATTCCTTGTATGGTGAAGACCTCTTTTGAATGTATTTTTCTGTTGAAGAATTGAATTGAAGAAAATAATCTCTGGGGAGAAAACAGAGTTTAAAAAATTAACCACATTTTAGATTGCTGGCATTTGCAATTAATAGGATTTTTATTTTTTCCTGGCAACCCAAATGGCAGGTATATGCCATTTTGATTCAATTATCTACTTTCAACATTTTTCCCATACCACCAATTTAGGCAGTCTAGACAGTGTGGTTGCTCTCTGGGAAGTGGGCTTCTTTCTGGGAACCGATTTCTTTTGGATCACGGAGGAAGTCTCAGCAGACCTGAACAACCCTCCCCACATACCTCTTTGTGCCAATATATTTCAATATCTATGACGCCATAATAAATTAATACATCCGAATACATCTGTATCACATTAATACTACATTAGCGCAGTGCAACAGTAACATGATGCAATAGAAACATTGCTAATCCTCTAAAACTTTCACATGGCTCTATTAGATGAAAACCATTACTGTCAATTCCAGCTCACAGACCTATGACTGTGAAAAGGCAAAATCGACAGTGTCCGAGATGCTTTTGAGTAGTATAAACTGTCTTGTTATCAACACCAACGCTGCTGTCCAGAGATAAGGAAAGCAGACAGTCAGACTAGGTACTCTGTGGACCTTGCACTTTTTATAACCCTCAACACTCTCCTCTTTTGCATTATTGGTTTGTCATCCTCCGGATAATTGTTCATAAATCATTGCTCAATTTGCTCATGACTCTATAACGTTTCTTGCCAAAAAGCATTTTAGCAAATTTTTAATAGATTTTCCAAAATAATTTCTTATAAGATACTTGGATTTTACATTTTCAAAATGATTGGAAAAACACATAAAAAGAAAAAAGTTAAAGCTTTTTCTAAAACCCAAGTTTGCTGGATATGATTTTATTTCCAAAGTGAACAGCACAGATGCATGAATCCTAGCTAGATTCTTTTTTTTTTCTCACCATATTCTTAAATATCCATCCCCTGTTTGTAGTCGGGTCTGGTTATAGTAGATTTCTCTTCTATGGCAATTGACTCATTTCACAAAAGTTTCCAAAGAAAGAAATACCATAATTTGGGGGTTAATTAAGTCTATTATTTTATAAGGACTTTACAAGGACTAACCTAAACTTTTTATGCTGCATTTGAAATTCATTGTCTTGTGCTAAAAATTAAAAACAGCTGCTTACCTCTGCCTATTTCTTTTCACATCCTTGAAGAATGTTGGTAGTTTTGTTCCTTCATATTTCCACACTAAATAGGCCCAGTTCCCGTGACCTTTTTCTGGAGAGACAAGTTTCCAACTATTTAATCATTTTCATTGCTCTTCGTTGGACTTCTTTCAAATTCTCTTTTCTTGGGTGGGCCTCAAGTGGTCATAGTGTTGTGGTGTAGACTCCTAAGCAGTGCTGACTGAATGGGAAGTTACTTCATTGGAGCCGCATAGCATGAGCTACACGTCATTCTTTCCATGGGGCTATACCTCATTTTATGTAACCTCACTATGTGAAAATCCACATATAACTTAAACATTACCAGAAGATTTACCATAGGCGAACTTCTAGAAACATTGTCTACTGTATTTAAAATATGGTTTGTCGTCCAAAGTCTATATATGTACAGCTCTTCAGAGGCTATCTACCATGTAGGGTGAAGTATATAATATCCATCTATTTATTCACTCATTCATTCTTTTATTTATTTAAGAATATTGGTCAAACGCCCAGTATACTCTGATAGGTCCTGAAGATATAAAAAACCAAATACCTTATCTTGATTCCTTGGTTGCTTTGTTTGAGGAGCATGCATCACAGAGAGACAGTATGTAAACAGTTTGGACTTTGAAGTCAATCAGATCTGTGTTGAAATTGTGAGCCACCATTTACTGGCTACAAATAATCCTGCATCACGTACCTTCTCCAAACCTTGATTTCTTCATCCTTAAAAAGAACATAAGGATAATTTCTATCTCATAGGAGATGATAAAATTTAAATAAGAAATATGTGTGAATAGCACAACAGAGCAGCTGTCACATTTTTATTATATTATACGATCTTTCATGTAGCAGAAAATTTTATTTTTTGACTGAATTGGTAAATAAAAGAATGAATAAATAAGTGAGACATACAGGGAAATTGGTTATCACAATACAATATAACAAGTGCTGCAGTAAAGTTATGCAAAAAAGGTCATGGGAGAACAGAGGAGCAAAATGCCCAGCCTACTTGTGTAGGATCTAGGAAACATGTAGGAAGTACTGTTTATACTCAGGGGTCCTCAGACTTTTTGAACAGGGGGCCAGTTCACTGTCCCTCAGACCGTCGGAGGGCCGTTGGAGAGTGCGGCTGCACATTCCACGCATGCGCACTGTGGGCCTGGGACGAGTCGGCTGCTAAGCAGGAAAGGCAACGGTGGCAAAAACATCCGTCGGACGTGATAAATATCCTCGGTGGGCCGCATGTGGCCCACGGGCCATAGTTAGAGGACCCCTGGCACAGGGTGTAGAAGTTTGCCAGGTGAAAAATATGAGAAAGGGCATTCCAGAAAGGAGAAAGAACATGTGTAAAGGCATTGAGGTCTGTGTACACATGGCAGGTAAAGGAATTGTGAGAGACTAGGCACATTCTGAATGGAAGAGCTGGATGGAGGATTTTTGCAAATGATGGGGTGGGAGAGGTAGTTAGGGTCAGAGCAAAAGGTCACAAGTGCAATGTTAGTAGCCTTTAGTCAAATATGCAATGAAACCAACAAAAATTGGAAAATGAAATATTTTTTCTACTACAGATAAGGTCCAGTGATTTCTCTTTTAATAGCCTCCTCATCACAAAAATCAAACTTTTATAGCAATTTAGATATTCCAAATAAAATAACAGATGTTCTAAGGTCTTGAATAATTTGGCACATTCCATCTCTCTTGGTTATTATACACACTGTGTATTCCTCATATTGTAGGTCTTCTCAATCACTACCGAAAATCTTTGCATGATTCTTTAGTTATTAACTTTAAATATATTCTGTAAGAGATGCCAAACAGTCATTTAAATTTTATCTGTGTCATTTCTTACTTTAATTTCTTACTTTTTGTCCAAGAACTTTAGTAATTCAATTATTTAGCTCATGATACCTTCATGGATTAACCCACATCTACTTCATAAATATAGAAATATTCCTTAAAATTGTTCAACATTTTTTATGGGAATAATAAGAGCAGACTAATTCCAAGCCTTTTCTTGTGTGTATGCATGTCTATCCATCCATCCATTTGAATGTGTGTGTATATGTGTATATTAATTGATCAAGAGATAGATAGATAGGCACAAACACACTTATACATGCTTTTCTAGAGATCTGCTCTGTCTAAAAAAATAGTAATAATGAGGGCTCTAGAAAAAGACAGTTGGGAAAGTAAACAGTAAAATTTTTACTAATACCCTATACGCTATTTAGTTCACTTTAAACTTAAGTCAGTGAGATGTGAGGACAAATGCTGAGAATTTAAGTCAGAAGATCTGGGTTAAAGATCTCAAAGATGACATTAGTTTTATTCATTCAACCATCAATTAATATTCATTGAATACTTATTATGTGCTAAGCACTTTATTAAATAATAGATATATACTTACTATATGTGTATCTTTGAGCAAGTTATTTAACCTAGAGCTCCAGCTTTTGAAACTTAAAATAAGGAAAGTAACATCTCCCTAATAGGATTAGAGAAAGAGCGTAACACAGAGCCTGGCACAGTGTGTCCACATATGTCCCCAGAGGTTCTCAATTTATTGAGCTAGGTGGATTTTCTAAAGTAGGGAGTAGTATATGAAAACATTCTAGGCCAGAAAATAAAGAAGAAGTGTTTATATACTTTTGGTATATAAATGGTCATCTGTATCTTTGTTGTAAAGCAAGGAGTGTGGGAATGAGGAGTGAGAAGGACAGAGAAGGGTACTGTTATCCCAACAAGCTTTGGACATATCTGCATTCAAATTCTGACCCTGCCTAATGAATATTTGAGTGACTGCAGTGTTAGCCAAGGAGACTCTCTCAGTGTCAGTTACCTCATCTTGCAAATAGGATAATACATTAGTCAGGGTTCTCCAGAGAAACAAAACCAAGAGGATATATATAGAGAGAGAAATAGAAAGAGACTTATTATGAGGATTGGTTCACACAACTCTGGAGGTGAGAAGTCCCATAATCTGCCGTCTGCAAGCTGGAGGCCCAGAAAAGCCGGTGGTATAGATCCAGTCCCAAAGGCCCAAGACCTAGGAGAGCCAGCGGTGTAAGTCCTGGTCCAAGTACCAAAGGCCCACAGAGCCAGGAGTGCCGATGTCTGAGGTCAGAAGGTGGACGGCCCAGCTCAAGCAGAGTTGATGGGGATATGGTGGGAATCACCACCCCTGCATCTTTCAAGTTTTTGACAGTGGCATTAATCTCTAAAATAACTCCATAGATGCAGTATTGGTTTTCATTTACTATTTTCCTAGGTAGGGGTAGTTCTAATGACTTTCTTACCAAAATAGCCTTCATCAGGTCAAGAAACCAATGTGGGCATTCTATCAGCTGCTAAGTATGTCTATTTCAATTATGTATTCTGAAACTGGGAAAATAACCACAGGATGGGTTTGGGGACCCACTGGACCTACTATAAGATAGATCTGAGCTAAAGTTCCATTGATCACCTGACTTCCATAAGCCCCTACTCTGACCTGAGGGCCACAGTGATGTTTTTCTTTTTTTCTGTTAAAAGAGAAAGTTTAATTTGGTACATAAAATGTGCAGCTTGCCAGTACACAAAACTTCAAGAGAAATTGGGGGGAAAAAAAGAAATAATAATTTCAGACGGGTTTCAACAAAACAATTAAGCCTTGTAATTATTGGGGTTACTGAAGATCATCAAACTATCGGCAGAAGGGAAGTTTAAGATAAGAGGACAAGAGGAGAAAAACAATGACGATGGAAATTAAAGACACAGTGTGCCAAGGCTGGCTGACAATTGGTCAGCTCGACAGTGAGGAGGAACCAGTAGGTCTCACCCAGCAATCAACAATAAGGATGGGGGAGGAGGATATCTGTTATTTATTTATTTATTTATTTATTTATTTATTTTATTTCAGCATATTATGGGGGTACAAATGTTAAGGTTATGTATATTGCCCATGACCCCCCTCTCACCTCGAGTCAGAGCTTCAAGCGTGACCATCCCCCAAACATTGCACATCTCACTCATTATGTTTGTATATACCCATCCCCTCCTCCCCCCCCCACCTGCCCGACACCCAATAAATGTTATTCCTATATGTCCACTTAGGTGTTGATCCGTTAATACCAATTTGCTGGTGAGTACATATACCATGGAGTACTATTCAGCTTTAAGAAACAATGGTGATATAGCATCTCTTGTGTTTTCCTGGATAGAGCTAGAACCCATTCTACTAAGTGAAGTATCTCAAGAATGGAAAAACAAGCACCACATGTACTCAAAGTGATGTTTTGATTCTCCTGAAATTAGTGTCAGTTAAGAGCTCTATCCAGTAGTCTCCAAAAGGCCTGATTATTTCCTTTTTCCCATTGCACATTTATCTTGGTAAAAGGCTGTAGGTCCCTTTGGGAAAGGCTGGGATAAATATTAACAGCATAAATTTTCTATAGTGCACTGGGTTCCTTCCTTGAGGAGACTTGGCCTCCCCTTCATTAAAGGGGTTCTGAGTCTGTAAACTGGCTCAAGTCTGGGAATCGATTGAAGGGTCATGACTCTCTGTTTTTATGATTTAAGTTAGAGTTCACTTGACCTAGAACTTTTCTGCTTATTCAGATAAAAGTAAGAATTTAGTGAGATTCCTATCTATTTCACTTTTGGGTACACTATATCTAGCCAACGCCGCAGATCTGCACAAGTCGAACTATTCTGATTGCTGCTTTGTCTGTCCATAACCATAACTATGTCCACCTTGTCTTTGGCAGTTGAGTGCCCACCACTTGGCCTCTGCCACCCCAGCATCCAACTATTCCCATTGCATTTCAGTTTCTCAATTGAATGGCTGCAGTTCCCACTGTAAGGTCTGGTGTATAGAGGGGAGCAATCACTGAGCTTTTTAAGGATGCTAAGGCTCCCCTCACAAACTTATTTCTCAAAGTATTGGTGAAAGGTATGCCTTTTGGACAGCCCTGCCACCCCGTGTGGGTGAATAGGTCTTAGATGACAAATCTAGTCTAATACTCCAATCTTTATAAGCCTTTGAATTTCTTCTTTTACGTTAAGCCAATGGAGGTTAGGCATCTCTGGTTTGCTCAGGGTGGGCCATTTTTTGATCCATGTTTCAGCCAACCAACTAAACAGAGTTCTTTCTAACTTCTTAAGCAGCAACACTAAATGTAGAATCTCTGCTTAGTGAGCCCATATCAATAAAGTCAGTCCAATCCAAATTAATGTTCCTTCTGCCATTATCCCACACCTTTATTTTTTTTATTTTTATTTTTTTTTCAATGTGCAACATCTATTCCCAAATATGTTCTCTGGAATCTTGCTTGTATAAATTAGAAGGCTCAAGCAGTTCTTTTGGAATATAGCATACCTCTCATGGGTCACACACTGTTCCTCACTTAAAGGCCCCTACAGAGGTCTGCTGGGATTTGAGTCTAGTTATATAGTTCTATAAGCAAAGGGGTTGTTGGTGGTGGGTCCTGAGGAGAATCAGCTTTGTCTTGCTTTGCTTTGCAACTGCTTCATGGAGGGCTATATCATTTCCTCTGGCAGTGCAGGGTTAATCCCCTCAGACAGAGGTGGAAAGGCCCATACCACTGTGTGTTGGCAGGCTGCTACCACAGGGGGTGGGGAGCCACTTTTGCTGGTAGTGAGGAGACTTCTTTCACTGGCAAAGAAGACACATCAGAATTTAGGGACTCAATGTCTGCAGCTTCATCAGGATCTTTCTGCATGTTCCCATCTCAACATACAGGATCCCCTTCTGTAATTAATCAATGTCTTCATCACTTTAATAGTAGACACCTTGTTAGACTGGAGAGTTCAACTTGTGTTGTAATTCAGCCAATTGCAGGAGGAGGCCCTGTATTGGATTTTTAGCAATTTTATCCTTGTGGCCACAGGAGATAAGGCTCCTCGGGGCACACCTAAAAACTCTTGGGTCATTTATGCAGGGAATTCAAGTCCCTGGGCTCATCCTTTTCTTTCACTACTTTGTCCAGTGACATTAGGAACAACTGATCAGTATCATGATAGTCTTTAGTTTCCTAAAAATGTTCAAAAGTATCACATACAAAGTCACTTAGCCCCTAGCTCCTTATAAGTGGTTGATTAGAAGCATCTAATATAGATATTTTATGTATCTCTGTAAACGGTACACACCAATGGCTATCAGTGCTCTCTTTACTGCTGGGTATAAAGTCATTGGCATTTGATTAAATCTAATCAGATCAAAGAGCCAACTCCAGAAACTCTAGAACTAACTCAGAAAATTTATTCTTAAAAATGTCTGTGTTAGTCAGGGTTCTCTAGAGAAACAGAACCAACAGGATATAGATAGATAGATAGATAGATAGATAGGCAGATAAATAGAGACTTATTACGAAGGTTTGGCTCACACAGTTATGGAGGATGAGAAGTCCCACAATCTGCCATCTATAAGCTGGAAGCCCAGGAAAGCTGGTGGTGTAGTTCCAGTCCAAGTCTGAAGGCCAGAGGAGCCAATACTGTAGTTCCTGATCTGAGTCTACAGGCCCAAGAACCAGAAGGAGTGATATATGAGGGCAGGAGAGGGTAGATGGGATAGCTGAAGAAAAGAGAGAAAATTCACCCTTCCTCTGACTTTTTGTTTTATTTGAGCCCTCAGTGGATTGGATGCTACATAACCACATTGTTGAATGTGATCTTTACTCAGTCTACTGATTCAAATCCATTCCAAAAATGCCTTCACAGACACAACCAGAGATAACATTTTATTAGCTATCTGGGCATCCTTTAGCTCAGTCAAGTTAGCACATAAAATTAACTATCACAGATAATGATATTGACCTCCTAAGATTGTTGAATTAAATGTGATGACCCTTGTAAGGAACCTAACACTGCAGATGGCAGTAATTATTATTGTTGCTGTTTTTATTTTTATTAATAAGAATCTCTTAGACACTTTACTAAATTAATCATTTATGCTGACATCTGGCCTTTTTAATTATGTTTTTTCTGAATTAATAGTATAATGACAAACAGAGTCAGAGAATTGCGGGAAAATGTGAGCAGTCCATATCCAATAAAAATATTTTTCAAAAAAAATTCTTTCTTTTTTTAGAGCAAAGTAACTATTAGGTCAATCCCTGAATGTAGCAACTATCTATTTGGATATGCTGAGAAAGTCATACATAGACTTAATGTTAGACCTCTAGGTAGAAAAATAATCAATACTTTTCTATTTAGGATTTTATAGGCTTTCTTTGAACAAGTTCATGACATCTCTTCAATGACAGAAAATGCTATTTGCTCTTAGTTAAAAAAAGATACATTCTTCAATTTTGTCTTTGTAATTACTACTCATTCATCTATTCATATTTTAAACTCAGAAAAGGACTATTTATTTTCCTATGTCAGCATTCTGTTCCTTCTTACGAGTGTGTTGCTTATTCACAGAAAATGATGGAAAATCCTCTATGTGAAAGGTTTAGTGAAAGTAACAGCATCAACATTCTTTTATCTGTGGTGACAGAAAGATAATCCACATGTGAAAGCACTTGATGCTTTAGCTTTTTTTGAATGACAGAAGCACAATAGAATCTCCTGAGCATTAACATTCTACAATAACATAGCATTGTCATCCTTTGTCTGATCCTGGCTCATAAAAATCTCTCTCAGTGTTTCAAACTCCTAACAAAAACTAGAGAAATACACCTCAAAGCTAGGATGTGGAAATGGATTAGGTACAGCTCTAAATCTTTAAACAAACCCTTAATGATGTAAAAGTCATATTTATATACTTCTTAAGGGATGTTTATGAGCAGATTGAAAATGAAGAATCTTGATCCCACAAGCAATTTGCATGCCTAAATCCTGTATATATTTTGTTTTTCAAAGTATTAGCCTTTTCTGCTTTCTCCACATTTGATATTTTGGCTTCTTAATCCTGTTTTGCAAACTGTTTTAAGAATGCTGAGGAGAAAATTCTATATTCACTTGAATTTAGAATTAAGGACAACTTGTAATATTCCTTTATCTCCTGATGTTTAATTTAAAAAAACAGAAGCTATTACCTTTTATTATGATTCATTCATTATATGATGATCCTTGAGAAATATTTGAAGTAGGATAAATTTTTTGGCCATTTCCTCCTATATTTCTTTCGGCACCCATGTTCCAGGAGCTGAAGTCTACTGCGTTACCTTCTGGTTGTTCTGAACTGTTTACTGTCTTAGGCACTAAATCTGAACCTTCCTTTCCAAGCAGTGCCCTTGCCACAAAAGTTATCCCTCTGTTTTTGAACCCATCAAACCTCAACCATCTTGGTTCTTATTCTCCGGCTTTCTACTCTTAAACAGTGCTCAGGGAGGTAGCATGGTAGGCCTAGAAAGAGGACAAGGATAGAGCTGAAAGACTTGAGTCAAAGGTTTGGTCAGTATCTATAGTGTGCTCACTTGTGCCTGGGCACTATTCTAAGTACTCAACATGGGATAACTCATTCAATTTTCAAAACAGTCCTATGATGGCACCATGCAGTTCAGCCACTTGCCTAAAGTTGCACAGCTAGCAAGAGGAGGAATCAGGCTTCCAGTCCATGGGCTTTGGCTCCAGAGTCTGTATGTTTAGTCACTACATTATAGTGCAGATAATTAATCCTGTGGCCTTTTCTTGGCCTCAGTTTCTTCTTCTGTCAAATAGGAGAGTTTAGACAACAGTAAAGATCACCTTCCACTTTAAAACTATATACTTCTAAGAAGGAATTCAATTGAATTGCCCAAAATACATCTAAGGTTAAACCCACAAGTGCTTTTTGACTGGATATAGAGGGCAAAAAATAAAATTTTATTTGCTAACATCAGACACTGGACTGGTGGCAGTCTTCTCTTGTACCATCATTGGAGGGTGTGCAATTAATCACTGACAGCTGGACAATAAATAGTTATCTGTAGAGCTATGATCATGCAATGTAATCTAACATGGGGTATCAATTAGAATTTGAGAAAACCTCAATAATAATGGCTTGCATGAAACAAGTTTATTTCTCCCATGTAAAGTAAGTCAGGGGATAGGTGTTCCAGAGGCTGTGGTACCTTAATTATCTACGTTCCTCTCATATTTCCACTCTATCATCTTAGCTCATGGCTTCCATCCTCAACGTGGTCGAAGATGGCTGCTTTCCATACAGAAGGAAGGAGAAGGGAGCAAGGACCAAAAACCTTCCTCCCTTGTGAGTCAGCTATCTTCAAACAGCCCTCATTGAAGACCCTTCAAGCACTTCCACTCAATACTTTTGCTTTTGTATCTTTGGCTAGAACTTATCAATCTTAATGCCAAAGTAGGCTGGAACATGCTATCTCTTGGCTGAATGCTTTGATGTCCGGAATCAACTCTATTACTAATACAGAAGGGAAGAGTGAGTATTGAGTGTCAAAGGGAGTCTTGGTAACCAGTTATGAGATAGTTACATAAATCCATATAAGAAATAACACCAGTGACATGGGGAAGTGACATTTGGAAGTATTTAAGGCACAGTTAATAGGACTTGGTGATTGATTGGATATGGGCAATGTGGAAGATGAAAGAGTCAAAGTCAATTATTAACTTGAATTGACAAGTTGTATGGTGGTACTATTCTCAGACAAAGAAGAAGAACACGAGGAGAAACTGATTATATGGAGAAGATGATTCAATAACTTTTACCTTTGTTAAAAATGCAAATATACATAGAGGAACCAAAAGGAAATTACAGGAGGCAATTTGTGGATATTTAGGACTGGAGCTCTGTAAATTTCTGTAGATGTGTGAGCAGCTAACATTATAGACAGTAACTGAAACTGAAAGAGTTGATAAGTTCTCCTGGAAAGAAAGACAGATCTCTGATGCCAAGAAAAACTAGATTTAAAGGTGAGGAGAAAAAGAAGACTGAATAAAGATACAGAGAGGTAGAAGGAAAGTCAGGAGAGTTTGGGATCATTCAAGGCAAACTAAGAGTTTCAAGTAAAGGGAATGGCTACATGGTGTTAAATGCTACTGAGGAGCCAAGTAGAATAAGGACTGAAAAGGTATAAGATTTAGTTCCCACAAAGTTCTCAATGGCCTCGAAGAGAGCAGTTTTGTGGACACTTAGTGAAAAACAAGAAAAGAGTGAGATAAGAAGGGTATAAAAGGTGAGGAAATGGAGACAGTATGTGCAGACCACTTCTTCAAAGTTCGTTATGAAAAGGAGAAAGAGAGGATGATAGCTGGAGGAAGATATGGAATCAAGGGAGAAGATAGTCAATACAGTGAGATTCTCCAAGGCTATCTAACAATTCTGATTGCTTTTCTACCAGAGAAAAGATGACCAATTCATTGCAATAGGAAGGAAGGAGGGAAGGAGTGAAGGAAGGAAAGATGGGAGGAAGGAAGGAAAGAGGGAAGACTTAGAAGCCATTCTGTTTAATTATAGATGATAGGAATTTAAGAGAGTTTATTTCCTCTGTGAAGTATCAGTCAAGCTCATCTGCTGAGAGTAAGGGGAGATTTAAGAAGTGTGGAGCAGTTAGAAGTGACTCTGGAGAACGTGTGAGAATACCAACGCACAGAGCACAAAGGATGCTGAGAACCGTTAAGGGCAGGATTGAGATGGCAGACCTCAGTCAATCACTGTAACCTTCTCCTTTACCTTCTTCTGCTTCTTAACACATGATTTCATATTTCTTGGCACCTTATTCCTAGGTATTTTATTTCAGAATATTATTGGGGTACAAACATTCTGGTTACATAACTATACCTTGTACCATTTGAGTCAAAGCCACAAGCGTGCCCATCCCCCAGATAGCATGAATTGCACCCACTAGGTGTGAATTTACCCACCCCCTTCTCCCCTCTCCCACCTGCTTGAATGTTTTTTTTCCATTTGTGCACAAAGTAGTGATTGATTGGTTCCAATTTAATGGTGAGTACATGTAGTGTTTGTCCATTCTTGTGATACTTCATTTGGAAGAATGGGCTCCAATTCCTCTTGTATTCCAGGTTAATACAAGAGGTGTTAGTTCACCATTTTTTGTGGCTGAGTAGTACTCCATGGTATACATATACCACATTTTATTAATCCACTCATGTATTGATGGGCACTTGGGTTGTTTCCACATCTTTGAGATTATGAATTGTGCTGCTGTAAACATTCAAGTGCAGGTGTCTTTTTCATAGAATGTCTTTTTTTTTCCCTTTGGGTAGATACCCAGTAGTGGGATTACTGGATCCAATGGTAGTTCTACTTTTAGTTCTTTGATGTATCTCCATACTACTTTCCATAGAAGTTGTACTAGTTTGCGGTCCTACCAGCAGTGTATGTGTGTTCCTATCTCTCCACATCCACACCAACATTTGTTGTTTTGGGACTTTTTGATAAAAGCCAAAATTGGGAATGAGGAAAAGATGATTTCTGTAACTGTTGTTCATCATTATTTATAATCACTGAATAAAAGAGGGAAAAGAATGAGAAATTACACTTTATAAAGAAGGGATGAAATGGTTATTATTTGCAAAAGTATTTTTTACCTGAACAAACAAGATGACAAACTGGAAAATGACTAGAATCAATAATAGATGTCAGCATGGAGCCCAGAAATTAATAGAGAAAATTGAAATAGACTTATTTTATGTTGGCAATAACAAGTTCAAGAATATTATGAAAAAGAAAACTTCTAATAGAAATAAAAATAAAAATACCATTTTCATATTTTTATTACTATTAGAAGTTTTCTTTTTCATAATAGACATAAATGGTATTTTACATTTTTATTTCTATTAGGAGTTTTCTTTTTCATAATATTGTCAACATAAAATGAATCTATTTCAATTTTCACTATTAATTTCTGGGCTCCATGCTGAAATCTTTTATTGATTCTAGTCATTTTCAAGTTTGCC
Organism: Cheirogaleus medius; assembly: GCA_008086735.1. Lineage (NCBI taxonomy): Eukaryota > Metazoa > Chordata > Mammalia > Primates > Cheirogaleidae > Cheirogaleus > Cheirogaleus medius. The sequence continues at coordinate 25,496,761 of VBSM01002616.1, read as the reverse complement.
ATTTTGGCTGTTCAGTTAAAAAATATCTTTGCAAATAATGACCATTTTATCCCTTCTTTCTAAAGCGTAATTTCTCATTCTTTCTCTCTTGTATTCAGTGATTATAAATAATGATGAACGACAGTTACAGAAATCATCCTTTCTTCATTCTTGATTTTAATAAGAATGCCCCTGGTCTTTCACCATGTATTGGGATATATTTATTCCATAAATATTTATTGTGCACCTATCATGTGTAGTTATTGTGTTAAGTTCTGGTTATACTGTGATTAAGTAATATGACACTGTTTCCGACCTCATATAAAGTCTATTGAAAAGATAAAGATTTTACAAATTACAAAGACATAATCTCATAATTGTTTCTTGTGATAAGAGTTATGAATGGGAAAATAAAAGGTGTTATGAGGGGAAAAGATGCAAGCGCTGATTTAGATTAGCAAAGGGCAAATAACTCTTCTCTGAAAAAGCGACATTTAAGTTAACACACAAAGATGAGTCAGAATCATAGAAAAATCAGGTAAAACTGTCAGGGAAGGCTGAATAAGGGGAGAAAATGGGCATTAATTATTGTAAGAACATGAAATGAGATTACTTTGTACAATGCAAGCATATCAAATATTTACTAAGTGCTTAATAAATGATTACTCTAAATATAATTTTAGGTGATAATTCATCATCTTTCTTATAAGAAAAGTAAACTTTTATGCTTAGCTTACTAAGATGAGCTTTTATAATTAGTAACAAATCTAGAATTATATTAACAAGCCCTACAGTTATGTTCATCTTGAGACGACCAAATTTTTTTTCTTTTACCTATGAGTGACAAATTGTGTGAACAAATTTTCTAGTATCAAATTATCCTTCCATTTTAATAATGATTCTCACTTGGCCCTGATATGTGTTTTTAATATAAGTTTTTATTTATTTGGCTATGACTTATTAGGAATTTTATAAATACATTAATAAATAGGTTTTTAAGAGTTTTTGTTTTTTTAGATTTATTTTTATTTGGAGTAATTGTCAGATATATCTTTACCAAAGTTATGCTAACTTCATAAAATCAACTAGAATTTTTCCATTTTAAAAAAGTTTTGAAATAGCTTCATTGTCATAAAATATTTTCAAATAACATTCCAATGAAACCATTTGAGCTTTGCGAATTTGGTGGTACACATTCTTTGACAGTTTTAGCACTTATTTCTGGTTATATATCCATGAAGATTTTGTGCCTATTTTGAGTCAGTTTTGGCAATTCATGTTATTCTCATGTAGGTGCCTGTTTGTTTTTAACTGGATTGTTTACAATGGATTTCTAACTCACCCAATCCCAATTCAGTCTTTTCACTGTATTGTCAGTGTGATCTCTCAATGCTCTAAGATAATTTGTCTCCCACTAAATGTCTGCTGAAAAATTTAACCTTGGTATGCAGATATCTACTAAGGAACTCTCTCCTCTGCTGGCCAGTTAAAGGGTCTGGTGTGGAAACCTCTTTCAAGCTGGGCTCTTCCTCTCCCCCAGGTATTGGGAGTTAGAGTATGGAGTTAGTTAGTTGTGGACTTTTAGTTGGTGCCCAGGCCAATCATAGCCACATTTATGGAAAAGCCAAAAGTAAAGAGCTTTTCTAAGAAAACAGGTAAGAAACAAGGTAGCCATGCAGAGAGAAGCAGAGACGAGATGTGGCTGCAGAGACAAAGAGGCCAAGTGGCTGTCTCATAACTTTCAGGTCTCCTGAAACCCCAGTATAACGCCAGCACTCTTTCCTTGAGATTCCCTAATATCTTTTCAATAAACTAGCTAATTTGCATAGTTTATGTGGGTGTCTATTTCTTGCAACCAAATGATTCCTGGCTCATTCTTTGTACCATATTGAGAATTTGAAAACAAATAAGTAAACCTTCAGATGGGAAAAATGTGACTCATTGAAGAGACAGAGTGAAGAGCAAGAAAAACATCGCCCCCTCCACCCCCATTCCTGCTTTTGATGTCTTTTTTCTTATAAATTGTAGGGTCCAAGCCCCATGCTAGGCAAATGTTAAAGTCAGAAGTTTGCCTTTGATGCTTTCCTTCTCTCCTTTCATTCATGCATTGGCTACCTTGCAGAGGTACTACCTTTTCTTTTTAGTACCTAGAGACTCATGTTCTCATCTTTCTCCCTCTTATTATAACCAATTTCAGAAAAAAAAATCCGATACTTGTATTTATGCAACGGGCAAAATACTTTTAAAGCTATCTCTCCCTCTCTCATTATCTATGTATGTATATCAGAAAATTTTCATTTTAACAGTATTCAACATGTGAAGACACAAACTGAATCTCAAATTCAGAAATTTCATCAGGTACAAAGATGTATATTTTGGGGGCTAGGCCACCGGAATGTGTTTGAAATCATGCTGCAGAGATGGTTGTCTCCCTGTTTCTGTGTTAAGGCTTGCTCGGATGTGAGGTATGTCTGTGACAGTGTGTGGAATGTGAATATTTAAGAAGAGACCACCCTGCCTGTTTGGATTAGTGTCTGTATCTATTTTAACAAGTACGATGCCTGGGAGTTCAGTTATTACAAGTTCAACTCTAGTTTGGGGTTCTGCATACATTCAAGGGTAAAGGGCAAAGTACTTGTAGTCTTTTCTCTATGTTATATAAGACTCTTTGAAATGTAATATTTTCTCTTAAGTGGACATGTCTTCAAAAAAAGCTAGTTGACAGATAACTTGCATATGCTTATGTATAAGTACATTCATAACATGCAACTATTCAAAAATGCCAGAATTGTTTTCTCAAAATTCAATTTTGCATAGTTCTGGTAATTAACTCACTGTCAAACTCTGCATAAATTTGAATTGCTTCAGTCTGCAATTTCCAAGCTTCTAAAAAGCTTGAATGGAGATCAAACAAAAACTCTCAACCTCACTAATGCAGATGACAATGTTAAGACCAACTCCAAATTTTTTCCATCATGTAATCAATAAAATCCTATGAATTTGTAAACAGTCCTGTCACATCTCTGGGCATATATATCCCCTGACTGGAGGTAGCCTGCAAGGTCACAGTAAAAGAGTCTGAGGAAATTTGGGTTTCAGCTAAACTCATCCAGACTCAACTGAAACCTGGTGTGCTTAGATTCATTTATTTGAGGGTATCATGTCACAATTTCCTGCTACTGAATAATGATGCCAAAAAAATTTTGCTAGAATCTTTATTCAGGAGGAGGGTGCACAGTAGAAGCATAGAAACTCAAATGGGGTAATTGGAGACGGGGACTTTATTTCAAGCCAGATCCTTGACTCATGATAAAATAATCTATTTTATTTCTAAATTTTCCCATTTGAAAACCAGGATGATACATTAGCAGTGTCTAGAATTCTCCAAGGAATGGCAATGCTGGCTTGGGTTGGTGAGTGCGGATTTTAATCCAAAGTCAGGGATCTTGTATTTATCCGTAACACTATTATTGAACTGTTCTCTAACATGAGGTTATTAATCTATTCATTTATCCCACTAATATTTTTTGAGTTTGTTTTAGATGCCAGGCTCTGTGTTGGGAAGAAGATGTTCCGAGATATATAAGTCACAGTCTAACAAGCTTCCGGCTGTCATAACTACAGTTATAGGAATATGCAAAGGTATTATGCAAACCCCAAGGAGCAGCACCTCACCCTGTTTAGTGGGGTGTCCATTGAATGGAAGAGGAGGGGGAGGGAAGATGGATTGAGGAGGTCATGATGCTTGGGTTAAATTTTCAAGGATAACAAAGAGGTAATCAGACCTAGAAGACAGGTTGAGCAAAGGAACCCATAAAAGACATAGCAAGTTGGCGCCATAGAACAGCCTTTTAGTGGGCTGGAGTGAAGTGTGAAGCAAAAGTCCTGAGGAGCTGGGGAAACCGGAGAGAGAGGCAGGAACCAGATCATGGACAACCACAGGTTCCATCAAGTCTCACAAAATCTCTATTTGGTGTGGTTTGAATGTCCCTTCCAAAACTCATGTTGAAACTTACTCCCCAGTGTGGCAGTATGGAGAGGCGGGACCTTCGAAAGGTGTTTGGATCCTCATTTCCCTGATGATTAGAGATGTTGAGCATTTTTTCATATGTTTGTTGGCCATTATTCTGTCTTCTTTTGAAAAATTTCTGTTCATGTCCTTTGCCCACTTTTTGATAGGGTTGTTTGATTTTTCCTTGCTGATTTTCCTGAGTTCTAAATAGATTCAAGTTATCAGCCCTTTATCGGATGTGTAGCTTGCGAAAATTTTCTCCCATTCTGTGGGTTGTCTGTTTGCTCACTTGACAGTTTCTTTGGCTGTGCGGAAGCTTTTTAATTTGATCAGGTCCCATTTGTTTATTTTTGTTGCTGCTGTGATTGCCTTTGGGGTCTTCTTCATAAATTCTTTGCCTAGGCCAATGTTTAGAAGAGTATTTCCAACGTTTTCCTCTGGGAGCTCTGCCTTCATGAGTGGATTAATCCATGTATGGATTAATAGATTAATGGGTTAATGGGTTATCATGGGAGGAGGACTGATGGCTTTATAAGAAGAGGACGAGAGACCTGAGATAGCACGTGATGTCCTGTGCTGACGCAGGACACCAAAGAGAGTCCCCACCAGCAAGAAGGCCCTCACCAGATGCATCCCTCAACCTTGTACTTCCCAGTCTCTGTAACTGTAAGAAGTAAATTTCTTTTATTTATAAATTAATTAGTTTCAGGTATTCTGTTATAAACAGAAAATGAACTAAGACACTAATCTAAATATTTTTTTACCAGATTGTGGCAAGATCAGCCTTTCTTAATCAACTTTCTAGCACCCAAACACAACACAGACCTAACACTGAGTAAATGTTTAATGAGCATTAACTGTTATGATTCTCCACCTCCGGCTTTTTATATTTTGTTATTGTTTCTTTTTCAAAGAAGCAATTTTGCTTTTTAAATGATATCATAGGTCAATTAATCATATAAAATTGGCCACAATTTTTGAATACATAGAATAATGACAAACATAACTTCATCCATTGTTTCATGTCTTATAGAGCAAAAATATTTAGGCAACACAAACTGATTAACAAAAATTAACAACTTGCATTTGATTGAGTGGTATCTAGGTGCTAAATCTTATGCTACAGCCACCTCATCAAGTGGATTTTATTATCCTCACTTTGAAGACAGGAAAGTGTCAGAAATGTGAGATAACTTTCCCATGTTCAATTTTTATGCATGTACACATGCAAGGTTTGAACTGCAGTCTGTTGGCTTCAAACCCCAAGCATTCCATAGCACTTTCAGTGCTAGGTATGCAAATAAACAGAAAAGAACCTCTAGTTAGATTCATGCAAAAAGTTTACAGGTAGACTTTTCCCCCCTTCATTTGGTGATATTTGAATTTAGATTACTAGATAGTTTCAGGAAACATTTGACCAGAAAGTTTTGCACTATGTTTTATGTTGTTTTAAGACCTTCTGATTCGGGATTGCTGGAGGGAAAAAAAAAATCCCAATAAATCACTCCACAATCTCATGGAACTACTTCCTGATTGAAGCTGCTTTAAATTTAGTAAAGAGGGAAACTTGTCTCTCCTCCTGTAGTTCTTGGAAGGCTTCTGCTGCCTTTGTGGTTAGACATTTTTTCCTTCCAGGGAGACCATCTGAATAGCAGCATTCAGCTTGTCAGAACTTCCTCCCTGTCTGGGACTATAAAGTGGAAGCTTATATTGCACAGTTTACTATTGGGCTTGAGTGATTACATCAAAACACTCTATGTCCATTCTAAACAGAAATGAATCGAAGAGTAAATGGAGGCTATCTCATTAAGACAGGAAAATAACGGTAGCCAAATGAAATTTTTATTTTAGGAAAAAATATGAAAGGCCATTGTATTCACACCTTGGGTTATTTCCCATTTCCAAGTTTTGTTTTTGCTGAAAAAGATAAAAACTACTCTAAGCTCTTGGCATGTGGTTTAATATATGTCCAATTTTGAACAATTTTGGTTATTAATAAAAATAAAATTGATTTTTTTAACCTGCCAGTTAGAAATTCTTTTCTCTTTAGTGATTTTTGATTTTCCCAATATGTTAGCTAAGGAATGATTTGCTCCCACTTGCTTATCCTCAGGTTTTCTATTTTTCCACAAGTCATTCTTTTCTCTTTGTCTTTTTCACACTTGGACATCCTTGACATTCGTCTGTAGAGACACAGTCCCAAGGTTCAGAGCCTCAGTAGGAAGCCCACACTCCACATGTGACCAATGGCAGGGTGAAGGTTATGTACATCCTTTCAGCCCTCTCAAGAGTATAATTTTTTCCCCCAATGTTCAGTTTTGAGCCTCTAGTGCCCAAACCCAAGACGGCACGCTGTCTGATAGGCCCCTACCCTCTTGAAGCATTTAGTATTCCTCCTATCTGTCTTCTTCCTCCTCCAAAAGTTCAGACATGACTAGAAAGTAGGATGACTCTGTTTCATGCTCTCTCTTCCTCCAAAATGTCCCCACTCTGAGAACTCTCTGGGACTTTGGGTCTTTCTTTCCCCATTATCATCATTGATGCATCTCAGCCAGTGATATCATTCTCTCAAGTTCAAGGGAAGTTCATTTGTAAAATACTTTAAAATATATTATTGATAATTGATAATCACATATTCAAATTGCTTACTCTTCCTAAGAACTTACTGTATGAAATGTTGACACCCTCTCACAGGTGAAGGCGAAGCACCTGAAAAGAAGCTGCCATTTTGCACCATAAATATTCATGCCCTTGCTTCAGGTTGTGGCCTTGGCCAGACCGTGGTGGGGTTAGTCCTGCTGATCAAACATCTCAGCCTGTCAATGACTTCTCCCTGTCTGTCCTTAAGACTGAAAAGTACTCATCCACTTTCTTCATGTTTCTGTCTTGAATTTTTGTTCTTCTCTTTCTTTTAGAGCTAGAAAAGATCAAATCAACTTTAAAGAATTTATTATCAGATAGCATCTATTAATGTTCCATAATTGTTTTGATTTTGCACAAAAGATGGAACATTTCAATCAAAAATATGACCTCAGAGTAACCATCGAGGAATATGCTGCTCTTATATTAAGAAAAGAATGTGGAATATTGTTTGAAATAAGGTATTTTATCACATAACACAAAAGATCTCAGCATTAACTCTTGTTCCAAGTGGCCCTTGTCCAACGTGTGTTTATATTGGCATCTTCTTTTGAATTTTTTAATAAACACTGAACTATCCTTATAATTTTGCTTTTAGAATCTTCTCACAGAGCTACAGGACATAATAATAATAATGCTTATAATACGTAGAAAGAACATTGTTTTTCTCATAATATTGGAAGTCTTAGATTTATAAAAAATCTTATAAATTCAAGAACAAAGACTATATCCATAATATAACAGAACACTCAAATACTTGTAGTATTTTCTCTGTCTTGTAAATGTATACACTTTTTAACCACTGTTAGAATGCCTTAAGAATTATGACCTCTTGGATTTAAATTTATGCAACAAACTGCTCAGTTTCCACTTTCTGTTTTATTTTGTTCTGGGTGTGTCATTGAAAAGAATAGTTTAGTAGTTAATGGCAATGGGAACACAAAAAGCTAGTTCAAGAAATCTCAGGGTTTCCATAGCTGCTCCAAGTGATATCACAGTTTGTGTATGAAATCATTCGGGCAACAGAAATGAGAAACTAATTTATGCATCAGAGCATTAATTCACTATGCATCTAATAAGGATCAAACCCAGGGTTAAGCACATTAAAAAAGAGTATTTCTAATCTATACAACAATCATGGAAGGTGGCAATTCTTGCTCTGATTTTACAGGTAGAGAAGCAGATAGAGAGGTAAAGTAACTGGCTTCAGGATACAGAGTTCCCAGGTTTCAGAGCAGGGATTTGAAGCTTAGTCTGTTGGCTTCCAAACCCATGTTCTTGCTACTAAACCAGGCTTCCTGCTTATGATTAAGAAAGATGTGCCCCTGAAAGTGTGTTTGGTTTTTCCAAAAATGGGATTTTCTTTGACATTTGTCCATGTCGATATCAGTAGCTCTAGTTCATTCATTTGTTCTCTAACTTAAGTAGCTATAGCTAAATTATTTTTCAAAACCATTGTGCCAAATTATACTTTCAATAGCACTGTGTAAGTATTTCCATTTTCCCATACCCTTGCTGTGGCAGACACTACTAGTTGCCTATCCAATATCCATTCTTCATTCTTTTTTTTTTTTTTTTAGCTAATGGGAGGTTTATTTTCTTTTTCCAGTGATAAGGTCCAACTTCAAAAAGCATATTTCTGAGCCTCCTTTCATAACTAGAGGTGGCTATGTGACACAGTTCTGGCCAAGGAGATATAATCACAATCTTTTGGAAATTTATAAAAAGTTTATCACCTGTAATATAGGTCCTGGCTCCTCTTTTGCTTCTTTCTTCTTTTCAGACTGTCCTGGATTGCAGACGTGAGGTTAGAGACGAAACAGTGATCTCGAATCCACAGGGTGTGAGTGTAAAGGTGAAAGACCTACAAAAAGAATGATGTAACAGAAACATGAAAGGTTCGAGAGACACATATGGAGCTGCTGTATTGGATAAGGACAACCAATCTCTGTACTTCTGGTTAATGTGAAACGTAAACCTGTATTTAATAAAAGTCATTGTATAGAAATAGTTATTAAGAAAAAGCATCACTCTATTTCTCTTACTTCCTTGGTAGGTTATTGATTTTTTAAAAGATGATTTTTATGATTTCATCCAGCATTTTTAGATGTTTTGTACTTGAAGATGTCAGACTATTCGATCACCATTTTGTCAAAACATGAAACATCTTTAACTCTTTAACTTTGGTCTTTAAATTAATCAACATTTTGCATGCTAGTTTTTTTTTTTTTAAAAAAACTAAAGTTCATAGTAATTCAAATAATGGCTTTTTAAAAGCTCTTTCCCTCTTTTCATATTGATTGACTTTCTGCTTTCTAGTTCTATTTCATGGGAATGCAATATTAAAATTTTCTGCGATTTTAGTAATAAAACAAACTAGGAGGAGAAGTACTTCTGCAGTGACAGTATGACAACTATAATTGGTGAAAAATCATGAAACAACAACCACTTAAAGTCTCTAGACTTTTCAGTGGTTTTTGGGTAAAATGTTCTATCAATGTCTGTTAGGCCCATTCGTTCTAGAGTCCCATTTAAGTCCATTGTTTCTCTATTTATTTTCTGCTTGGATGATCTGTCCAGTACTGTCAGCGGGTGTTGAAGTCAGTTATGAAGCAATTATGATGCTGCTGTTTATCTCTTTGCTTGAATCTAGTGGTTTGCTTTATGAATCTGGGTGCTCCTGTGTTAAGTGCATAAATATTTAGGATTGTTATGTCTTCTTGTTAAATTGCTCCCTTTACCATTATAGAATGACCATCTTTTTCTTTCTTTACTATTGTTGATTTAAAGTCAATTTTATCTGATATGAGAATGGCTGTACCTGCTTTCTTTTGGCTTCTATTTGCATGGAATATTTTTTTTTCCATCACTTCACCTTGAGTCTGTGTGAGTCCTTGTGGGTTAGATGTGCTTCCTGGAAACAACAGATACATAGGTTGTATTTTTTCATCCATTCAGCCAACCTATGTCTCCTGAGTGGGGCATTCAAACCATTCATGTTGCTAGACAGAATTGATATGTGGGGTGCTCTTTTGTTCATTCTGTTGAGTAGTAACTTATTGCTATGTTTTACCTCTTATGCTATTGTTTTATATGCGCTCTGAGCTTTAGCTTTTGGGTGGTCTTACACTGGTGGGTATCTATTGTGCTGATCCATGTATAATGTGGTTCTGAGTATTTCCTATAGGACAGGTCTGGTCTTGACAAATTCCCTCAGTGTTTGCTTTTCTGGAAAAGTCTTTATTTCTCCACGATATATGAAACTCAGTTTTTTGGCATACAAAATTCTAGGCTGGTAGTTCTGTTTAAGAAGACTGAAGATGGGGCCCCAATCTCTTATGGCTTGTAAGGTCTCAGTTGAGAAATGTTCAGTTAGCCTGATGGGTTTTCCTTTGTAAGTTACTTGATGTTTTCACCTCATGCTTCACGGGAGTTCCTCTTTCCTATTGACTTTGGCCAGTCTGATGACTATGTGTCTTGGTGATTGCCTCTTTGCAATGAATCTCCCAGGTGTTTGTTGAGCTTCTTTTACCTGGATGCCTAAATCTATAGCAAGACCAGGGAAGTTTTCCTCAGTTATTAGCTCAAATAGGTTTTTCAACTCTTGTGCATTTTCTTCTTCACTCTCAGGAATTCCTATGATTATTATATTTGGCTATTTTACATAATCCTATATTTCTTTTAGTCTTTATTGATTCCTCTTAATTTTCTGTTCTTTATTTTTGACTGACTGATTTAATATGAAAGAGTTGTCTTCAAACTTTGAGATTATTTCTTCTGTCTGTTCTCATCTATTCTTAAAATGTTCCATTATGTTTTATATTTTCTTACATGAAATTTTCATTTCCAGAAGTTCTATTTTGTTTTTTTAAAATATGTCGATCTCTTTAGTGAATTTTTCATTCATTTCTTGAATTGTTTTTCTGGTTTCTTTAGGTTGGTTTTCTACTTTCTCTTAGATTTCATTGAGCTTCCTTACAGTGGATATTTGACATTCTTTATCTGTTACTTCAATATTTTAATTTTGTTTGGTATCCATTGCTAGAGATCTGGTGTCCCCTTTTAGAGGTGTCCTTTCACTCTGATTTTTCATACTTTCAGAGTTCCGTTGCTGATTCCTTCTCATCTGGAATAGCTATCAATTCTTATTTTGTATTTTCTTTGGTTTAGATGGGGTTTGCCCCCACCCCCTAACTTGTAAAGGAGTATCAGCAGTATATATTGGGTAAGAACCTTGGGCTTTGCTTGTGGTGCTTTGATGGCAATCTAGGTTCTGAATGGATGTGTTGATTATAGATATCCTTGGTTTCGTAGTTTTCTCAGTTGCTAGTTTTTTATAGGCTATAGGAGCGGGGAGCTATGTTAATGGGCAAATTCCCTGTCTCTCTTTGATGAGGGAGGATGGAGGTCTTTGAAATCCTTTCTCTTTCCCCAGCCCAATTGTCTTCTTAATAGTCTGAATTTTATTGGCATGCCCAGCTTAATCTCTGGACAGTAGGTGGTGGTTGTGGGTAAGAATCAACCACATCCTATTTGATTTAATCAGTAAATGCTGTAAAGGGCTGTGCAAATGGACCTCCCTGCCAATAGTTGGCACTTGCAGAAAGGAACAGATTGTAGTGTTATTTTTGGGACCCATGACCAGGTCCAGCCCCTCAGGAGAAGCACTCTAATGCTCAGGTGGTAGGGTGCCCTGGAAGTTCCTGGTCAAAGGTCAAAGGTCTGGTCAAAGGTCAAAGCAGAGGTCAAAGGTCTGCTCCTAGCTTCTGGGGAAAGCCACCAGGGAAGAGCTGAAATGGCCTCACCTAGCCAGAAAGTCTACCTGTGGAGGCAGAGTTGTCTAAGATTCACAATCTATCTGTCAAGAGCCAGTTTCACTCTTCTCCCCTGACTTCTGCTTTGTGGTCTCCCTCCCTCATCCGAAAGCAGGCAGAAGTTCAAACTAGCTGGGCTCCCCCATAATAGTGCTGTGGGCTGAGAGCTTCCCTGTTCAGGATCCCAACCTGGACTGAAAGCATGGCCTTCCTCTCGGGGGAGGGGTGTCCCATGAGTGTGTTGTGGCTGGGATCCATGCTGCACTCTCTTTTCAGTTCTGTCCAAGCAGGCTCCCTCACCTCCTGAGATTAGTTCACAAATCTCCCCTTTGTGCCCCCATGCAACATGATCTCATCTTGGAGGTGTAGGATCTGGCCTGCAAGCTTATCCCAGGGTCTCTGAAGATCAATCCCTGACCATGCCAGGGAGAAGTGTGCTAGTCTCAAGTTGGCTATGGGGTGCTCAAGCAGGTTTGATGTCCCTTTGTTTTCAGGTGTGCCCTGCACTTATGGAGTGGCCAATCAGCACTGGAGAGAGCTGGTGAGCAGGGAGCTCATGGTCCAAGCACCCCTTAGTCCTCTGCAGGTTTTTAATAGGAAATATTTGAGCCCCTCTCTTTATGGAAGCCCTAGTGTGTTGTATGCACCAACAGCAGGAAAGCAGCAGCTCTTGAGAGCCCCAGCTCAATTGTCTCTCTCAGCAGATATGAGCGGGGAGTGGGGGTGGGGGGGGAAGGGGAAGAAAGGAGTCTGGATGGAGGAAAGCTGGCACTCTGGTCATCTCTGTCCCTTTCGTCGGAAGACAGCTCATCTAGAATGTCCAGGGTCATGCAGATTGCCCAGGACCCACCAGCCACCTGTGGCTCCCACAGTCTGGGCTGGAGTTGGGGAATGTTTGTGTGGGAACGAGCAAGACTAAAGCTGAGGGACTGAAGCCTCCTGGAGGGGACAAAGATGCACAGTGGGTGGAGAAGCAATATGGTGCCCACCATTTTGGCTCAGGTCTGTGATGATGGGAAGCACCCCAAGGGGGCTTGTAGCTTTGTGCTTTGACCTCAAGAAGCTCTAGTTCACTAGTAGTAGCAGCTTTTGTGCTCATGAGGGGAGAAAGGCTCTCTAGAAGCTCAGGAGTCTGCTGACTGCCAGAGATGTGAGGGAGGGAGAAACAAACCTCTCCACCTACCCTTTTTGCTGGACTCGAAGACTCTCGGGGGTTGTTCTCTGCTGATATCTTGCTCCATCTTGTTCTGCTCCACAACTTCTTTCTGTGGAATCTCTTATAGATTCTATGACAGTAGGGACGAGAGACTTCAGTGCACAAACAAGATAAACTCTGAATACAGCAAATATAGCTGGGATTTATAGCTAATGAACAGAGTGAGGGAGTCAGTCACTGAATAGAAAATTACTAAGAGGAACTTGATTAGACTTCAGGAGCCAGGGGATTCTTGTTTTCTTTCTTTCTTTCTTTCTTTCTTTCTTTCTTTCTTTCTTTCTTTCTTTCTTTCTCTCACTCTGTTGCCAGGGCTAGAATGCAGTGACATCAGCCTAGCTCACAGCAACTTCAAACTCTCAAACTCCTGGGCTCAAGCAATTCTCCTGCCTCAGCCTCCAGAGATGCTGTGACTACAGGTGGGTGCTACCACACCCACCTAATTTTTTCTATTTTTATTAGAGACAGGGTCTCACTCTTACTCGGGCTGGTCTCAAAGTCATGACCTCAAGTGATACTCCTGCCTCCCGCTCCCAGAGTGCTAGGATTACAGGTGTGAACCACCACGCCTGGCCTACTGGGATTCTTATAAAGTGGTTCAGCAGGATTCTTGCTAAAAGTAGGCCAAGGACTTAGATATCAGGGATAGAATGAAGAGCTTGATTAGATATGAAAAGTAGAAAAGCTTCTTGTGAAACTGGCTTAGCGGGATGCTTTGCTAAAACTGGACTGACACCCAGGGGTAGCGTGGCAGGCCAAGAGGGCCCAGGGCAGCCTGACTGAAGTTTGATCAAGTAGAGTCTTTGTCATCATATACTCAAGAGAAATGAAAACATATATTCATACAAAATCTTATACATAAATGTTTATAGAAGCAATATTCATAATAGCCACTAGATAAATTCATTCAATTGATGAATGGATAAAAATGATTCACCTACACAGTGGAATATTATTTTCCAATAAAGAATAATAAAGTCACAACGTGAATAAGCCTTGAAAACATTATGCTCAGTGAAAAAGCCAGTCACAAAGGACTGCATATTTAATGATTCCATTCATATGAAATATCCAAAATTGGCAAAAAACACAGAAAGTAGATTAGTAGTTGACCAAGCCTTGGGTTAGAGGAGGTGGGGTTGGGAGATTGATTGCTGATGGTATAGGAATTTTTGTTGGGGGAGGCTAATGAAATGTTTGAAATTAATTGTGGCAATGGTTGCTCAACTCTATGTATACAGTAAAACCATTGAATTTTATACTTTAAGTGAGTGAATTACACAGTATTTGAAGCACATCTCAATTAAGCTGTTTTTTAAATCCTTAGGAAAAGCTGGCTACTATGGCATATATTACTTTTTAAAAGATTATATAACTTTTAATCTATTTAATATATATTGATATTTCTTCATCTCATGATTGATAAAGTGTAACAGAGTAGAAATGAAAAGAAACAGGGTTCCAAAAAAAGCCACATTTATGCATCTTAGCTGGTAGTTCACTACATAATGAATTGTGAAATACTGATAGATTCTTTCTCTTGTAGATTATTCAGACATGATGGAATGCATCTTAAGCAGGGACCTTACAGATCTGTGCTAGCCCTCCCTCCTTTCTTATAAATATGCAAAGCACAAGGCCTTGCTAGATGACATGACTTACCCAAAGCCCCATGATGTTGGAGCCTGAACTGTAACTCAAGTCTTTTGCTTCCTAGGCTGGGGTTTCTATATTAGTTCTGATTATTATTGTAGGCATGATTCATCACATTCAATTCCTCATTATTTATTTGTGATTAGATTTATCCAAATTCAAAATAACTTTGTCTAAGAGCCATAACTTCATCCCTAACAACAGGATTTGGTCTTCATTCCTTTAATTTCTGATCCAAGATTTCCTCTTATTCTGGGCTGAATGTTTGTGTTTCCCCAAAATTCTTATGTTGAAATCCTAACCTGCAATGAGATGGTATTAGAAGGTGGGGCCTTTGAAAACTATTAATAATTAGGTCAGGGGGGTGGAGGCCTCATGAATGGGATTAGTGCCCTTATGAAAAGGACCCCAGGCAGCTCTCTCACTCACTTTTCACCATGTGAGGACGCAACGAGAAGTTGCCAGTCTATAACCTGGAAAGAGGGCCCTCACTGGAACTTGACAGGTTGGCACCTGATCTCTGACTTCCAGCCTCTAGAACTGAGAAATGAATTTCCATTGTTTATAAGCCATTCATTCAGGGATACTTTGTTACGGAAGCCTAAACTGGCTAAGAGACCTATATTGTCAATGAAACTCCAGCCTGCAGTCACACACTCATTTGTTTAAAAAGCATTGTTGAGTTCATTCTATTTGCCAACTGCAGTGCTCTGCAATCACTATTCTCTACATAGGGCCATAAAGATGGATAACACAAGTACTCTACAACCAGGGATGCTAAGGTAGAATCAGAACATCACTCATAACAATCAAAAAACATATTAATGAGTAAAGTGATACGGGAACATAGAATAGAAAGCAACTAATTCAATTTAAAGGCCAGACACACTGTTCCTAATATAGTTACCTGGCGGAGAAGGCAGAAAAGGTGTTCTAGGCAGAAGGAACAGCATGTGCAAAAGGACAGTCATGTTTGAAAAATAGCCAGAAATGAAGTGCAGATGAAGAGAGTGGGTAAATACTTGAAGAAGAGCTATGAGTTGTGTTTTAACTTTTTAAAACTGAAACATAACATATAAATAGGAAAAGGCACACATCTAAAGGTAGCTACCGGTGAATTTTCACAAAGAGAGATGGAATAAGAAACAAAACATTATTAGCATCCCGGAAATCCTCCTCTGCCACTCCAGATACTATTATATCTGCCTGCAAAATTAACCACAGTTCTATTAAAAGTTTTAAAAAGAGAATGACACAATCAGTGAAAAGGATTGACTGAAATAGAAAGGGATTAATGGAGTAGGAGGAAAAAAATTTAAGAAGCTATTGGAATAGTCTAGGTAGGAGATAAGAATTTCAATTATGTAATTCCAGTATGGATGGAGAGGATAAGAGAAATTAGAGAAATATGTAATGGCAATATTTCTCAAACCTGACTATGCGTCAGAATTATCTGGGGAGCTTTAAACAAAATATAGATCCAATAGCTGCTGATTTTTCAGGTTTGAGTGTCAGGATTAAGCATTTTAAAAGCTTTCCTTCTATGTTTTGTCATGTGCAAACAAGTTTGGAAAGCACTGACTTCAGGGACAGAAAACAGGTCATGGAGATGAATTAACTTTAGGCAGTGAGGGAAAGGACAAGACAAGAAGACCAGGAAATTTCTGTCTTGGACAGCTGGGAGGATGAAAATAAGAGAGCTATTGAGTTTTGAGTTGACTCTGGAGCATCGTAAGTAAATAGATTATAAACTATTGAAATTATTAGTCTTGAATTAAGAATGGACTGTGATGAAGATTTGGGAAAGTTTTAATGTGTATGGTAGTTTACCCAATTGTATTGACAACATTATTTACTTATTTGAATCCCTCCTCAATTTCACTGGTGTGAATGACTGAGAAGTGACTATGCTTGTTTAGTTATTTTGAGCTGGGTGTCCACTTCGCTTTTCTACATGGAGTATTAGGTGACTGAATAGTTTAACAAATGCAGATTTCTGTGTCATCTTTGAATATAATTAATAGCCATTAATCTGAAGTCATTTCCTCCTGCTATAATCTGTCTCTAGTGTTTTGAGATGAAGGGAGAGGTAATTGGAACAAAATTTCAATGTTTTAGCATTGTTATATACACAGATACATTTTAACTTGAACTGTTGGTGAATTTACATAATTAAGAAGAAGATGATAGACAACTGCTCTTCCATATGTGATGAATGAACATTAACAACTCATTTTACAGGAAAAAGATTTAAAAGAAATTTGCTTTACTCAAAATAGGAAAGACAGGAATTTTTCTCCTTGGATATGTGACCTGGAGGTTTCTTTCAATTTTACAAATGTGCTTTGTTTAACCATTTGGAATTAAAGTAACACTGAAATGAATATAATTACAAAGAAAAATATTTCACTTCACTCCCAAACATTTTTGCTTTAAGGGTGTGTTAAGACATTTGAATAATATTATAGACCTAGCCCAAGAGATCTACATTTGTTGGTTTATACTGAAAAGCAAAACACTAAATTGGAGAATATTTTCATTTCACATTCATTGCTAAGCCAATAAAAAAGACCCTGGATAAAAAAGGCCTGCTCTACCAAAGAGCCAGAAATCAGGTAGGGTAGGTTTGTGGTTTGTCTGGCAAGAGTGGGTTCTCCAATTCATGAAGCCTTTAGGTAATGAATGGACATGAAGAACATCTCTGCTTTTACCATCTCTTCCTCCTTCCCCTGATATTTATTGAAATGAAGGAGTAATACATGAACTGGGTGGAAACAACAAGGCCCTGACCAACCAGTATTGATCCAGCTCCCCATTTAGTTAGTGGGTCTATATTTGTCTCTAGGAAATGACCTTGATGTAGACTGTGCCTGGCCCCTACCCCAGCAGGCACACTCTTAGCCAATGAGACGTACAGGGAGATCTGGCAGGCTTGTGGGGAAGGTTTCCTTGTTCTCAAAAATAAGATGTAGGGAAGAAATGATGCCTTTCTCGTTTTTTAAGTTAAATATGGATGGGGAATGTGAAGTCAGGACCTTCAACAGCCATCTTCTGACCATACAGGAATCCAGCCAGAGGCAAAGTTGACACAGAGCTGAAAGATAAAAATAATTTGGGTCATTGGGGCTGCTTAATGTAGCAAACCTGAAAGTGAGTTTACCTCTGGATTTCTTATTAGTGAGATAGTAAATTTTCTTTAGTGAGTCAGTTAAGTTCTATTATTTCATCTGTTGGAATTCAAACTGGATGGAATTCAAATTGTCCAAAAAAATTGTTGGAACTCAAACTGAATCAATCTCTTGAACTTTTTAGTGGGTTTTCATCACAATTTAATGTGGTATAGTATATTACTTGTGGGCAATGTATTTTTCACTAAGAATGATCATCTGAAATTACAATACAAACACTATGAAAGTTATGATTTTATTTTCTTCAAGGTTTTTCTTCAAACAAATTTTCAGGTTCATTTTTAATGTATTTCTTGATATAATTTTCCATGTGTGTTAAAGTGGATTTGAAAATGTGTGCTTAGTAATAATTCAAGTTAATTATTTTAAGACTAGCTATATTATACAGATTAGGATAAATGTTATCATTCCTAAACTACATTATCAAAAATAATAACATTTCCCTGGGCTCATTAATTCCCTTTGTCTTAATAGTGAAATTTTAAAAGCTCCATGTAAAATCCATCTTTTTCTGTCTCTTCTCTGTGCTTCTGTTACACTCTGTGCATACATTCAGCCTAATGTTGATCATCAGGGCCTCTATGCTGCCAAATTTTAGGGGGACATTCACTCTATGGCCTTTTGAACAACGTGCATGGTCAACTTTAATGGGCATCATTCACACAGGCTGCAATGTATCCCTGGAGATGTGCAACATGGTTACCCTGTATATGTAAGAGAATCACAACTATTAATTTAAGTTGTCTGTTTGCCCACCAGAGAGAAAGCTACTTGAGGTCAGGAATCATGTCACATTCAATTTTGCATCCTTGTCACTATCAAACTGCCTGGTATATTAGTAGTGCTGAATACATGTTTATTGCACAAGTGAATAGGCAGATGCATTTGATTCATACAATAGTTCTCTGGAAAATAGCTATGCTATAAAATGTAGCATGTGATTCAGAGGTTGCTCCAATTATCTTTCATTGTTACCCCAAAACTTAGCATCTTAAAACAAGAGTCATTTTACTATATCATATGATTTTGGGGGCTAGGAATTCAGGCAGAATTCAGCTGGCTCATTCTTTAGTTTCAGTTGGCATCAACTAGGACCACAGGTAGCTGGTCTGGATTGGAAGGTCCAAAATGGTTTCATTCACATGCCTGGCTCCTGTGCTGGATTTGGCCAGCATTTCTTCTTCTGTTATAATAATATGGCCTCTCTACACAACTAGCCTGGGTTTCTTCACAGCAGGATGGTCTCAGGGTAGTTGGACTTCTTACATGGAAGCTCACGACTTTAGGAGCAAGTATTCCAAAAGGTCAAGGCAGAAGCTGCAAGGCTTACTTCCATTGCATTTTATTGGTCAAGCAAATAGCTAGCGCTAGCTGAGATTCACAAGGAGTGGAATTAGACTCTACTGCTCAGTGGGAGGAAAGGCAAAGAATTTTCGTCCATCTTTAATCT
This sequence comes from Cheirogaleus medius, assembly GCA_008086735.1. Taxonomy (NCBI): domain Eukaryota; kingdom Metazoa; phylum Chordata; class Mammalia; order Primates; family Cheirogaleidae; genus Cheirogaleus; species Cheirogaleus medius. The sequence goes on along the minus strand of VBSM01002616.1, from coordinate 25,477,812 downwards.
ACCACAGATATTTATTTGCAAACCACCTCTATTTTTCAAGAAAGAGGTTAAGTAAACGGATAAGTAAAAAAATTGATATTAGGAGTGTTTGCATGTTTCATGACTTCTACTAAGACTGGCACCTTTCTAGCCAAATGTCCCAAATCATCTACATCTGCATCTATAGCTGCATATTTGTAAAATTTAGAGTACAAAGAAGGAAAAGAATCTTAGTAATCTTTGAGGTCAATTTTATCACTACAAGCTTTCTGAAAAGTAACCTAGAAGTTTAAAATGTGTTTTATGCATTCTATTAAAGAATGCTGGAGACAGGTAGCACATTTCATAAATAGTTTCATTAAAATTCAGGGGAAAATGTCAAAGATAATCTCTCACTGTCTATACATAGGAATTTTAAGATGTACTTTTGAGAATATTTGATTTTTATATATTTCCTGTCTAAAAATACTACAGCAATGTTTTACAGAGTCCAATGTGTGCTCTTGTTGGCTCATTTGTTTCTGTTAGAATGGTTCAAATATGACTTTCCGAGGGTAATCTTGCCCTGCCTACGTACTCCTTTAATTTACTTTAAAGTGCCTCTGTGGTGGTTTTCTAGTCTCGGGATTTATATTTGTTTCTTTTGTCAGTCTTTAGGGGAGAATGTTAATCTTACCCACAGCTCAGCTGCTAAAGCCTCAACTCAACTGGCAACAGAGTGCAGCTGTATTCCAGCTACTTGCAAGGAAGTGTAATTCCTTTGCTATTCTATATCTTTAAAAGATCAGCTGGGAAATAATATTTGTGAAGGACATACTGGAAAACATCCCTCCTATCCTAGAAACTCACAACTCTCCCCCTTGGTTAGGCCAATTTGGAATTGTAGGTCTTAGAATGCATCATACTGAACCCTGGCAGATCTACCTATCACAGAATAAGAATGCTGATTACCAAAGTTTGTACTATGCATATCAAATGAAGAATTTCTCTTTGGTTTCAGTATCAGGGATTAGCTGTGCTCTCTTAAGTGATTGGTTTATTTTTGCATTGTAGACACCCTAAATCACATAACTGGTCAAATTTCTTTCTTCTGCTGGCTGTTGGCAAGTTTCCAGACAGTGGCCCAGCTCTAGCAAGTGTAGTATGAGAGACTTCATGGTATTAGATGATCTGCATTGAGATAATTCCTGGTCTCACTAAACTTTCTTATCCTTATTTTCCTTTTGCTTAATATTTCTTAATTTAAAAAATATAGATTTTCTTGCTGTATTTTAAGTAAATCTGTGACTTGCTTTAAACCATTTTGAGAACAAGAATGGGGTACAAATGAATAAAAATTCAAATGAACAGGTGCTGGGGAAAAGAATAAAATTATTGTCCTATTTTTACCTATCCTGGGATAAAGTAGCTGCTTCTAGATTTTAACTTAAAACCTCTAGTGGAATAGCTTTATTTTTATTTATTTATTTATTTATTTTTGTAAATAGAAATAGCAATGCCTATGGATGACTCATGGAGAGAGATACTTTCTATTACACAGTTATGCAGCCAAAGTGGGTTAGCAAGTTTGGGGAGTAGGGAAGATACCTCACCCCATTCCCAAGTCCCAAACCTTGCTATGCTATTGCTGGGCTTGCAGAGGGAGTGTCTGGTTCTACTGCCTGGGCCAGAGGCAATGGATTCCTGGCACAGGGACTTTAACTCCCAAAGAAATAGTGTTCTAACTTGTTGTGTGTGATGAAAATAGTACTACCATATAGTAGTTATATATATATGTGTATATATGTGTGTGTATATATAATGTTTTATATATATTATGTTGTATTATGTATTTATAGATACATATATATGTTAGACACATATAAAGTAAGTATAGTTTTTGAGCTTATGCAAGTATCTAATTATAATTTTTGCAATTGCATTTCTATGAAAAAACATATTCCATGTAGCCTTACTAATAAACTTCCTGAACAAAATTTATTCATGAGTTAGGACTTTCTTTGCCTATATTTGCACTTACATTGGATATGGTTTGTGGGATGAGAATATTAACACAGGCTGCATCCTCAGTGAACACAATAGAGGAGGGGTAATTAATATAAAAAAGGATGCTATTTGTAGTTAACTCAGTTGAGGTATTTTTCTGCTTGATATTTGGCATTTATGTTTCTTTACAAAACTCTAAAATCTGAATCCTTGGTTATAGTTATCTTTGTACAGCATGCCAAATAAATATATAATAACTGAATTAGAGGGGAATTGAAAAATATTTAAATGATCATTTATTTATCAAACATTCTATTCAAAACTGCTTAACAGTGAAGTTAATACTACATTAAATTATATTTGGAACTACATTTAAACAAATATAAATAAGAAAACAGGAATAATTTTTTAAGAATAAAATTCAATGAGAAATGAGAATGAAAACTTCCAGAAAAATGACTCTTAGCTATATCTATATTGAGCAGAGAATGGAATCAAGATAATGCTTCTTCATAAAATAACCCTACGGGCCTTATGGCAAGTTCTTTATCACTCAAGGATGACTATGGGTGATCAGAAAGGTCCATAATAGCTCCCAAAGAGTAAGGTCCTGGAAAAATGGAGGGAGGCACAGAGGGTCACTGCAGTGGGTTGTTGGGTATATTTGAGGAGGGTGTGTGTGTGTTTATGGGACAGACGGACACAGGGAAAGAAACAGAGACAGAGAGAAACAGAGAGGCTGAGAGACAGAAAGTAGAACACTCTTAACCCAGGTAAAGCCTGAGGCAAAAATTTACGTATTAACCCTCTACTCTACTAGCAGGACATTATCCCAAGAAATCCAGAGTGAGAGGAAAAAGCAAAATGAAATAGGGTAGAAGGAGGGAGAACAGAGGCAGGGAGGTTCATTACCTGGCTGACCACAGCTTCACAAGAGGCATAGCTGATTATTTTGTCTGGTGGGCCAACTTCTGGGAGGGAGCCCACATACGGCATCTCAGAAGAGTCCATTGTAGGGGGAGAAAAGCAAACCATTCACCTACTGATTCCCAGTTTCACGCATCTCTTGGGTCTACCCATGGCGGAATGTTACCCTGAACCTTTGCCTTGTGTTACTGGGCAGCTCTAGGCAGCCCCTGGTGAAAGCTGTGTGTGAGGAGTTTCTCAAGTGGGTGGCAGTGGAGAGAGCACGGGCTTTATGACTGCAAGGGACGATGTGAACCATCTCTAGGGCCGCTCTGGCTGGGAAGCAGGCTGGCCAGAACCAAGCTGATCTAGGATGGTGTATAAACTGAAGTCAGTATACACATCTCAGATAATCTACTGTTAAATTTTGCATAGCCACCACCAACAATATCATTTATTGACTGCTTACTATATTTCATTCTAAGCATTCTATTACTTACATAATAACTTCTAATGTTCAAACACATGTAAGAAAGGTGCTAATGTTATTTCTGTTTTATAGATAAGTAAACTGAGGCATAGGGGGGTCCAAGGTGGAGTTGGGGGGAACTGTCTAATAAATCTTGATCACAGAACTTCTAAGCCTTCTTATGCCAAAGTTTTTAGAGCAAATCAAATCCAATGAATGAGAATATATTTTAGTTGTATTACTTTTCAGTAGTATACTCAGATTATTTCAGATTTCATAATTACTTTATGGATGACAATTAATTTATAAGAACAACTTCCAGTTGAATAGCTTTTTAGGTTGTTTTTCAACCAGTGTCTTTTCAGATGTCTTCCTTTTGATGACTTCACTGCAATTAAGGGTCTCCAGAAGATAAAAGGAAGAGAGAGAAGAAATTCAGTAAGCATTCATTCATTATCAGATCCCCAAAGTGGCTGAGTGTAAAATGTGGTTTAAGTGAAATTTTTAGGAAATCTAAAATCTTATCGACCATTATCTTCTATTACCACAAATAATTTATTTTTAAGAGTCCATGGGTAGGTGCAGCTTAGAAATACTCTACTGAAAATCACTGCATTCTGACCATTTCTTAGCAGCTTTTGAAAGAATGAACCACTGTGGATAACTTAGCAGCCAACTTAAAATCAAATGCCATGAGCAGAGCCAATTATTTTATTGTCATTCAATTGATGAATCAAATGGGTGGGCTTGGTGTTATGATTAATAACAGGACACTTGGTTATGGATTTTGTGCACAAGGAAAATTGCACATCTTGACCTTGAGAGAAAATAGTCTTGTAATTTTGGAGGTAGTCTTAATATAATTATTACCATCTGGGCCTTCTATTGACTCCCCTGCCCCCTTCCCTTACTAATACTGTTAGCAGCAACATCCTTGGTTTGGTTTTTGAAGATGCCTTGGAATAATAGTGACCTCACAGGAATGATTAATGACTCTTAATCAGAGAATGGGGGATAGGCTTCCAAGCACAAAATCTAGCACTGAATTTCATTAGCATATTCACTTTGCAGAAGCCAAACAATCACTTGTGATAGTTTGTGCTGTCGTTTCTTGACTGAAACTTGTGAGTGATTATTTCACATCCCTTTATTTATTGCAGTGACCTCTTAACGCTAAGCATGGTTTTAATTTGGGAAGAAGATTGCCTGTTGCGTGACTTCTTAGGGTCTGTGCTTTTGATGTTGGATAGTTTGTCCTTAGTAATAGTCTAATTATCCCACTGAAGGAGATGTTTTGTTTTCAAAGGGGATTATTCATGGCCTAAATTGGATACCCCAAAGCTGCCAAGTAATAAAAGAGATGGTTAAAATTCTAAATCATTTAGTCTAACTACTAACTAAAAAGCCAGTAGTGTTGGTGTTATTTTGGTGACCATACTATTGCATTTTTCTTGTAGAACTGCATAATTGAAGGGGTGGGGTCTGGTTTGCATTTCATCTGAAAAGGTTTTTATAGCCCTTTGAAAGCTGGAAATCTGCTTCATGTTTAACATCTCTTTCCACAACAATTTAGGTTCATCCTTTTTTTTTTTAACTTAAATAATTGGAAAACTGTAATGTTCAGTTTTCTTCAAACCTCAAAGTCTTGAAGACTCTCAATATCTTTTTATGTTGAAATATATTCCAATATAATCCTCTATTGTTGAGCTATTACTTTTACAGTGGGTCTTAATGCTCCTAGTAATTAAGTAATTTTAACTTTATTTCTTAATAAGGAATAAATAATATTTCACTGGACTTTCAAGCTATGATTGGGTGAGCTGGAAATTTCCTATCTTGTGGGAAGCATTTCTAAGCATTTCTCTTTCCTATTTTGCACTTAGCAGAGAAGAAACTTCTTTATGTCAGACTGTAGTTTCTGTGTCCCTTTCCCCTCCCTCCATTCTCCCCACCTAGAGATAAGGCAAGATGGGAACAATAGAGAGATAATGCATGACACAGAAGTGCCAGAAGTCTCTAAGCCAAAAGTCCAAGGCAGGGAAATCATTGAAATATAACAGTTGTGAAACAATAAAGAATTAAAGAGAAATGGCAAACAGGACTGAGTCCTCCAAACAGGTTGCCATAGCGCCATGACTGCAAGTTCTGCCAGGTTCTCTAATTCTGATCCCTAAACCATCCCACGTGGATATCTAACTTCTTCTTGAAGAATGGAGACTTTCCTGCTTGCTTTAATTAATGTATTTCTGAGTTTTGCTTTTCTCCTTGTCCTCAGTTAACCTCAGAGCCTGCTGCCACCTTTCAAAGCTAGTTATTTTCTTTTTCCCCCCTAGGCAATATAAAGAATCATCAATCACATTTATGATATAAAAGTTCTTTCAAACCCAGAACAGTGACTAAGTCACCTCTCAGATATTTTTTAATGAGGGTATTCTTACTGTCAAAATAATATTCTTAGTCCTTCTGATCAGGGTCTCTGTACAGCCAACATAGCTGTCATCGTGTAGTAAATTATAATATAAAATTAATGTGACTTCTAATATTAGTCAAATAGTAAATAAAAGCTCCCTAGGCATTGTGCCATTTTCCCCATTAGCAATATCTTTTAATATTTTGTTCCTCTATTGTGAAAATGTGGGAAATTCTTTCTCATAGTTGTATTTCAAAATGACCCAAATACTCCTGCCCAAACAAACAACCCTAGGTTTATTTTCATTACAAGTTTCTCTCTCTTTAGTGGCCATTTGCTTCATTTTTAAAACCTTGTTTTGGCTCATTTTTATTACCTTTTACCCCCTGAAAACTGCTTTTAAAATGTGAATTTCTGCCTTTAAATTTTTATGTTTATTGGGGTCTCAGCTGTCCATCCTTTGTTTCATGTCATTATACAGTGAATACTTCCTGATTTCTACAAACAGTCTCTTTTAAATTGACATTTTATTCAAGTTTTGGAAAATTCTCTTTACCTTCTATTAAAAACTAAGTAGTTATCAATTCTTGGCCAAAAAAAAAAAAAAACACAACAAAAAAAGGGGATAAACACAGAGAAAAATTTGCCTACATTTTTTAAAGCAAAACAATGACATTTTTCTTTTAGTTTTCCAAGCTGCAACGAAATGAACCTGTTCCAATTCAATCAGTTGTTTCATACCGGAAAATGTCAAACATCAGGGCTTTTAGGAAGAGCCCATTGCCATGGCTTGGCCCAGAGTGAGTACGGCTTTAACAATTGTTGGCAGAGTCCTGGAGGAATGAACAGGACAGACACAAACACCTGTCTCCTGGGAGTTAACTCATTTCCGGCTGTCCTATCACCTGCCCATAGTGCGAAGGCACTTCGTGAGTAATAAAATTTACATATAAATGTAAATTATTCTCCTTTTCCTTTTCTATAATATTTTATAATGATAACAATGAAAATTTCTCTCATTATTGATGACAGTTTGGTGTAAATAAGACACTTAGGTTTGAATTCCAACCCCACCGTTGAATGGCCTTAGACAAATGACTTAACCTCTTTGAGCCTGGTGTTCTTATCTGTAAAATAGGTGATAAACCTCCTTATTGTGAGGATGTAATTATATACTTAAAGTATCTATTTTTTTCCAGAATTTTATAGGGGTACATACGTTTTGATTACATAATTTGCTTTTGTACAGTTTGAATTGAAGTTATAAGTGTGCCCTTCGGCCAGTTAGTGTGCATTGTACCCATTAGGTATAATATCTATTCTATTGCCTGATGCATAAGATAAGCTCACAAATACTAGTTTTCCTACTTTAAAATCATTTTTTAAAATTATACCAGTACTTCATCTACTTCAAAGATGTTTTAAGATATAAAAGCAGTGATTTAGCAATATCAAATCAAAGCCTGAGAGCTAGAAGAGCTTTGAGGGCCATTTATTTTAAAGGTTTTCCTGAGCAACTGGAATTGTCTTTTACATCTTCAGAACCCTGAGCTTAGTAGGAGGACAAGGTGCCTGAGACATTCCTGTAAGCCCAGAAACTGAAGAAGGCAGCTCTCAGGGAAGGCTTTGAGAGCTCTACAACATTTATATCAAACTGGTTGAAAAAACCTATTCATCCAGTGTCCTTACTTTAGAGATGAGGAATTTGAATCTCAGAGAGTTTATGACTTATCCACTTGGTGGTATTACTGAGAACTAAAAACTGGTTTGCTTCCCAGTTGAATGCTCTTCCCATTGTGCCATGTGGAGTTATTTTGAGCCAACCAGAAAATCTGCAAGAACATCAAAATAATGTTCTTTCTCCCTCTGACCTCAGTAATAACTGGTTAAAGAATTAGAATGCTTTGGAGTAAATCCTCAAAGCAGCTGCAGGTCCTCAGTGTTCCAGAAGAGATATTTTAAGATCTCCAAATAAAAAATCCTGATAAAGACCTTCCTTTTGCAGTAACTAAAAAAGCTTTCGGCATTCTTGTCACAAAGTGGCTATTGAGGGTTCAAATAGAAGATGATCTCCTTTGAAGTAGCAGGATAGAATAGACAGAACTCCAGGATGGATGTCAAAAAACACCTTGATCTTAGTTCTAATTCAAGTTTACCTTTTATATGCCATGAGGTAAGCATTTGATATCTCTGAATTTGAAGTTATTTTTGACTCTTCTTTTTTTTTCACACACTCCATATCTAGTCCAACAGCAAAACTTGATACTGCTATCTTCAAAATATATCCAGAATTTGACCACTGCTCACGACTTCCACTGCTACCACCTTCATCCAAGCCACCATTGACTCTTCTCTGGAAAATTGCAGAAGCTTCCTAGTGGGTTGCTCTGCTTCTTTCTACTTTTTATTCTCCACATACCTATAATCCAAGAATTTGTCAGCTGTGCTTCCATAATGGACCTCTCACTTACCAACCTTAAGTTGTTCCTAAAAACCCTGCCACTAAGTAAAAAGACATTATAGGAAAAAGCATTTTCATTAATTTTAATTAAAAAATTAGGATGCATTTTGACTCAACTCAAGATACCCAAATGACTTTTATAGATAGAAAAATATTTTAATTGAATTACAGAAATATTTTTTAGTCATCATTATATCAGATAAGTATTTAATAATTAACATCACATTGAAAATAAAATAGAATTTGTGCACAAACTGTAATGAAATGAAGGCTTGTTTGATTGTGGGTGCTGATTGGTGGAAGAGAGTTGAAGGCAGTTGTTCTTTGTAGGGTATAGTCTTCTCTGTGGACAATTTTCTTTATCAGTGTTTTCAACCATTTGAAAGATAATGGTTGCATTAAAATGCAAAATGAAAAGTAAAAGCAGAGAAAGACAACAAGTCAAAACAATTGCTAAAGATGAGAGCACTTGGAAAGATGTAAAAATTTATTTAGTACACAGAGGCTGAAAAGTTACAAAAGGTGCTACCTATTACTAGGCATACTTAGGCAAAATAAAGTACTGTTAATTTGTCCAAATATCAGTTCAGACTTTTTCTATCTGATATTTGATAATTAAGAACGAATGACTAAGAACTGTTAAAATAAAAGCAGCATATTTTCCCAAAAACTGCAGTGTCAAAATATAATTTCTTATGCTTAGCTTCTTTGTGTGTTTTAGAGTATAAAGGTCACTAGATTAAAAAAAAAGTTGTTTGGAAAGGGGAAACTTTCCAAGAGTCTTTATGACAAAGAGTTGTTAACTAAATAGGCATTGTAGGTGGCAAGTCTGTGTTTACTGGTCTTTTTTATAAAGGTTCCTGATTCTTTGTGTGGCAGTGTAGGATATTTCTGACTTTTGTATAACCCAAGAATCTGAACATAGGGCAGAAGGCCCACCTGACATAGTTTATGGTCAGTGAATACAACATGCATTTTTTTAGTAGCAGTTATATACCACATACCCTGAAAAAACAGGTAAGTCAAAAAAGTGTTATTCTCACCTTGAAGGAGTCCTCAGACTAGCTGGGGAGGCAGTAGTGCAGATGCATAAACTTTATATATTATGAGTGCTGTAATAACAGTGTTCTGGGGCAGATAGGAGGGAGCCCCTAATTCTGCCTGGGGTAGAGTAGAGTTGTCAAGGGGCAACACGGAAGAAAACGTATCTAAGGTAAACTTTCCTGAAGGTGGAGGCAGGATTGTGGGCAGTCTAGGCAGAAGGATAGTATTTATTAATAAAAAGGCATAGAGTCATGAAAAAGAACCTTTTCTTTAAGAAGGAGGACTTCTCCATTTTATGAGCTTTCATCAACATTGATTGTGCTTGATTTCACATTGGGGCAATATCTACTGAGAGGTTTAATAAGGGTAAAAAATATATATGAGGATGTCGTGAAGATATTGTCACTGTTTGGGTTATCTATTGCTGCAAAACAATTCAGCCCAAAGTTGAAAGCATAAAGCAACAACCATTTTATTAATGCTTATGAATTATGTGGGTTGGGAATTTGAACAGAGAACAGCAGGAAGGGCTTCTCTCAGCTTCATGGACTCTGGATGCTCCCTGGGAAGAGGGGAACAGCTGGGGGTGACTTGAATGGATAGAAGTGGCTTGAATAGCTGGGGACTGGAATCATCTGGAGGCTGCTTCACTCGCACTGTGGCATCTAGGCTGAGATGATTTGAGAGCTGTGTTCAATCAGAGTATCTACACATAAATGCTCTAGGTTGTTTGGGCTTCTCCCAAGACAGAGGCTGGGTTCAAATAGGGAGTGCCCTCAGAGGAAACACCCCAAGAACAAGAGTTCCAAGAGAACCAGATGCTGCATAGCCTTTTCTGAAAAAGGAAGAGCCTGAGTCAAAGTCATAGAAAGTTACTTTCCCCATATTCTATTGGTTGGCTCCATTCCAGTTAAAGGAGAAATGTCATTAATCCAGGAGTATTAAAGAATTTGCAGCCATTTACTTAAATTGCTACATTTGCCACATTACAAAACATTTATTGATTATACCATAGTATTTTCCCTATAGGTTATAATGGGAGAAAATTCTGGTGTAACTGTCAAGCAAAACATTTCTTCATTTGAGAAACAGGTATATTTTGACTTTATAGTCACTTGAATCAGAAAATTAACTATATTTCTCCCTCAAGTTTGGTGAGCTTTGAATATTTGTATGAGTTATTATTTAAAATATTTTCCAAAGAAGGCAGAGTGTGTATAAACAACTAAAATCCCTTTTCAGGTGATTAAGGTTTGAATTTCATGTGCAGAGGGAGTAAGAGAGGGAGATGAAGATGTGCAGACTGACAGGGACCAGAAAGGCCATATGTGTCCTGCTAGGGACTGAGATGGTTTAATTTGCATTAACTCAGTCGATCTTTATATACATCCTGTGGCGTAAGCATTAGCATTTAAATTTCATAAAGAAAATAATTGAGATAAATTAGTTTTTGGTTTTAAAGTTCAAGAACAGCATGATGGAATTATAACTACATAATTTTTATCTATCTTTCATCATCTTTTTGTCCTTTATGTAACATTGTAATCTAAGCACTAGCTTTTACAAAATTGCTTCTTGAAGTAAACTAGGGCAGAACTATCTGTGGCGAAGGATCCATTTTATTTTTTACTTTCAATCTGTCAATGACTGACATTTTTTGCAAGATATAATAAAAAGGAATTCCAAGAAAAATGAAAGGGAAAAAAGACACACAAACTATAAGCCCAGTTTTTTATTATTAGATTTAATGGTTATTAAATTACTTTTTCAAATTGTCGTAAAGTTTCTAAATGCTTCCTATCAATTTCTAATTTATCTCAGATTGGCAACAAACAATTCATGGACCACCACCCATTTATAGACCAGATTTTGACTAACTCCTCCCTAGAGGATTAAATTTATACAAAGAAATTATCATTCTTCATGCTTCGATCTCTCACCTAAAACACAGTTGCTAGTATACCTTAGGTAATCACTTTAGTCACCTTTTTCAGCTTGTTTTTTATCAAGAGCTGAGCACAACTTTCTCTCAATGATTTATGCAGAAGGATTGAATTGCTCCAAATTATCTGGGGATTTGTTAGTGCCTTGCCCGTTGTCTCGTCTCAGCTGGTATTCAAGGGCTGGAGCTCGTCTTCTAGTGATTAAACATTGGCATATGCACACGGTGCTCGTAATTTATAGGCAGCCTTGTCCTTCAGCCCACAGAGTTCCTGCCTGTGTTGAAAGATAAAGAGAGAATGGATCTATTTGAATTCTGTATGGGATAGAAAGTAGAAGGTGGCTATATATTGATGCCATATTCATGTTTGCCAAAAGATAACTCTAAAAATATCACATGTCTATAGAAAAATGTGTGTCGATTAAGATTCTTTTTTTTTTTTTTACATAGAATGGCTGAATTTTTGCTAGAGTTTTGTGGTAGACTGTATGCTACATGGATACTTCCCAAGCTCCTTTTCCAAGAAAGAGAAAGGAATGCAGTTTCAATTTATATCAGAAGAATGTGCCAATCTTGGATGCCCCATGAGGTTTGGCAGCGTGAGATTAGCATAATATTTTCCAAAGTGCATTTCAGGGGATTAGAGCTTTCTTATACTAATTCTCATTCTTCAATAGATAGTTTCTCAGAATAAGGAATTGGTGAGAAAACTATGGTATACCTGGACAGCTAACATGAGTAGATTATCAATTTGGTTAATAGGTTAGTTTCTCTAAATGAGATTGTCAATCCTTATTGTACATTGAAAATACCTGGAGGAATTTTTTAAAATGTTGATTCCTGGACCTCACCCCCAGATCTGAATTCATTGCTCTGGGGTAGCACCTGGGCATGGATACTTTTTAAAAGCTCACCTAATAATTCTACTGTTCATCAAAGTTAAGAACCGCTGTCTAAAACTAAAGGATACAATGATAGAAGTGTCAAATTCTATTCTCATTATGTTACAGGAAGGTGTTTCAGTAATTGATGAAAGTATTATATCTGCTTAATGCCTTTATTGTTATATGTAATAATCCAATCAATTGGAGAAATAAAAAATATAAGAAATAATTTACTGAGCATTGTTATAGACTAATTACATCATTCCAGTTTATTTTCACAGCATTAAAGCAGTTAGTTTATTTATTTCAATTTTTAGAATTACAGACACTGAGGTACAAATAGCTTATGAAAATGGCCTATGGTCATGAAAAAAAGGCAGAGCTGGAAGTCGTATCTTGGGTTTTTTAGTTTGAAATCTGATGCCCTTTTATTTATTGAATACTTAATATTTTAAGGTCAATGTCTTTTTTCCACTAATACTTCTGGCCCAAGTTATTCTCCCATGCTACCACCAGCCACCAGCTCCCCCAACACCTGTGGGTTCTGAATTAAAATTTAAGATTGGTCCTTTGACAGCTTTTGAGTTATTGTTAATTTGCTCCTTGTCCATTTTCTAACTTTGAGCTTTTTCTCTCATTGTTTCCCATTTGACCTTGTGCTTATCCTCTGATTTGGAAAATTGGCTTCAGGGATAAACTTCTTGATTCTTGAACTCGGTTTCTGTTTGAACCTGAGTGCGCTTTTCGTCTTGGGAGAACCAGTCTATAATGCACACACAAGGGTAACACACTAGTCCCAAGTGAAAACATGGATAAGGCAGTCAAAATCTTGACACTTAAATGTCCTTACTCTGTCTCCTAAATGAGATTCCCATTCTACACAAGCACAGATTCAAATAAAACAGAATGAAGTAATGATCAAAGACAAAACTGGGGATACAAATTTCCATGTTATGTTTGCTTTATATTTCCACCCCTGCATACAGCAAATGGAAATACTAAAAACAGAGTAATTTTTTATCTCTTTCTTCCATAATTAATAGGGCACAGGGATAATTTATGTGTTGGTTAGTTCAGTTGGTGAATGTGGTGTTTTATGAGGTCCACACAGAAAGTTAAAATTGCCCTGAAAGCTAGTTAGCAACTCAAGAAACAAACACTCTTTTCTGGCCACTAACTGGGACACCAACTCTGCCTCACAAATGCACCGTTGGTTACAAATAAAGCAAGGAAATGTAGTTGTATTAGCACAACCAAATGCCATTACCTAGAAAACACAATCAGAACCAAGACACCACCAGGTACCAACAATCGACCGAAAGGCAAAGTTTTGATGGGAGAATGTATCTCTTGCTAGTTGAACGTAAAATTCTTCATTGCAAGTCATGTTATAACATTATAACCGAGCAAGTTATTTTTAATTTTATCTTATTTTTAATTGAAAAATAATAATTATATATATTTATGGGGTACAATGTGATGTTTTGATACATATACATTGTGGAATAATGATCTCACTTATATGTGGAATCTAGAACAGTCAAACTCTTAGAAGTAGAGAGTAGAATGATGGTTACCAAAGACCGAGGGGTGGGATGGGGAAATGAGAGATGCTGGTCAAAGGTAAAAAGTTCCACACTGACAAGAGGAATCAGGTTTTTAAAAATTAATTAATTGATTTATTTTTTGTTATTAATTATGAGTATGTAATAATTGTGTATATTTAAATATGTATTTATAGGGTATATGTGATGTTTTGATACAGGCATACAGTGTGAATTAATCAAATCAGGACAATTTGGGTAACCATTGCCTCCGGCATTTATCATTTCTTTATGTTAGGAACATTCCAATTACACACTTTTAGTTATTTTAAAGTATACTCTAACTTATTGCTGATTATATTCACTTAGTTGTGCTATCAAATATTGTTCGTTCTATATAACTATATTTTGCACCCATTAACCAGCCCCACTTCTTCCCCCCCTCCCTGTTACCCTTCCCAGTCTCCGGTAACCATCATTCTACTCTCTGTCTCCATGAGATCAATTGTTTTTAATATTTAGCTACCACATATGAGTGAGAACATGCAAGATTTGTCTTTCTGTGCTTGGCTTATTTTATTTAACATAATGTTTTCCAGTTCCATCCATGTTCTTCCAAAAGGCAAGATTTCATTCTTTTTCTGTAGCTATATAATATTCCATTGCCTATATGTACCAGAATTTCTTTATCCATTCATCCATTGATGGACACTTAGATTGATTCCAAATCTTGACTATTGCAAATAGTGCTGCAATAAACATGGGAGTGCAGATATCTTTTTGATATACTGAATTCCCCTTTTTTGGATATATACCCAGCAGTGGGATTGCTGGGTCATATGATAGTTCTATTTTTAGTTTTTTTGAGGAACTTCCATACTGTTTTCCATAGTGATTGCACCAATTTACATTCCCACCAACAAGGTACAAGGGTTCCCCTGTCTCTACATCCCTACCAGCACTCGTTATTGCCTGTCTTTTTAATACAAGCCATGTTAACTGGGGTGAGATGATATCTCATCTTAGTTTGGATTTGCATTTCTCTGGTGACTGATGATGTTGAACATTTTTTAAATACAACTATTGGCCATTTATATGTCTTCTTTTGAGAAATATCTATTCAGAACCTTTGCCTATTTTTAATCAGATTATGTGATTTTTTTCCTTTTGAATTGTTGGAGCTCCTTATATATTCCAGTTATTAATACCTTGTCAGATGGGTAGTTTACAAATGTTTTCTCCCATTCTGTGGGTTGTCTCTTCCATTTGTTGATTGATTTTGCTGTGCAGAAGATTTTTAGCTTGATGTGATCCCATTTGTCCAATTTTGCTTTGGTTGCCTGTAATTTGGGGTTGTTACTCAAGAAATCATTGCCTAAACCAATATTTTGAAGGGTTTTGCCAATGTTTTCTTTAGTAGTTTCATACTTTCAGGTCTTAGATTTAAATCTTTAATCCATTTTGATTTGATCTTTGTATATGGCAAGACATAAGGGTCTAGTTTCATCCTTCTGCATATGGATATCCAGTTTTCCCAGCACCATTTATTGAAGAAACTATCCTTTCCCTACTGCATGTTTTTGACACCTTTATCGAAGGTAAGTTCACTACAGATGTGGGAATTTATTGCTGGGTTCTCTATTCTGTTCCATTGGTGTATGTGTCTGTTTTTATGTTCAGTACCATGCTGTTATGGTTACTGCAGCTCTGTAGTATAATTTGAAGTCAGATAAGGTGATTCTTCCAGTTTTGTTCCTTTTGCTCAAGATGCACTATTTTATGGGTTCCATATAAATTATAGGATTATTTTTTCTATTTCTGTGAAGAATATCATTGGTATTTTGATGGGAATTGAATTGAATCTGTAGATTGCTTTGGGTAGTATGGACATTTTAACAATATTGAATCTTCCAATCCAGGAGCATGGAATATCTTTCTACTTTTTTGTGTCCTCTTCAACTTTTTTCATCAATGTTTTATAGTTTTCATTATAAAGATCTTTCACTTTTTTGGTTAAGTTTACTCCTAGGTATTTTATATTATTTGTAGTTATTATAAATGGTATTATTTTCTTGGTTTCTTTTCAGATTGTTTGCTGTTGGCATATAGAAATGCTACTGCTTTTTTTTTCTTTTTCATTTTAGCATATTATGGGGGTACAAATGTTTAGGTTACATATATTGCCCTTGCCCCCACCATCAAATTGGTTTTAACTGATCAACACTTATGGGCACTTATAGCAATAACATTCATCGGGTGTTGGACATATGGGAGGGAGGAGAAGCGGATGAGTATATACACACATAATGAGTGCAATGTGCACTCTCTGGGGGATGGACACGCTACTGATTTTTATATGTTGATTTTTGTATCCTGCAACTTGACTGAATTTGCTTATCAGTTCTAATAGTATTTTGTGGAGTTTTTAGGTTTCTCTAGATATAAGATCATATCATATTCAAACAAAGACAATCTGACTTCTTCCTTTCCTATTTGGATGCCCTTTATTTCTTTCTCTTGTCTGATTGCTCTAGCTAGAACTTCCAGTACTATGTTGAACAACAGTGGTAAAAGTGGGCATCCTTGACTTATTCCAGATCTTAGAGAAAAGGCTTTCAGTTTTCCCCTGTTCAGTGTGATAATTGCTATGAGTCTGTTAAGTATGGCTTTTATTGTGTTGGGGTAAGATCCTTCTATACCTAGTTTTTTGAGAGTTATTATCATGAAGAAATGTTAAATTTTATGAAATGCTTTTCTAGTATCAATTGAAATGATCATAAAGTTTTTGTCCTTTGTTTTGTTGATATGACATATCACATTGATTGATTTAAGTATGTTGTACAATCCTTGCATCCCTGGGATGAATCCCACTTGATCATGATGAATAATCTTGTTAATGTACTGTTGAATTTGGTTTGCTAGTGTTTTGTTGAGGATTATTGCATCTATGTTCATCAGAGATACTGGCCTATAGTTTTTCTTTTTTTGTTGTGTCTTTGTCTGGTTTTGGTATCAGGGTGATACAGGCCTTGTAGAATGAGTTTTGGAGTATCACCTCCTCCTCAAGTTTTTGGAATAGTTTAAGTAGGATTGGTATTAATTTTTCTTTAAATGCTTGGAAGAATTCAGCAGTGAAGCCATCAGGTCCTGGGCTTTTCTTGGTGAAAATACTGTTTTATACTTTAATACTGCTTCTATCTCATTACTTGTTATTGACTTATTCATGTTTTGGATTTCTTCCTGGTTTTATCTTTGCAGGTTTTACATGTCTAGGAATTTGTACATTTCTTCTAGGTTTGGCATATAGTTGCTTACAGTAGTCTCTAATGATTCTTTGGCTTTCTGCAGTATCAGTGGTAATGTGTCATTTTTTATCTCTGGTTTTATTTATTTAGGTCTTCTCTCTTTTTTTCTTAGTCTAGCTAAAGGTATGTCAATTTTGTTTATCATTTCAAAAAACCATTTTGTTTTATTGATCTTTTATTTTTTATTCAATTTCATTTATTTCTGCTCTGATCTTTATTTTTTCTTTTCTTCTACTAATTTTGGATTTGGTTTGCTCTTGTTTTTCTAGTTCTTTGAGATGTATTGTTAGGTTGTTTATTTGAAGCTTTTCTAGTTTTTGATGTAGACACTTATTGCTGTAAGCTTTCCTTCTATTACTGCTTTTACTGTATCCCATAGGCTTTGATATATTATTATTTCATTTCATTTGTTTCAAGACTTTTTTTTGAGACAGAGTCTCGCTTTGTTGCCCAGGATACAGTACTGTGGCATCAGCCTAGCTCACAGCAACCTCAAACTCCTTGGCTCAAGGATCCTCCTGCCTCAGCCTCCCAAGTAGCTGGGACTACAGGCACTCACCACCACGCTCAGCTAATTTTTTCTATTTTTAGTAGAGCCGTTGTCATGCTCTTTCTCAGGCCAGTCTCAAACTCCTGACCTCAAGTGATCCTCTCACCTCGGCCTTCCAGAGTGCTAGAATTACAGGTGTGAGCCACCACAACCAGCCTGTTTCAAGACATTTTTAAATTTTCTTCTTAATCTCTTCATTGATTCACTAGTCCTTCAGGAGCATATTTTTGAATTTCCACATGTTTGTATAGTTTCCAGTTTCTTCTTGTTTTATTCCATTGTGATCAGAGAAAATACCTTATATGATTTCGTTTTTTTTTAATTTCTTAAGACTTGTTTTGTGGCCTAAGATGTGATTGTTCTATCTTTGAGAAAGATCTATGAGATGAGGAGAAAAATGTGTATTCTTCAGCTGTTGGATGAAAAGTTCTGTAAATATTATTAGATCCATTTGGTCTATAGTGCAGATTAAGTCCAATGTTTCTTTGCTGGTTTTCTGTCTGGATGATCTGTCCAATTATTGTATTAGGGTCTCTCTCTCTTTAGCTCTGATAATATTTGCTTTATATAGCCGGGTGCTCCAGTGTTGGGTGTATATGTATTTAGAATTATTATATCCTCTTGCTGAATTGACCCCCTTATCATATAATGACTTTCTTTTCTTTTTATAGTTTTTGTATTGAAATCCATTTTAGCTGATAGAAGTATAGCTACTCCTGCTGTTTTTCTTAATCTTTTTCTTTTTTTGTGTTGTTTCCTTTTGCATGGAATATCTTTTTCTATCCCTTTATTTATAGGTGAACTGGGTTTCTTGCAGACAACAGATAGTTAGCTCTTGATTTTTTATCAATTTAGCCACTCTGTCTTTTGATTTGGAGAGTTTAGTCCATCCACATTTAATGTTATTATTGATAAGTAAGGGCTTACTCCTGCCATGTTATTTGATTTCTGGTTGTTTTGTGGTCCTGTCTTTCTTTCTTACTTACTTCCTGTCCTCCTTTGTTAAAAGTTATTTTCTCTGTAGCGTGTTTTAATTTCTTGCTTTTTATTTTTTGTGTATCTGTCATAGGTTTTATAATTTGAGGTTACAATGAGGTTTGCAAAAAAATATTTTATAATCAATTATTTTAAACACATGACAACTCTGATTACAAAAAAACAAATAAACAAGCAAAGAGAAATCTAACAGAAATTATAACCTTTAACTTCACCTCCACTTTTTGGCTTTTTGTTGTTTCCATTCATATCTTTTTATACTACTTAGGTCTCAAAAGTTATTGTAGTTATTTTTGATAGGTTTGTTTTTTAGTCTTCCTACTCAAGATATAAGTGGTTTATAGACTGCAATTACAGCAATATTCTGTATTTGTGTACTTACTATTACTAGAGAATTATATACCTTTGGAAGATTTCTTATTGTTCATTAATATCCTTTTCTTTCAGATTGAATAATTCCTTTTAGCATTCCTTATAGGGAAGGTCTGGCATTAATGAAATCCTTCACCTTTTGTTTGTCTGGGAAAGTCTTTATTTCTCCTTCATGTTTGAATGGTATAATATTGTACAGTTAAGGTTTTTTCCCTTCAGCACTTTGATTATGTCATGGTACTCTATCCTGGCCTGTAAGGTTACCACTGAGAAGTTTGCTGCCAGACATATCACAGCTCCTTTATATATTATTTTTTTCTTGTTGCTTGCTTCCCTTGGGACTTTTTCTTTATCTGTGACTTTTGGGAGTTTGATTACTAAATGCTATGAGGTAGTCTTGTTTGGGTTAAATCTGTTTGGTGTTCTATGACCTTCTTATACCAGAATATTCACATCTTTCTCTAGGTTTGGAAAGTTCTCTGTTGTTATTTCTTTTGAATAAACTTTCTACCCCAATCTCTCTTTCTACCTCCTCCTTAAAACCAATAACTCTTAGATTTGTCCTTTTGAGCCTATTTTCTAGATCTTCTAGGAGTGCTTCATTTTTATTTATTATTCTTCCACCTTTTTTTCTCTTCTGTGTATTTTCAAATAGCCTGTCTTCAAGCTCACTAATTCTTTTTCTGCTTCGTCAATTCTGCTATTGAGAGGCTCTGGTACATTTCTCAGTTTGTCAATTGAGTTCCTCAGCTCCAAAATTACTGCTTGATTTTTTAAATTATTTCAATCTCTTTGTTAATGTTCTCTGATAGGCTTCTGAATTCCTTCTCTGTGTTGTCTTGAAATTCATTGTTTTGAATTCTTTGTCTGAAAGGTCACATATCTTCATTGCTCCAGGATTAGTCACTGGTACCGTATTTGGTTTGTTTGGTGAGGTCATGTTTTCCTGGATGTTCTTGATGCTTGTGGATGTTTGTCTATGTCCAGGCATTGAAGAGTTAGGTATTTATTTTAATCTTTGCCGTCTAGGCTTGTTTGAATCCATCTTTCTTGAGAAGGCTTTCCAGGTATTCAAAGGGAATTGAGTATTGTTATCTAAGTCTTGGTCACCACAGCCATGTCAGCACAGAGAGGTGCCCCATGCTCAGTAATGCTATGATTACAGACTCCTTGTGGTAACACCCTGATGGACTTGGGTAAGACACAAGAAGATTCCCTAGATTACCAGACCAAGTCTCTCACTCTCTATACTGGGCTGTTAGAGTTAGGGGAGGAATGATGTGGGTACTTCCTCATGGCCACAAGCACTAGGTCACTGCTGAAGCCAGCACAGTCTTACCTAAAGCTCATGGTGACTGTTGCCTGGCTACATCTGATGTTTATTCAAAGCCCAGGGCCTCTTTAGTAAGTAAGTGGTGAACCCTGCCAGGACTGGGTCCTTCCCTTCAAGGAAGCATGTTTCCTTCTGGCCCAGGGTGGGTCCAGAAATTCCTTCCAGGAACTAAGGCCTGGACACAGGGGTATCAGGTGTCTACTTAATACTTTATTTTACTGTAACTGAGCTGGTAGCCAAGTTACAACACAACATCATCTGAACTTTTCCCTTTCTTTCCTCCAAGTAGAAGAAAACTCTCCCTGAGCTGCATGGCCTGTAGTGTACAGGGGGGAGGGGGAAGGGTGGTGGTGATACAGGCAATGGCTTGACCACCACTGCTGATGTCTCACTGGGTCATGTACACCCCAAGTCCACTGGCTCTGAGCCAACACAGCCACAGGAATTGCCCAAGGATGATTGCCAAAGGAATTACCTTTGTGGCCTGACTCCCTTATAGATTTAGTCCAGCCTCCAGGCTGCTTTTTGTCAGCTGGTGGTGGGGCTAGCCAGAACTCAGGTTTTGGGGTGGAGGATTTCCCTTTGACTGAACTGGTCTAAATGCTCCCTCCATGGGTGCCAGAATTCTGCCCTGTGCCGTGTTCCCCTGCTCCAGGGCAGCCCTGAGTTTCAATGCAAAGTCCCACAATCACTTCACTCTCCCTCTTCCAGGCACACAGATTCTTTCTCCACTCA
Organism: Cheirogaleus medius; assembly: GCA_008086735.1. NCBI lineage: Eukaryota > Metazoa > Chordata > Mammalia > Primates > Cheirogaleidae > Cheirogaleus > Cheirogaleus medius. The sequence goes on along the minus strand of VBSM01002616.1, from coordinate 25,456,896 downwards.
GTGCTCTAGCAGGACACTGCTACAGGATGGGGAGGGAGTGGCTTAGGCAATGTAAGATTGTCTTTTCTGCCCCCTTCAATGCCTCTTCCCCTGGTAGCATGTTAAAACTAGGTAGCATGATTGCTTACCTGATTTTTGGTTCTTCTGAAGGTGCTTGCTTGTGTGGATAGTTGTTGAATTTGGTGTTCATGAGGAGGGATGATCACTGGATGTTTCTATTTGTCCATCTTGCTCTGCCCCCTCCAGGAATTACTTTCAGTAATCTGTTGCACAGCATGGTGACATAGTTAATTATAATGTATTATATATGTCAAAATTGTGAAAAAGGTGGATTTTAAATATTCTCACCAAAAAAAAGGATAAGTATGTGAGGTGATGGATATGCTAATTAGTATATTATTTGTTAATGATACATGTTAATCTGAAGTCTTTATTATATAAAATGTGGATATTTGAAAATATTTTCAGTTATTTGATCAATGCATACAACTAACCTGAAGGAAAGAGATGTCCGTGTAGACTTGAGAACCTCAACTATCTTCTATACATTCTAAATTCAGAAGATAATCGCAGACTTACACATTAAATAGTGCCACAAATTTGTGGTGAATGTGCAAAACCACTTCTCTAAATCTGTGATACTATGGTTCACCCTTGAACAACACAGGTTTAGACTATATGGGTCTACTTCTATGCAGAATTTTTTCCACCAAACACAGATCAAAAATACACTATTCACAGGATGCGAAGGCTGCCTACATGGAACGTCAACTTTTCCTAGAGCCCAGTTCCACATGGGTGACTGCAGGACTTGAGTATTCATGAATTTTGATATATTTGGGGGTCCTAGAACCAATCCCCCATGTGTACCCAGAGACAACTATATTTAGATATTCAGATCATTACAATGCCAATCATTACACAAAGAACAGCTTCTGTACTCTATGAAGTTTGAGTAAAAATATGAAGATTTCATTCAACTCTATTGTTACTAATAAAATGAGACCTGAGTCTCAAAGGTAGTTAATACAATGTATTGATCCAGCAAAAGTAGATAGTTCTATGATTGCCAAAATAATTACTCAATTTGTTAATAAATCAGCTTCACTAATCATTTGGGATATTATAAACAGGAGTAATTGTTTTTCAGTTTTCAATCAGATGTTATTTGAGGTGCATCAAACACAGACAAGAGTGAATCAATTCAGAAAAAATCAAGAAAAACACGGCTAAAAGATATGCCACGATGCTAATGCTCTGTTTAAAGGAAAACTAATTTGATGTTTCTACAGTGTTGAAAGAAATCTTCTGGAAAGAAACTTTCTGTAAAATTTTAATTGATTATATGATGTAATTCCAAAATTATTTCAATAATGCCATTGGAGATATGCATATTTTTCATTTTGCATTTTCCAGTCCATGTTTCCCATCATAAAATAATTTTTCTAAAAATTGAATTACTTATGAAAATTTTAAAAAAATATCCTTCATCTTCAAGGTTTATCCTTTGAATTATCATTCATCATACCAGAAGATATTTAGTTTAAGGAACACGTTATTTCCTTATTAACATTCTATAATAAGTTTCTTATACTCATTGTTCTATAAGACATAAGCAATAATATTTAGTGATCTGTTAAAACACTGGGGTCCAAATACTGCCTTAATTTCTCTTCCTATCAATAGGATCATTCGCTTCCAATTTTTACTTACATTCACCAAGAAACTTCATATTTTAGGCTTACCACAAAACAGACAGCAATAATATTTTAAAAGCAGAGATGTACATCTATGAGTCTAGAGGCCTCAAATGTCCCCAGCAGAAGATTCGTGACAGTATTGCAAACTAAGCTAACCAGAAGACCACAAACCATTAAAAAAAATAAAGGAATAGAAGAAAGGAAGAAAACATTTAAATTAAAAGATTTTCATTACACAGGTTAGCTCAAAAGAAAAAATTCAAGTGGAAAATCTAAGCAAGAAAGGTGAGTACACTTACATATGTTAACCACTTCCGGGAGAGTTGGATCCTGCTCTAGGTCATGGACACTAGACGTGGAGTATTCCTGAGGATGCAGGAGATGACTCTTCTAGCATGCGAAGGCAGGAGAAGCTGGAACTGAGCCCCTTACATAAAACCTAGAGCCTTTCTGAGCTGCCCTGTCCTTAACAGGAGAATAGGAAAAATGCTACAGAGCAATCCGGGTAAGCAGCAAAGTAGCTCATCTTGGGAAAGAGCTGTTTGTTTATAAAAAGAGAAAATCAGGCTCCTAGGAGAAATCAAAATCCCAGTAAATATGTGAGCCCAGGGCTGCCTATTCCAAAACTTCTATTCTTTATTTTGGTCTATGCTGGCTCTTCTTTCTCTGAATCACTTTTATAGTTATGTAAAGTAAAATAGAGTTTTACTTTTGAATGCAGAACCAAAGCTTAGAATTCTCTCTACACAAGTCATTCTTACAACTTTTGGGGCATGTCTCCTTATTGGCCTTCTTAAATTCTTTTTATCATAAGGGTATATCATTTCTTCTATTTTTTTCTGCAGTTATTTTCTAGCATAGATCTCAAAGGTCAGAAATCAGTGAACAACAAACTAAGCAGTGAAAATTTTAGACCTCTGCCTCAAAGTTCAATTAAGTCAGAAATTGAATCCCATTATGCCATGGGATATGCCCCAGATGAGAATTTCATTGATTTCTCCCCTCAAAATGCACTTGAGCTAAAAGGCATCTCTGCAATCATAAAGCATCCCAGCCTGAAGAAAACTACATTTTGAGAAAGGATGCAGGTGGATAGTCATGTCAGATTTGGGTATTGAAGTCACCTTAAATACAATCTGGATGTTACAATTGTTTTTTAAAATATGGACAATTGGAGATGACCTTGTTGCTCATGGAGCTCTGAATTATTTGCTGGTTGACCAACATTGCACCATGCAAGCAGAGTTATCTGGAAAACTATATGTTTAGGCATCAAGCATATATACAAGATAAGGATATTATTTATTCTTTTATTGTGTACATCTAAGCTGCAAAGATGGGAATGTGATAAATGTCATAATACAGACATCAAATTTATACTTATGGGGGGAAGTTCACTGGAGGTGGACACTGGAAGTGATTCTAGACCAGGATTTGTAAGTAGACGTAAGCATGTAGAGATCATCTCATTTCATCTCTAGTGAACTGGGAATCCCTTCCCACCAGGGTTAATCTTAAAGTTGTTGATCGAAATATTTATCCCCAAATGTAACATAAATGCTAAATAAATCCATCGAATAGACTGATTGATGTATAATAACACAGTTTACAGAAATTAATTCTAGAGTAATTTACAAGCTGGGGAAACTTAAATCAGGGTCCCTAATCAGAAAGCAGCATGGAATAGAATAGTGTTTTCTAAATCATAGTCATTAGAGTAATACTTTTATGACTTTTCCATATATAAATAATTCCTGAACCATTATTTATTTAATATTTTCTTTTAAATTCACTCACTGTTTTTCTTAAGTATACTTATGTTAGGGAGAAATTTCATTCTCCTGCCATATATAAAAGTAGCATCACCTGCTGTTCTATATTTAATGATCCACAAACAAGTGAGACACTGTTCTCAGCTGCAGCTCTAGGTAAGGATGTCTCAGTACCTGTTAAACCCAGAAAACTGCCAAGGCTGCCCAATGAAGCTTCCCAGCATGCTGCTGGATTGATTTACATGATGGATAAATAGTGCACAGAATGGTATCTGGAATGTCAAAGGAGCCAAGATTATTTGTCACCTAAAGACATCTCACATATTATCTCTAGTGTGGGTATCATCGAAAGAAAAGAGACCTCAACTAAGAGGTAAGAGACCTAGGTTGCTGTGTCTAGTCCCAGTTCTATTAATAACTCCTAGGCCTTCTGGGAAATCACATACCTCTCTGGGTTTTGGAATTTCTCATTTGAAAAATGAGAACAAACTCATTTTTAGGGTTAAATGAGTTGCTCTCGCAGAAGTGCTTTGGAAACTCTAAAACACGATCTAAACATACACGAAGCTTATTGTATGTGCTTCTGCAAGCATGAAATGCCTGGTCAATGAGTGGCTATGGGTACACTTGAAAGTAATTTGAAAACCCCATAGAAATGAAGTATTATTACCGTTTTCTGGCAGCATCTCTTTTTGGGAGGAAGCACAAAGTTATCCAGCATTCGTGTACTCTGTAGTCTTATATCAGAACAAAGTGTACCTGTGTTTGCAAGACTTTAGTCTTTGTAGCACAGCTCCGTAATAACAAATTAATGGATATTGAACACCTCTGTCTCGCTGGTATGTCTGCCATCTTGCACAACATTTCCTTGCCAAGCTACTTGACCTTCCATCCTGTATCTTTTTGCAGTTCTCCTTCTTACTTCTACTTTTCTCCACTCCACTTATCTTGATTTCCATTCATTTCTTCAGATTTTGTTTAGCTATTTCTTTTTTTTTCTTTTATTTTGATCTGCTATTAGCCCATATTCAATGTTGTATATTCCATCCATTGTTCATCAATATATTTTCCACCCAAAATTCACTTAAGTTTCTAAATACTATTTACAGCTGTCAATATACCCACATAGAAATATTATATTTAAAACATATAATCAATAATAGATAAATACTAAAAATATAACTAACAGTTATTGAAAAGCTACTATGTGCTAAGCACTTTTCTAAGCGCTTTACAAAAATGAACTCATTTAAATCCTTCTAAAAGTGCCTTGATCTAAGTGTTATTATTTTATACATTTTATATGTAAGAAATGGAAGCCCAGAGACACTAAATATATTGCCCCAAATTACATAGCTGGAAAGTATTAGAGGCACGATTCAAATTGTGACATTTCCACTCCTGAATTTATGCTCTTAACATTACAATAGAATGCACCCACAACATGTGAAAACTACCCCTATTAAATTTCAGGAACACATGTTATGCATTCTCTCAAAATAAATTCTATGGAGAATTATATTCCATGAAAAATGGCTTCATGTCAGTAACAAGAAAACAAAAACTACATAGATGATCCTAAGTAGGCAATAAGGCAATAAAATTACAGTAAGAAATATGAATATAGCGAATGAAACCCCATTTTATGTCATCAATGTCTTTTGAATTTAAATGGAGGTTTTGAGTTGTTTCAAAAATAAACAATGGCATGGACATTTTCCATTCATCTAAATTAATGAGTTTGGCCATGCTTTTCAATGAATGTTAAAAATAGAAAGTATGACACATTGTATATACATTCTTCTTTTCCCTAATTACTTGTTGGCAAAGGAAAAATGTTAAATAGGTAATTCAAAAATTCAGAGGCTTGAAATTGATGCTAGAAAGCAATTTTGTACAATTATGATTAACTTTTTCAACGGTGCAATGTTGTGGGGATGTGTATATGCACATCTGTGTGTGTGATCATCTGCAATCCCTGCGCCAAAGGGATTACCATTTGTCAAGGATGGTCTATATTCAATGTCAATAAATATTGACAAAATTTATAATAGTCAAATACAGATAAAATGATTCTGTTATATAAGTTATAATAGTAACACGTGTTTTATACACTTCAGCTTGAAATTTGGACAGATAGCTTCCTAGAAGAGTATTTTTAAAATGACAAAATCATCTATGCAGACTCTAGAAAAGGTGTTAAAAAGCTGAGTTAAGAGAGGGAAAAGGTGAGAACAATTATCTATCTTTAGAGCATAACAAATAATCATAATGCAAATTAGTTTCTTTAGATAGGGAGTAAATTAGCACTCAACTTTACATAATAGCTTAAAAGCAAACTACACTCATAACATCAGAAGTAAGACAGGATGAACACATTCCTTTGCTTTGCTGTCTTGAACAGATCTAAGTGAGCAATGATGAGAAAAACTGATAGTGGTTAGATCCTAAGTTTGTTTTCCATCTTTTCTCAAATTTCCTTCACTGGAGAGTGACCATATATATTGATCTTCCTTCACTAATAGGCTTATTTCTTACTACTCTGCTGTGAGATGCCTTAATTCTTTGATATGTGATCATACTCCAATAAAAGAACAACCTAACCAAAGTCTAATAATTCTGCAATATGTGGGAAAGCATGTTTGCTTTAAAGAATTCTTTTTTTAAACATTTATTAATTAACCTTTATTGGAAAAAAAACAATTTAATGAAATCATATTTACCTGAGCTGCTTTAAAGAATTCTTCCTACTCTGCCAGAAAGCCTTTCTCGCAAAAGAGAAAGTTGTTTCTACCAGGGTGAGTTTGTGTGTTTTTATCTTATATTTCTAGACAATATGAATTTAAGAAACTTTCTGAAGCTTGGAATTTCCTGAATTATTTGTGATTCAGGCAAATAAATAAGATTTATCTACTTCAAGTGTGAAGGCATGATTAATTTCAGAGAACTTGGTGACATTTTCAATGTGCACATCAAGGATTAGGAGATATATAAGATAGGAAGCAAATGGCAAGAAAAGAACAATTGTGGTTTGCTAAACACTACATAAAACATAGATTTTTATGCTGTTTATGGATCTATAACTGTTAGAATTTGGAGCTCATATAAAAGCATAAAATGTCTTGAGCTGAATTAGTAAGAGTTATGTGTGGGTGTAAGGAAGTCATTTGTAAAGCATCATCTTGCAAGAAGTTTAGTTTTTATTATAATCAATAACAAAGAATAGTGACAAAATTCCCTCATTTACCACTAGGTAACCTTTCATTTTAACAAATCGGAAACATTTCCATTTGACATCTACTGCCAGCTAAATGGTGGACATCAATACAGGGAGATTAGACTCAAAGGCAGAGACATCTATATTTTCAGGACTGGAACTTAATAGTACCCTCATTTAAACTGATTTTACAGTATTGAATATGTATTACCTGGCAGTGAACACTGCAGTAATTTAATTGTGCCTTTCCATTATAACAATCTATTACTAGAGAGTTAAATTTCCCATAGAATTCTGTGCAAACACCTTTCTTTAATGTTACTTCTTTTCTCACCTTAGAGGATTAAAGATATTGCAATATGTAATTTGATTCTGTCAGGATATATGAGCCTGCTCTCATTGTTTCAAACTTTGATATAATAGTTTCTTTTTTTAAGCTTTTTCACTATGATTCTCATCATAAAAATATTCACAGCTGAAATTATATATGGCAAAAATTTCCATCGTTATTTGACTCTATGTTCCTGCTCACTGTTCAAGTTGATACTTCCGTAAAAATTTTAAAAGGTATAAAAAGGAGAGAATAGAGTAGAAATTAAACCCGAACTCTCCATGTTCGGAACATTTAAGAATACGCTAGAAATTTAGGTGCCTATAAGTATTTCCATTGTCATTAGGAAATCTTCATTTAGCTTTAGGATTTATGAACTCTTTTTCTCATTGTGCTTTTCACCGATTTTTTTTTTTTTTTTTTTTTTTTTTTTTTAGAGATGGGGTCTCGCTCTTGGTCAGGCTGGTTTCGAACTCCTGACCTTGAGCTATCCACCCGCCTCAGCCTCCCAGAGTGCTAGGATTACAGGCGTGAGCCACCGCGCCCGGCTCTTTTCACCGATTTTTAAGTGGTTCACAGTTAAACTTTCTTCAGGGATGTGGCATGATCTTCAGGAGTTCCTACATAATGAGTGGGATGCTTATTAAATGGAATACTAAGTTGAAAAATTTCTCGTGCAGCTTGAACATTTTATAAAAATGCGGGTATGAAAGTATGGACTTTGAGGATAAATGATATTTTTAGCTATATGGCAATGCTAGGGGTACTGCCACCTTGGTTGGAGGATTTGGAAAGTGTCTTTGGAAGGTGTTTTTGACTATTCCTATTACCTAATTTTACCACCAATGAATTAATTAATGTTGACCTTTTGCTGTTGTTAGTGGGAGGGAGAGTTAGAAAAAAATGTTGGATGGGAGGAGTGTAGCAGACATAGAAGTTTAGGTAGATTTGGGCCAAAAAAACTAAGAATACCCAGTACATACACACAACTTCAAATTCACTAATGTATTTTATAAATATGAATAATTATTTGACAGAAGAAGATAAGCCATAGTTAAATCTCTCTTTCTCTCTCTCTCTTTCCTTTTTATCTCCATTCCCCACTCTTTGCCTATGATATTTCCCCATCGTAGGCAAAAATTGTAAAATGTTTAATGTATATCCTTTTGGTTTGGGGCTCTTATGGTTTCTTGCTTTATTTTTACACAAAACTACATTTTTTAGAGTATATTAAAGTATAACATACATATAGAAAAGCACACAAAGTGTTCAGCTTGAAGAATGTTAATAAACCAAAACCACCTGTGTTATTAGCACCCAGCTCAAGAAATAAAACATTTTCAGCACCCAGCTGCCCCCTTGGCCCTTTCCTGTCACTTCTACAAAGGGGACCCAATCATCATGACTTCTGACACCTAAGTTAGTTTCAATCCTTATATAGATAAATATAAAATATATGATATGTACTCTCTTGTGACTGCTAAACATTGTCTCTAAGATTTCTTCAGGCAATCAGGTTTAGCAGTGGTTGTTCCTTCCCATTTCTGTATAGTTTTCTGTAGCTTAAATACATCATTCTTTATTTACTCATTCTATTCTTGCTGGATATTGAGATGTTTCCAAGGTGGGCTATTACTAAAAATGATACTTGTTCATTTAATTTGGTAAATTATATATATATATATATTTTTTTCTCCTTGCTATATATTGGGTGTATAATTGCTGGTGTACAGTTTATACACATGGTCAGCTTTAGGAAACACTGTCAAAGCATTTTCCAAAGTGGTTTATCCACTTATCCTGTCATCACTGTGTGTGACAATTCCACTTTTGCCGATACCTGGTACTATCTGCTTTTTAATTTTATCCATTTTAATAGCTGTGCACTAGTTTCTCATTGTGAAATTTTTAGTGGTTTTATTAAAGTACAACTGGCATACAATAAACTGTCCATATTTAAAATGTACCATTTGATGAATTTTGACAAACGTATACACCTGTGAAACCATCACCACAATCAAGGTAATGAATATACACATCACCTCTAACAGTTTCCTCATGCCTCTCTGTAATCGCTCTATCCTCTCCCTCCTTTTCTCCCCTCTCCCCAGGGTAACCACGGATATATCTTTGTTCTCATGTAATTAATTTTTCTTTCTTTCCCTCTAGCTACTTTTAATACTTTTCTAATTGTCATTGACTTGAAGTTATTCTATTATGATGTGTCATGGTGATTTCTTTCTATTTCTTGTATTGGGGTTTGCTGTACTTCTTTACTGTAGGCTTATTATTATCAAATTGGAACATTTGGGGGCATTATTTCTTTAAATATTTTTTTCTGGCTGCCATGTCTCTCTCTTTAAGGAACTCCGATTACACATATGTTAAGCTATTTGAAGCTTTCCTGTAGCTTGTTGATGCTCTATTGGTTTTCTATATGTTTTCTGTAGTTAATTTTGCATAGTTTATTGCTATGTTTTTAAGTTTACTAATTTTTTTTCTTGTGATACCTGACATTAATCCCATCTGGTTCATTTTTCTTTCTTGAAATTGTACCTTTTATCTCTAGAATTTTGGAATTTCCATGTAGGTCATTTTTATTGTATCTATCATGTCTCTGTTTAATATGTTCACATTTTCTTCTACCTTCTTAAGACTATAGAATATAGTTACAATAGCTATTTTAAAATTTTCATTTTACTATGATCTATGTAATTTGTGTTTCTATTGATATTTCTCTTCATTTTGAATCATATTTTTCTGCTTCTTTGCACACTTAGTAATTTTTAATTGAATGATAGTGTGAATTTTAACTTGTCAAGTGCTAAATATTTTGTATTTATATAATTATTCTTGTGATTTATTCTGGGACTTAGTTATTTACTTGAAAATAAGTTTAGTCTTTTTGAGAGTTTCCTGTTAAGCTGTGTGAGATATGAACAGAACAGCCTGTATTGTAAGTGTCTGTTCAAGTCATTTGTCTATTTGTCTACCGGGTTGTCTATATTTTCCTTAATGGTTTTTCTAAGGTATATAGGCATTTATTGAATATATATATATGTACATATATGAAATATCTTCTCCCACACTGTGGTATTATGCTTTTTAACTCCCCCTTAATCAAAATGTTGATTCTTGAGAAAGAACATAATACATATTTTCCTCCCAGAACAGGGCTGTCTGCATTGTAACAGGCAGATAAAAGCTTGTCAAAAGAAAGGATGGAGGTCTAATGGTGAGATTTCCATAACCAGTTTACTATGTAGGGAAGTTGACTGGAGCCCTTCTTCAGATCCGTTCAGTCATAGCGCAGTCATGCCATCTACTTTGCTTGCTGCCAGGACTGATTGGTCCTATGTGTAGAAAAGTAGAGACAAACATTCCCTATCACACATGCTTGCCTAGAGTGGGCCCCATAGATATCATTAGAAAAACCCAGCTCTCTGGAGATCATTCGCCAAGAAACATCATGCAATAAGTGAATCGGTCTTTTTTCTTATTAAAAACATACTTTTGAAGATGAATGTTTATTCAGAGATAAAAATGCCTATAGAAATATTTTCCTAGAAATATGAATCATCCAGTACTTTGGCTTTTCATTTAAAAAAGAAAATGACTCTTTCTCTATAAATGCATCTGCTATGGCTTGAAAGTGTCCTCCAAAGTTCATGTGTTGGGAAATTAATCCCCAATGCAACAGTGTTCAGAGGTAGGGTCTAATGAGAAGTGACTAAGTGATAAAGGCTCTGCCCTCAGGAATGGATGAAAGTCATCATAGCAGGAGTGGGTTAGTTATTATGAGAGTGGGCTTTTATGAAAGCCAGTTCATCCCCCGCATGCTCGCGTGCTCTCTCACACTCACTTGCTGACACAGCAAGAAGGCCCTCACCAGATGCAGGCCCCTTAACCTTGGGCTTTCTAGCCTCCAGAACTATAAGAAATAAATTTCTTTTCTTTATAAGTTACCCAGTTTGTGACATTCTGTTATAGCAACACAAAGCAGACTAAGACAACATCCAAATGGGAACATGTTATATCAGCTATCTGTGTTTCAAAGGGGAAAAGGTTAATTAAATAGCTTAAATTTAATCACTGTAAATTAGATAATTTCTGTTTTTTTCTAAATAATTTATAAATATTTATTTGCCCAAATTATAATGATTGGGGAGTTGCTCTCTTACTTTTACCTAGCCTGCATCCCAGATAACATTAATTTATTTATCCATTTGGAAATGTTTGCCTACTATGAGCTAGGCATTGAGGATATATGACATACAAAACCAGACATATCTCTCACCTAAAGGAGTTTATGGTGTAGAGGAAAGAGATATGAGTAAATAGGCAATGTTAAGTACTGTCACGGTTGTCAGGAAAGCCTTTATACACCAGGTGCTAATGGTTTAAAGACTGATGCCTGGAGGAGGAAACATTTAATATCATATCTTAACATGTAATGAAATCAGTAGAGTCTCTCTAAGCCAGTACATGATGACTTTTCCAAGTAAATCAATATTGCAGATATTTAAGTATGAGTGTCTCTAATGTGTATATAAGGGGGAAGAAGGGAAAGAGGTAGGAGGAAAGAAGAAATCTATAGAGAATTAACAAGATTCTTTTGGGAGAAAACAATGTAAAACAGAGGAGTATATTACCACTAATCATCATGATCATTATCATCATCAAAACTACCATTTATTGAGTCTCAATCCTGTGCTGGGTGACCTACATGCACTGTAACATAGTGTGCATAATGGCTTTGTTTAAGGTCTTGCTGCTAGTAACTAGCAGAGCAAGGAGAAAATTCAAAATCTTCTATCCTTAAAGACATGCTTTTTCTACTTCACTGGGTTTTTTTTTGGAGACCAGCAAGCATAGTACATTCGAATCTAGTAAAATGACAGTAAGGGACACTCGATAGCAGAACTTGAGTGGACAGGTCCATGAGAGATATGTGTAAGGCTCAGACAAATAGTTTCTTTTCTATTTAGAAACTAAAAAGAGGTACTAAAAATCTTAGAAAATGTAAAGAAGACTAGTGAAGCTATAATGTAGAAACTTCAAGTGGCAGAGCCCAGAAAAACACCCAGAGATTAAAGTGGGGCTGCGAGCTGGTGAATGTGCCTAGAGGTTTTGCTTAGAGCCTCATATTCATTAAATTACCTTATTAGTGTGATACTATAGTGGCTACCTGTCATTATTCCCTAAAGTTTGAAGGGGATCAGTATATAGCACCCTAAAACATGCCTTTTTGGCTTTGGATTATTTTGAGTTGAAGGCAACTGAGAAACAATAGATTTTAGGAAAAGTTCTCTGCCCTCCCCTTGTATGCCTAAAATTTTCCCTTAAGGAAGGTGCCCCTCTCTATCAGGAAGAGGGGACTGACACTTACCATGTTGGGAGCCACACCAACATGAGCTTGCATAAACAAATCTTATTAAAATAATTTATATCTTCCATTAGTTTCCCCCATATGTTTCCTAGTCATTTTCCCACAATGTATCTTCCTGGAAGCCCAAATCCCCTTTCCTTTGTCTAATCATTTCTCTACAATTTGTCATCCTTTGTTAAAATAGTATGTAAGTTCCCGAGTTTTTATTTCTTTTCTGTGAAGCTCCTGTGCTTCAATAAAATTGCACTTTTTTTCCTGTTAATCTATCTTTTGTAAGTTTAATTCACAGGCTCCAGCCATTGAACCTAAGAGAAAAGAGGAAAAGCTTTTCTTCTTCCCAGTCTTCCCTAGACTTTTCTCAGACAGGTGGTAATATAATGTGGTGGGAAAAATATCTGGCTTAGCCTGGACATTAGCTACTTCTGTGACTGAGCTGATTAAACTAGAAGAGGATGGCAAATAGAATTCAATTCATGATTAGAGGGTTTTGCCAAAGAAGATTGAGAAGCCATGTGTACCATGAACAATTGCTACTGTCTACAGTAGGCACTGGAGTAGGGTGATTTCAATATACGTGCAGAATATGTGACCCTTTGGATTAAAAGATGGATAAAATATCTTCCAATTCTAGCATTCAATGAATCCGTTTGTACCCTTTAACAGGTTGTTTGTACAGGCTGGGAAAATTCTACATATTCCAAATTCCACCAGAGGAAAAAGTGGGCAAATTCCTGAAGCAATGACACAATATTTAGGGGAAAAATGAAATATTTTTTGAGTTTTGGGTGTGAAGAGCAGCAGTAATCCAAGATCTACCAAGAGTGCAATATCCCATTTAATCCCATGTTGTTCAAAAATTGTATTTGGGTGCTACAGATGCTTATCCAAATAACATATAGGATATATACACTCCCCTTCCCAATTCTAAAGCTCAGCTTAATGGGTTCCCCTGGAATGAAAATTAACCTATTGATGAGGAATCTATTTAATATTATCAAAGACTTGGTTTCAACAAACTGATAATGGACATTAAGTTTTTCCAGTGTGAAACATTTGAATTTATCCAAATATGAACATAACATGTTGCATTCAAAGTTTAGGAAACTTGTTTCCACATAATTTGAGTTTACTCCCACTACTTTCTCCCAGATGCAGAGGTAATTTATGTAGAAGCAGACATTAAAATGAGCCACTCAGGGCTGACTCACTTTCATTTACATAATGTTCTTTGGGGGGAAAGTATTAAATCAATTTTAACCTATTTGGGCCTGTATCCAAATAATGTGCAGGCCTGTTTGAAGAGAATCGGTTTTGAAATTTGTAAAAGAGATCATATGAAATGCATTACTCAATTAAGTAAAGGAACTTATACTTTATTATAGAATACTGTACCATCTGCCGGATGAATATAACTAATTAAATTTGACTTGGTATGTGATTTTAACAAACAGTTGAAAAATGAAAATTCTACAGTGAATTCCTCAGCAGCACCTGAAATGATAGATACCCACTGGGAAAGATTGCATCCAGCCCTGGTCAGGTTGCAAACAGACTTTCCATTGTCTGTCTGCAGTCTGCATAATGTTTGCATTAAAAAGCAGGTCAGTTTCAGTACCTACTCATAAGCAACGCAGAAAACTCAAATCCAATGTTTGTCTGCTATTGTCAAAGAGCTAACAAGCTGACATGTTGAAATCAAAATGGTTACAAAGCTTCCCTGGCCACAGAAAAGAAATTACAACTTTGATCTGGAGAGTGCTGCCATAATCCCTGTTTTTAAAAAGGCAATTCAACAACTCTGTATAAAACACCTATTGTCAGTTAATATCAATTTGCTGGTGAGTATATGTGGTGCTTATTTTTCCATTCTTGGGATACTTCACTTAATTGAATGGGTTCCAGCTCTATCCAGGAATATACAAAAGGTGCTATATCACCGTTGTTTCTTATAGCTGAATAGTACTCCATAGTATATATATACCACATTTTATTAATCCACTCACGTATTGATGGGCACTTGAGTTGTTTCCACATCTTTGCAATTGTGAATTGTGCTGCTATAAACATTTGAGGGCAGGTGTCTTTTTCATAGAGTGACTTTTGTTCTTTTGGGTAGATGCCCAGTAATGGGATTGCTGGATCAAATGGTAGATATACTTGTATCGCTTTAAGGTATCTCCATATTGCTTTCTACAGAGGTTGATCTAGTTTGCAGTCCCACCAACAATGTAGGAGTGTTCCTATCTCTCCACATCCACGCCAACATTTATTGTTTTGGGACTTGTTGATAAAGGCCATTCTCACTGGAGATAAGTGATATCTCATTGTGGTTTTGGTTTGCATTTCCCTGATGATTAGAGATGTTGAGCATTTTTTCATATGTTTATTGGCCATTATTCTGTCTTCTTTTGGGGAAGTTTCTGTTCATGTCTTTTGCCCACTTTTTGATAGGGTTGTTCACATAAGTGGACATATAGGAATAACATCTATCGGGTGTCGGGCAGGTGGTGGG
>VBSM01002616.1:25297642-25432755 GCA_008086735.1 Cheirogaleus medius | reverse complement strand
GTGACACGCACCACCAGGGGGTTGACATGCTTGAAGCTCTAGCACAGTGAGGGGATGAGGGTTGGCAGAGGCAATATATGTAACCCTAACAATATCTGTACCCCCATAATATAATGAAATAAAAAAATAAAAATAAATAATAAAAATAGAAATATAAGTATTTTCACTTACTTTTACACATTTTATAATTTTGCTTATATTTTTCTATTTGAACTCAGGAGTTAGTATTGTTAAATAATTTTATATATTGTACAGTTTTATTTATCCTTTATTCATTTATTTGAGATGTAAGCTTATTAAGTAGGGAAATGAGGGCATAAGGAGCATACAGGGAAGCTGAAAGGTAGTAGAAAAATGGATTGTAGTTCTCTGTAGGGTTATGAACTATAGGAGTTTGAGAATTATATTGAGCTGGAAAGAGTGAAGCTAATGGTCTCAAAATAGATGTTTGCCATTGAGATTGTGGAGTTGTTGTAGTTATCGGTAATGACAAGTTTTAGGGAAAGTTTCCAGCAGTGAATGTTGAGGTAGGGTGAGAATTCCCTCCCCATTTCAGGAGAAGAGGTCATGCATGGTTCTGGGAGGCCAGGAGTCACAAACATCACCCACATGGATATTGAAATCACCTAAGTCTTATGACAAGAGTAGTGCTGAAGGGAATGACAGGAGCCAGGAACTAGATCTTCAAGGAATGACAGGGTTATATCACTGAGAGAAGAAGAACTAGAGGGTTGGCCTGATGACTATGCAAACCTCTATGGACACAAACTAGAAAACCTAGAGGAAATAGATAAATTCTTGGAAACACACAACCTCCTAAGCTTGAATCAGAAAGAAACAGAAATCCTGAACAGACCAATAACAAGTAACAAAATTGAAACAGTAATAAAAAATCTCCCAACAGAAAAAAGCCCTGGCTCAGATGGATTCACAGCCAAAATCTACCATACCTACAAAGAAAAAATGGCACCTATCCTACTGAAACTTCTCCTTAACATCAAGAAGAGGGAACCCTCCCTAACTCATTATACAAAGCCAGTATCATCCTGATATTCAAAACCAGGAAAGGACACAACAAAAAAGAAAACTACAGACCAATATCCCTTATGAATATAGATTAAAAAAACCTCAATAAAATACTAGCAAACCATATTCAACAGCACATCAAAAAGATAATCCACCATGATCAAATGGGTTTCATCCAAGGGTTGCATAGATGGTTCAGTACACCACCATATGATCATATCAATAGATGCAGAAATAGCATTCAGTAAAATCCAGCATGACTTCATGATTTAAAAAACCCTCAATAAAGTAGACATAGAAAGAGCATATCTCAAAGTAATAAAAGCCATATATGACAAACCCACAGCTAACATCACACTGAATAGGGAAAAGTTGAAAAAGCATTCTCCCTAATAACTGGACCAAGACATGAGTGCTCACTGTCACCACTTCTATTCAATATAGTGACGGAATTTCTAGCCAGGGCACTCAGGCAAGAGAAGGAAATAAAGGCATCCAAATTGGGAAAGAGGAGGTCAAACTCTCCCTGTTGGCCAATGATATGATCTTATATCTAGAAAACCCTAAAGACTTTGGCAAAGGACTCCTAGAATTGATAGATAAATTCAGCAAAGTCTCAGGTTATAAAATCAATGTACACAAATCAGTAGCATTTCTATACACCAATAGCAGTCAAGCTGAGAGTCAAATCAAGAATGCAATACCATTCACAATAGCTGTAAAAAAATTACCTAGGAATATGCTTAACCATGGAAGTAAAGATCTCTACAAGGAGAACTACAAAACACTGAACTATGAAAGAAATCCTAGATGACACAAACTAGTGGAAAAACATCCCATCCTCGTGAATTGGAAAAAAAATCAACATTGTTAAAATGCCCATACTGCACAAAGTGATTTACAGATTCAATACAATTCCCATCAAAATATCAACATCGATTTTTACAGATCTAGAAAAAAGAATCCTAAACTTCATATTGAACCAAATAAGAGCCTGAGAAACCAAAGCAATCTTAAGCAAAAAGAACAAATCTGGAGACATCACATTACCTGATCCCATATTATACTACAAGGTTATGGTAACCAAAATAGCATGGTACTGGTATAAAGGTAGAGACATAGACCAATGGAACAGAAGAGAGAACCCAGAAATAAAACCATGTACCTGCAACCTACTGATTTTTGATAAAACAGACAAAAACATACACTGGGGAAAGGACACCCTGGGAAAACTGAATAGCCACATGCAGAATAATGAAACAGGATCCCTATCTCTCACCATACACAAAAATTAACTCAAGCTGGATTAAAGACTTATATGTAAGATCTGAAACTGCAAAAATCCTGTAAGATTTTAAACATAGGAAAAACTCTTCTAGACATCATCCTAGGCAAATAATTTATGACTAAGACCCCAAAGACAGGTACAGCAACAACAAAAATAAATAAATGGGACTTAATTAAATTAAAAAGTTTCTGCACAGCAAGGGAAATAATCAACAGAGTAAACAGACAACCTACCGAATGGAAGAAAATTTTCACAAACTGTACATCCAACAAAGAGCTAATATCCAGAATCTACAAAGAAGTCAAACAAATTAGCAAGAAAAAAATAAATATGTATTATTTATTATTAATAAATATTTAATTAAATATTTAATAATTATATAATTAAATATTTAATACTTATTTATTATTCTTTTATTTACTTATAAAAATAAATAAATAATTTTTAAAAATAAATAAAATATTAAAAAGTGGGCAAAAGACATGAACAGATTCTTCTCAAAATAAGATCTACAAATGGCCAAAAAATGTGAAAAAAAACCTAATATCACTAATCATCAAGGAAATAAAAATTGATACCACAATGAGATACCACCTTATCCCATAAGAATGGCCATTATTAAAAAATCAACAAACAATAGATGTTGGCATGGATGTGCTGAAAAAGGAATGCTTAGACACAGTTGGTGGGACTGTAAATTAGTACAGCCTCTATGGAAAATGGTATGGAAAAAGAATTAAAACTAGACCTACGATTCAATTCAGCAACCTACCACTGGGTAGCTACCCACAGGAAAATAAATCATTATATCAAAAAGACACCTTAATCCAAATGTTTATCATAGCACAATTCACAATTGCAAAGATACGGAATCAACCTACGTGTCCATCAATTGATGAGTGGCTAAAGAAAATGTGGTATATATTAATACACCATGGAGTACTACTCAGCCGTAAAAAGGAATGAAATAATGTCATTTTCAGCAACTTGGATGGAACCGGAGTGCATTATCCTAAGTGAAGCATCTCAGGAATGGGAAAGAAATACCACATGTTCTCACTAACAAGTGGGAGCTAAATGGTGAGTTCACATGGTCATAAAGTGGTATAAAGGACATTGGAAACTAAAAAGGGGGGACAGTGGGATGGGAGTAAGGGATAAAAGCTTACCTGTTGGGTACCATGTACACTATTCTGGTGATAGGCACATTAAAAGCCCTGACTTCAGCATTATACAATTAATCCATGTAACAAAAACACTTGTACTCCCTTAATACTTTGAAATAAAAATTATTTTTAAAGAAACTGAAAATATTTGGGGGAAAGGACAGAGACTAGACTGGAAGCAACAAAGAAATGCCGGGAAGACATCTACAACACGTGCAGGTAAGGAGTAAAGGGGCGTGAGAGAGGAAAGGGTCACCATTTGAGGAGACTGTGGGGAAGCAGAGTCTTCCGGAGATCCAGGTTTGAATTATAGTCTGCAGGGAGGGATAAGAGGGGTTTGCTGATGGCTGATTGTGACATCTGGAAGGCCTAGTGGAAGAGTTTCAGGACATAGGGAAGGGTGACAGATGGGTTGGAGAAGGGAGTACAAAGAAATGTAACGCATGGGAAATAAAAAGTGATCTGGGAGCCCTAGACTTCTTATAGTGACAAAGATAAACAAAATAAAGGACATATGAGACTAGTCCCTGTGTTTTTAAAGTAGAGTGAGTGATACGGATGGTAAGGGAAGCCTTAGAAAAACAGGGAGAGCCTTACAAAGGCAGCTAAGTCTATAAAAGGCATACAGAATTCAAGGGCTCCCTCAGATTACCATAACATCCTTTCTGCATATATTTTAAATTTTTGTTTCATTTGTTTCAATAATTCTGTTTCGGGGGTCACATGTTGTTTAGTTGTTGTTGTTTAGGGAAGAGTTGTTCCTATCAGAGAAGGGCCAAAGCTCAAGTCCCTCCTGGTAAATTTAGGAGAGGTGCCCTGGGCAACGTGTTCCCAGGCACATCACAACTCCATCCGTGGTCTCACTCCAACCAGAAATTTTCCTTATCCTGGATTCAGCCTTAAGCCCTTCAATAGCAGTAACAGCAGCATGGGAAAGACAGTCCTGGTAGGCTGTAATCCACCAGCCCTGGGAGGATGAGGAGGAGGACGAAGAGGAGTGGCTTCGGGCTTGCTGTGGTCAAAGGGCCTTTGCATTCACTATTTCCCCATCTGGAATGCTCTCTCTTTCTCCCCACCCTTCTCTCCTCCCTCTGAACTACAGCCCAAGGGTCACATCGTTAGAGAAACCTTCCCAAACTCCTCAGTCTCAACCTCCTTGGTTTATGCTCTCCAAGAACCTGTTCCTTTCATTCAGAGCATTTATCTCAATTTGTAATTACATACTCATTATTATGATTATTTGATTTATGACTGTGTTCCCACAAGCCTGTAAACTTTATGAGAGTGGAAATGGTGTCTCTTTATATTTATCTTAGTTTCTCCAGCATTCTGTGCAGTGCCTGACTTGTAGTACTCAATAAATAAATAAACAGATGACTTATTTAAAAGAATAGCAGTTGATGCTGAGGACAGTTTCCACATAGGACAGTTTTCACTGGGGACAAGCAGTTAGTAAGTTTTTGTAAAAGTAGGAGTGTGGACTTGGGTCTACCTTGTTAGAATTACCACTGTCTATGTCAGATAGCATTCTAGGACAAAGCACTCATACACTGTTTTCAATTGCAATCTATATAGTTTTAGTTCTGTATTAAATGTCTAACCTGATACTTGAGGGTAAGAAAGTGCAAACCAATAAAAACTTAAAAGCTGTCATATATATACCCACACACACATATGCACACAGACACACATATTTTTCTTTATTTTGCAAACTTTCATATGGGAAAATTATAGGGTTTTGACTCACCAAAAATATTTTGGAAACTGCTGAATTAACTTCATTGATGTGATTGATTGCAGGTGGTGACATGGGCAAATGTAAGGCATAGTATTTCAAGGTTAAGTACTACTGTGTTTTAATTAAATTGTGGATCAAGAGAGAAGAACATCCTCCTCTGAATTCTCCAAAGTATCAAGTGTCATCTACCCCAAACAGTTTCCTCTATGAGACAGCTTTGCTGAAAGAATGCTTGCAAAAGCCAAGGTGAACGGTTGATGATTAGATGGCAATAAAAACATGAAATGCACTGACTGGTTTGTAATGTTTAATGACTGATTTTACTAAACTGATTCCTCAGCCGTGTCAGTGGTATGGTTTGCTTGACAGCCCCACTTTGCTCTTACACACACACACCCCTGCCCCCATCTCCTTCTGCTCTCCTAATCTGCCATGCTGGAATGTCATCTTTATTAGCTTGTTGATAATGTTGCACTGCTAACTAAATGGCACTTTTGCCCATTTCTGTCAGGGTCCAATCAACATGGTTAGGCTGATATTTAGGGATCATAATGATATGTTAGCAGTGAATAATTTTAACATATTAATTGTTTATTCCTCTGGTTGTGAGGCCTTGTAAAAACTGATGACAGTAGACTTTGTTGATTTTACATTTCTTTTAGCTGAGATCATTAGTATCCTGAAGTGTGGAAATGTCACTTCTGACATTTTTCTTTGCAATTAAAGTCAGTGCATCTTACGTATGTAATGTTTTTAAAAGAAAATAATTAGAAAGTGAGCACTCCTGTTCATTCAGTTTCCCCATTAGGAAACTTTCATTTTAATGTTAAAAATACTCTTAATTATTGTGGTAGCAGCTTCGGCAAAATTAATTGGCATATTAAATTGATATATATATATCATAGTATATATATTTACATAAATCCTTGATGCTGTTATTCTATCTTAACACTTTCCGTCACAGAGCAATTTTAAATGAAAATTCTAGAGAGTTCAGATTATGGGACATCTAAAATCCTTTCAAAACAGCCTATGGCCTGTAGAAAGAAGTTCACAGATTTCTTGACATTTTCCAAATCAGTAGTAGATATATACATATGTGTGTATGTGTATATGTATAAATACACATACACACATCATATACATATATAACATACATATACATGTATACATACATATATATATTATACATGCCATATATATATATAGAGAGAGCTAAAATAAAGATTATAGAGTCTTTGGAAATGGAGGATGCAATTCAGGCAAAGAATAAAATCCAAATTAAAAAGTACTAAGTACAACTGAAAACATATAATAAAAAGTGGATACCTGAGGAAAATAATCACCTCAATGTGATATACAAAGGGTTAATATACTTAATACAAATATATTTCATATTAATTCATGAGAAAAATACAAGGAAGCTAATCAGCTAATAAAAAATACAGTGGGGGAGGGGACAAAGAACTTGAGCAGACAATGCATAGAAGTGAAGTATAAATGATTGATATAGGCATGAAAGATAATATTCATCTTCACTAATAATCAAAGAAATGCAAATTATAGTATTGAGAAAACATTTTCTTAGCAAGAGTAAAAATATATAATTTTTTTAAAAAGTAAGCTTAGGCCAAAATGGCATACTAGGTTTATTTTTTTTTATTTATTTTTTTTTATTTTTGAGACAGAGTCTCACTGTGTTGCCCGGGCTAGAGTGCCGTGGCGTCAGCCTAGCTCACAGCAACCTCAAACTCCTGGGCTCAGGCGATCCTTCTGTCTCAGCCTCCCGAGTAGCTGGGACAACAGGCATGCATGCCACCATGCCCACTGATTTTTTCTATATACATTTTTAGTTGGCCAATTAATTTCTTTCTATTTTTAGTAGAGATGGGGTCTTGCTCTTGCTCAGGCTGGTTTCGAACTCCTGATCTTGAGCGATCTGCCCGCCTTGGCCTCCCAGAGTGCTAGGATTACAGGCGTGAGCCACCGTGCCCGGCCAGCATACTAGGTTTAAACTTGAAGATATCACCTTGGCTCCAAACACGTAGTAGTGTTAGATTAAATCTAAAAAGAGAAAAGCAGAAAGACATATCAGGGTTCAAAAATTAAATAAACTCATGTAACTCTAGAAACAATAAAAAGATTTTAAAGTCTTAACAAACTACTACAAACGTTATGCTAATGTAACTTCAAAGAGATAGATAATTTTCCAATAAAATTAAAAGATACACTGCAACTGATTAAAAAATACAAAAATTCATTATTTGAAAAATAAATAATAAATTAAATTCATTATTTGAAAAATAAATAATAAATAAAATTTACTTGCCTCTAGCAAGTGTAATTAAGAGAAAGAGAGAGAGGGATCAAAAATAAACAATATTAATAGAAAAAGAACATAACAAAAACAACAAAACCTCGATTAGAATGGTTTAAGGAGAAGGGTGTTTCTAATTGTAACTCTTTTTAACATAACTGAGAATCATATCCCCAGGAAATAGTTGGCTCTTTGAAAGAAGAATGGTCAACGGTTAAGAGCAAGTTATTTTAAAGTTTGTTTTGAATCCCAGCCCTGTCTCTTACTAACTTTGTGCAAATTACTTAATTTTTCTATACTTTCTTTCCTTATCTCTAAGTGGTGATAATAGTAATACCCTCCACATAGGGTTGTTAAGTTAATTAAATTAAATTAATTCAGGTGATGGGCACACTTATAGCCCTGACTCAAGCCATGTAACAAAAACATGTATACCCCCTTAATATTTCAAATTAAGAATTAATTACTTAATTAAATTAGTGAACATATTTTACCTGTCCTACACATAGTACATGCTAAATAAATATTTTCTGCTACTACTTCTACTAGAGTAGTAATTCAGAATAATTTGAGAGAAGCAATATTCTTACCTCTCTTTCTGCTGTTGCACTTTTCTTAGCTTTTCAATGCTTATTAACAGGTTCTAGTAAGGTGGAATGAAAGGGAGTGCAGATGAAATAAAAATCGATAGTTGCTTTTCAGCATTGCTTGTTATACTTTAGAGGAGAAGGAAGTAAAACAATAATTGAAGTATATTAGAAATATATACATCTATATTGCATATCTTATTGAGAGTTAGCTGTACTGAGACCAAATTCTTAAAGAACTAAATGTAAGCAGTTACTCAGTTTAAGTCATTCAGTTTAAGTCAAGTTACAGTTTAAAAACTCACATCAAGTCAATAAATCATATTGAGCTCTTTTGGTACAAGCCAATTTATATTTTACTTTAATAGTCAGTGGAATAGTTTGTGTCCCTTGCCAGAGAGTACAGTCTTTGAGGGTGTGATTATGCTTTGTTCAATATTATATTGCTATCTCTAGCATAAAGCATGGCACACACTAGTTTATCATAAATATCTGGTCAATAATAAAATAAGTAGCAACCAATAACAGGTTTTCTATACAGCATCTTAGTAAGTCCTCAGGAATTTCCTTCCTTGTACTTACTTGATGTGCTTATTCTGATCATGTTCTGCTTTGTTTCTAATTTTTATCTGCATCTCCCACCATTTTATCACCATGGAACTTAGACTGGGAGACATAATATCACAGAGGCTAAAAAGCACTGGATTTGAATTTGAACTTCGGCACTTACGTCCTGCATCATTTGGGGTAATTCGGTTTACCTTTGAGTTTCTTTTTCTTCATCTCTAAAATTAGTGTGGAGCTTTAGGAATAAAGAATAAGATTGAGCTGGATTCCAATCCTGGCTCCAATATCTTCTAGCTTGGGTAAAGTCAACAATGTAATAATCTTGAGCTCACGTCCATTTCAAGTGTATATTGGAGTTGTCTTTATGTAACACTTATACAACCCTATGAGACAGATATTACTATTATTATTCCCATTTTACAGATGAAGATAAAAGCCAAGAGATCTTCATCCTTCTGCCCAGAGGTCTATTGTGCTCTGCCAGATCTTCTTTTTATTCATTTTTATTTTCAATTATTTTGGCTACAGAATAGTTGTATATCTTTATAGGGTATATGCAATATTTTGATATAGTCATACGATGTGGATTAATCAAATCAGTGTAATTGGGGTATCCATCACTTCAGGCGTTTATCATTTCTTTGTGTTAAGAAAATTCCAATTCCACTCATTTACTTATTTTAAAGTATGTCCTAACTTATCATTGATTATAGTCACTTTGCTGTGCTATCAAATAGTGTTCATCCTCTCTAACTATATATTTGCACCCATTAACCATCTCCACCTTATCTACCGCTCCTCTCTGGTCCCCTTCCCAGCCTCTGGTAACCATCATTCTGCTCTCTGTCTCCTGAGATCAATTGTTTTTAATATTTAGCTCACACATATGAGTGAGAACACGCAAGATTTGTCTTTCTGTACTTGGCTTATTATTTCACTTAACATAATGTTCTCCAGTTCCATCCATGTTGTTGCAAATGGCATCTTTGTGTGTGTGTGGCCATGTAATATTCCATTGTGTATATGTACCATAATTTCTTTATCCATTCATCCACTGATGGACACTTAGGTTGATTCCAAATCTTGGCTATTGTGCATTGCGCTGTGATAAACATGGGACTGAAGATATCTTTTTGATATACTAATCTCCCCTCCTTTGGAAACATACCAAGCAGTGTGGTTAGGATCTAAACTTTCCCCCATAAACCCTTGGTTTGACTCCATGGACACATCTTGCTACTGCATGGATAGTGTTATTTTTATTCTTATACCTAGAAAATAGATGGTGGAGAGAGGAGAATTCTGATCCCTGTGAACTGGCCCAGTCTTCATGGACATGTCAGTTGCCTGTCTTTGGGGTTAAGTTCTCAGTGAAGTCCTTACTTATAGAATTTGCTAGTTTTCCCATGTAGTTATGAACTTTTATGCAATCTATATGACATGATTATGGGAACTAATTTGAAATGGTGGCATTTGGGGGGGGTAGTTTATGTGATACAGTAGCTGAAACAATATATAGTCTCACATAAACAACTTGGAAACTTCTCCAGGCAATTGCTTCAGGTTTCCAATTGTATTTCATGCCATTTTTCATAGACCAGCTGCTAACTTTCAGTTAGGATACAGAAAGTCACAAGAGGCTCATTCCCACCCTAATAAAAATAAATCAGATAAATTATAGTACCATAATTTTGTGAAACTCATCAGAGAGCTGAGAAAGTGATGGGTTCTTTGCAGGAGAGATCTTCCAAAGGCATAGCAAGAAAAGGAGCAAACCTGGCACAACTTGAGGGAAAGAGAAACCAGGAAAATTTTAAATAAACTATTCATGGTCCCATGTGTATTGACATGATGAATTAGAATCCGAAGAAGCAATAGTCACCGATTGCATCTATATCCATCTATCAAATTTTTCCCATGGTGTCTTCACAGGGTGTGCAATGGCAGCATATCAAAGGCTAGGGGCAGGGTAAGAGGGCTGAGAAAATACCCCAAAGATGCCTGGGGCCTTTACCAAGTGACAGACAGTGATCTGCAAAAGGTTGAGACCAGGGGAGCAGAGCTTAGAGAAATCCCCCCAAATATACAGAGCTTTTACTGATTTCTTGGCAGAAGCCCTTCGAAGAGTGAGGGAAGAGCAGGAAAGCTAAGACAGGTCTCCCCAGGAGCGAAATAAGGTCTTCACTGGGAACATGGCAGGGGCCTACTGAAGACCAGGGCAGGGCAGGAGAACTGAGGTAGACCCCACCTTCATCCTGGAGGTGCAGCAGGCCTTCATCAAATGGAACATGGGAAACTGAGGATGGGCGTAGAGAGATCTCCTGAGGTGCAGAAAGAAAGTGGGGGAGGGAAAGGCAGAGGTGCAAAGAAAACTTTCTAGAGATGTGCAACATTTGGGGGATGGTCATGCTTGAGGCTCTGCCTCGAGGGGGGAGAGTGGTATGGGCAAGATAAATAACTGTAATATTTGTACCCCCATAATATGCTGAAATAAAAAAAAAAAGAAAACTTTTTAGAAACACCAAAGCTGTTTGTTGGATTATAAAGCAGATTATAAAGAGATCTCTCACAGGTCAGAAGGCTGATAGCTGGGCTATAAAGTGTAGAGGGGCCTCCAGAATCTTGCTGGTGCATAGATCTCAAGAGTTGTGGATCTTATCCTTAAAACTTTTGAACCCAGAGACAAGCTGAATCTAACTAAAGCCATAATAATACCCAGACCAATGTAATTAATGATTAGATTTTCTCAACACCTGTCATGACAGCCTGACAAAGGAAAGGATGCCATTCTCTGGAGACTAATATTGTGTAATTCAGTCTCCAGTGTTCATTTTGACACAAAGTCTGAGATATGATGGAAAACTATGAGACATGAAGCAGGAAAATGTGAGTCAAAAGAAAAAAAAATATTCCATAGAAGCAAATCACAGATGACCCAGATAGGTGTTGGAATTAACAGACAGGAGCTTTAGTAAAACTGCAATAAATATGTGAAAAGGTCTAGTGGAAAAGATAGGCAACATGAGGGAATAGACTGGGATGAGAGTTTCAGCAGAGAAATGAAATCTATAAAAGGAAAACCAGATGAAAATTCAAACACTGAAAAAGTGCAATCCCAAAATTGAGGAATTCACTGGATGTGCTTAAGCAGAGATTGGGCAGAGAAGAGAAACAAATTAGTAAACTTAAAAATAGGTCAACGGAACTTATCTAAATTGAATCTAAAAGAGAAAAAAAATAGGGAAAAATACCAAAATTTTACCTAAGTCTTCAGGTGCCATATCAAACAGTATAACATTGTTCAGTGGGAGACCAAGAAGGAAAGGAAAGAATGAATAGCCCAGAATAAATATTTGAAGAGAAAAAATCTAAGATTTTCTAAAATTGATGAAACATATCAACCTAGAGATTCATAAACTTCAGCCCAACTCCAAACAGTACAAATACAAAGACAATCCTACCTAGACATTCCTCAAACTGCTGATAATGATCCAGAGAAGAAAGGTATCTTGCATTTAGGGGAATAACAGTAGGAATTGTGGCTAGCTTTTCATTAAAAAATAATGAAGGCCAGGCAACAATGAAATGAAATCTTTAAAGTGCTCAACAAAAAGCCGTTAACTTAGAATTCTATACCCAGTGAAAAATCCTTCAACACAAGACACATTCTGGCATACAGAAGCTGAGTCTGTCTCTAGCAGCCCTGCATTAAAAGCCTTTCGGCAGAAAGCAAATGAGAGCAGATGGAAGAGTGGATCTCCAGGAAGGAATGGAGAACACTGGAAAGTGTAAATATGTGAGTAAATTTAGAAGATCATTTTTATATCTTTATTATATGTGAGTATACACTTAATTGTTTTTAAAATTATTGACTTTTTAAAGAAAAATAATATTAGGTTTATAATATGTGTAGATTTAAAATATATAACAAAATAGAGCAAAAGGCCAGAGGGGGAGGTAAATAGAATTATAGCATTATAAAGTTCTTACATTTTTCAAAAGTAGGATAATTATTAGAGGTATGCTGTGATATATATACATATTTAATCTCTAAAATACTGGGAAAAATATAAAGAGGTAAAGCTAGGACATTGATAGAGAAGATAAAATGGAACAAATGATAGTTAATTGATCAAAAATAAAGCAGAAAATCGGAACAGAAAAATAACAGAAGGGACAAATAGAAAAGAAGTAAATTTGTAGGCTTAAACTCAACTGTATCAATGATTACATTAAATAAAACCACTTCAACCATGCATTGAAAAGACAGAGATGGCTAGACTGCATATAAAAAGTCTGACCCAACTGTACTCTGCCTACAAGAAATACACTTTAATTATGTAGACTCAGACATGATGAAAGTAAAATGGTGGGAAAAGACATACTATGCAAACAATAAACATTTGAAAGCTGGTATAGCTATATTAATATCTGACAAAATAAAATTCAAAACAAGATGTATTATCAAACTTTATCTCTTATTATTGCTTAAATGGGAACACCTCATGATGATAGAAATTTGATTTAAGAGTATTCTCTAGAATTGTTTCCTAACAATTTTAAATATGTATGCACCCAAAAACAGATCAAATTATTGAATTTTTAAATAGTGGCCAAAGTAAAGGAAGACATAGGCAAATTCACATAGTTGGGGTTTTCATACTCATTCTGAATAATTGATAGAGCAAGTGGACAGTGAGTACATCTACAGCATATTTGAACATCGTTAACCAACAAGACCCTAATTGACTTTTACAGGGCACCATATTCAATAACCACAGAATATAGTCTTTTTCAAGTATCCATGAAACATTCACCAAGATAGACCATATGCTAGGCCATTAAACATGTCACAGTACATTTCAAAAGACTGAAATCACACAGAATATGTTTCCCAAAGGAGTTTAAATAGAAACCAAAAAAAAAAAAAAAGATATCTAGAAAATACTCAAATTATGGAAACTAAGCAAAACACTTCTAAAAAACCATGGGTTACAAAATAAATTGCAAAGAATTTAGAATGTATTTTGAACTGAATGATATATTAGAATTTATAAAGTGTACCTAGTCAGTGCTTACAGAAAATTTTTCTCTCTAAGCTTCCATTTTAAGAAACTGTGAGCAATCTAAGACCTTTAAGAAACTAAAAGGGAAAAGCAAATTAATCTCAAGTATATAGGGGAAAGGAATAAACATCAGAGTGGAAATCAACAAAATAGAAAGCAGACAAAACCAACAAAGCTCAAATTTGCTTTTTTTGGAAATGTTGTAAAATTGAGAACCCCTATAAAGACTGATCGAGGAAAAACAATTACCAACATCAGGAATGAAAGAGGCAATAGCACTATTGATCTCACAAATATTAAAGATATAATTAGAAGATATTATTAAAAACATTACGGTAATAAACTTAAATGAAATAGACAAATTTCTTGAAAAGTATAATGTAACAAAACAGATATGAAAATAAATAGAAAATCTGGATAGATCTACTCTAATTCACAATAAAAACTTTCCTAAGAAAGTTTCTTAAGAAAACTCTAAGTTCAGAAGCTTCTGGTGAATTCTATCACATTTAAGGAAATATAATATCAATCTTATGCAAACCCTTTTAGAACACATATATGTTCTGTCTTGATTATCATCAAAACACCAGGTTAATTCAATAGAGAACAAAAAGTCTTTTCAATAAAAGGTGCTGGAACAATTGCTATCTTTATGATGTGGGAGAGAGGAGTGACTATCTATCCATATCTCATTTCATATAAAGAAAGTTGAGAAGGCTCATAGAATTAATTTAAAAATTAAAACCTCAAAGCTTCTAAAGGGAAACAAAAAGGAGAATATCTTTGTAACCTTGGAGTTGGCAAAAATTTATTAGATAGGCTATATAAACACACACAAAGAAAAAAAGTAACTATAAAATAATTGGCAAATTGGATTTCATCAAAAGTTAATATTTCTGCTCATGAAAAGACATAATTGAGAAATAAATTTATAAACCACAGATTGGGAGAAATATTTGTAAAATATTTAGCAAAAGCTTTTGTACAAAACATAAAAAGAACCCCTATAAATCAGTGATAAAAATACAAGACACCCAATTTAAAAAATGTGCAAAAACTTTGAAAGGATAAAAGAAAAGTAAATAATGGCCAATAGTCATATTAAAAGGTGCCTAACATCATTAGCTATCAGGTAAATACAAATGAAATCACAGTGTCACAATGTCACACCTACTATAACTGCTAAAATAAAAAAGATTGATGTATGGACTGAGTGTTTAGAATTCTTCCTAAATTCATATGTTGGAGCCCTAACCCCCATGGGTGATAGAAATTGGAGGTGGGGCCACTGGGAGGTAATTAGAGTTAGATGAGGTTATGAGGGTGAGGCGCCCATGATGGGATTTGTTTCTTTTTTTTTTTTTTTTCCCTTTCAAGATTTAAGTTTATTTCCAAATTAGGTTTTGACAAATCTAACCACAATTCAATTTACTTCTTCATTTTTCTTAAATTGCATAAGTGTGACATGGTCTCAACAAAGACGAAAGCATGCTGTAGTAAACACATTCCAGACTTTGGAATCAGTCAGACGTGCATTCAGATTTCTTCACCCTTCTAAGCCTCAGTTTCTTCAAGTCCCTTTTGAATCAATCACTCCAGGTTTGGCATTAAACTTCACTGTCTTCAATCTTCACAAAATAATCTCAAGATTAAATAGATATTCCAATAAAAAATCCCACTAGAATTTTTTGTAGAAATTTAAAAAATTTAAAAAATATTTATATGAAAGTACAAACAATCTAAATTAACTGAAGTAATCTTCAGAAAGAACACATTGGAAGATATGTACTATTAATTTTAAGACTTACTATTAATAAAATTCATTGTAACCAAGTGGCTTTATAAGAAGAGGAAGAGAGACCAGAGCTCTTTCTCAGCCATGTGAGAAGGCGACCATCTGCAAGCCAGAAGAGCCCTCTGATCAAGAACCCCACCATGCTGGAATACTGATCTTGGACTCCTCAGCCTCCAGAACTATGAGAAATTAAATATCTATCATTTAAACCACCTTGTCTATTGTATATTATTATAGCCTAAGCTGACCAAGACAACTGACAGTAAAGAATATTGGTGAGGATTTGGAGTACCTGGAACACTCACATATTGCTGATGGATTATAATGGTGCAACCACTTTGGAACACTCTTCATCATTTTCTTATAAAGTTAAATACTTATCTATCCTATGACCCAGATATTCTACATCTAGGTATTTACTCAATAAGAATCAAGAATGTTTGTATCAGCCTTGTTCACAGTAACCCCAAATTAGAAACAACCCAAATGTTGATCACTAAGAGAATGGAGAAGCAAATTATAGTAATAATTAAAAATAAAAGTGAAAACTACAGCTACTTGCCACAACATAGATGAATCTCAAAACATTAAGAAACCAGACCAACAAATAATACAAATTATGATTCCATTTATGTTATGCCCAAGAACAGGTAAAATTAATCTATGCTGATAAAAGTCAGAGAGTCATGGTAGTGGTCTGAACTGACTGAAAAGGAACACACTGGAATTTTCCTGGACGATGTAAAATAGTCTATATTTTTACTTAGTAGTAGTTTTATGGTGCTACATAATTACCCAAACTGGTTGACCTATAAATTTAAGATTTGTGCATTTTATTGTATATTACTTATACTTGAATAATAAATAAATTAATGCACAAACAGATAACTAAAAATTCATGCTGTTGCCTCGTCTTGGAACAAATTCACCTTTAGGGTATAATTCCTCAGCAATATTTCTTCCAATGAGTAATACAGACCACCTGCACAGAAATAACCCAAGGGCTGTGTTAACTATTAGATTCCAGTGCCTTACCCACAGCATATCCATCAGAGTAAAATGCGCTAATGTTAAATATATACAAATGTATAAATACACACACATAGGCTTATTATGTATGTATATATAGATGTAAATATTAGAGGAATTTTAAAAAATTTAATAGTTGTTAAATTCTAATATTAATGATTTGATTTAATTTATATTAAATATTAATCATTGCATTTTATAGTTAAAATGAGAGAAAAACAACCTTATTTGGCCTGGGCATCCAATCTACCACTTACCAACAGCCTGCGAAAGGAATCCTATCAACCTCCTATATTAGGTACAGGAAGAGAAGTATGGGAAGACAGAATACAGCGTAACTGGCCATATTCTTATATGCTCTTTTGTAACTTCGTTTTCCTTTTAATATCATGTATATACAAATGTAAATATCAAATGGCTCTTGAAGGCTTTAAAAAGAGAAAGAGCAATCCCCGCTCTTTCCCTCTCCCTGGTTTAGCATTTTATTATTATTTAGCGGAGTTTCTCTAGGGACGAAAACAGCTGAATTCAATCTGCCATGCAGATTGGCCGAAGACTACTGGGACGGGTGCCTGCTGCGAACAGGAGGAAGAGGTCGCGTGCCCTCGCCGGTCACCATGGATCGGATGAAGAAGATCAAACGGCAGCTGTCAATGACACTCCGAGGTGGCCGAGGCATAGACAAGACCAGTGGTGCCCCTGAACAGATAGGCCTGGATGAGAGTGGTGGTGGTGGTGGCAGTGACCCTGGTCCCCACCCGTGTTGCCCCTGGGGAACCTCGCTCTGGACGAGGCCCACTCAGCTCTGGACGAGAGATGGTGCACGACGACTTGAAGATGGGGTCTGATGGGGAGGGTGACCAAGCTTCGGTCAGGCTGAGGTGCAGGCTCCAGTGAGGGTGCGCATGCGCAACCAGCCCCCAGGCAAGATCTCCACCGAGGACATCAGCAAGCGCCTATCGCTACCAGCTGACATCCGGTTGCCTGAGGGCTACCTTGAGAAGCTGACTCTCAATAGCCCCATCTTTGACAAGCCCCTCAGCCGCCGCCTCCGCCGTGTCAGCCTGTCTGAGATTGGCTTTGGGAAACTGGAGACCTACATCAAGCTGCACAAGCTAGGTGAGGGTACCTATGCCACAGTCTACAAAGGCAAAAGCAAGCTCACAGACAACCTTGTAGCACTCAGGGAGATCAGACTGGAACATGAAGAGGGGGCACCCTGCACCGCCATCCGGGAAGTGTCTCTGCTCAAGGACCTCAAACATGCCAACATCTTTACGCTGCATGACATTATCCACACGGAGAAGTCCCTCACCCTTGCCTTTGAGTACCTGGACAAGGACTTGAAGCAGTACCTGGATGACTATGGGAATGCCATCAACATGCACAATGTGAAACTGTTCCTGTTCCAGCTGCTCCGTGGCCTGGCCTACTGCCACCGGCAGAAGGTGCTACACCGAGACCTCAAGCCCCAGAACCTGCTTATCAACGAGAGGGGAGAGCTCAAGCTGGCTGACTTCGGCTTGGCACGGGCCAAGTCAATCCCAACAAAGACATACTCCAATGAAGTGGTGACATTGTGGTACCGGCCACCTGACATCCTGCTTGGGTCCACAGACTACTCCACCCAGATTGACATGTTGGGTGTGGGCTGCATCTTCTATGAGATGGCTACAGGCCGGCCGCTCTTCCCAGGCTCCACAGTGGAGGAACAGCTGCTCTTCATCTTCCGCATCTTAGGAACCCCAACTGAGGACACATGGCCAGGCATCCTGTCCAATGAGGAGTTTAAGACATACAACTACCCCAAGTACCGAGCCGAGTCCCTTTTGAGCCATGCACCCCTACTTGATAGTGACGGGGCTGACTTCCTCACCAAGCTGCTGCAGTTTGAGGATCGAAATCGGATCTCTGCAGAGGATGCCATGAAACATCCATTCTTCTTCAGTCTGGAGGAGCGGATCCACAAACTTCCTGACACTACTTCCATATTTGCACTAAAGGAGATTCAGCTACAAAAGGAGGCCAACCTTTGGCCTTCTTCGATGACTGACTCAGGCAGGCCAGCTTTCCGCGTGGTGGACAACGAGTTCTAAGCTGAGTTCTAAGCCACAGACTGAGGCCCCAGCAGGCAGCAGCTGGAGGGATGCCATACCCCTCACAGGGCAGCCCCCAGCTGTATCATCCCTGCTTGCTGCCTGCCTACCTGCCTGAGCCATGTTCGCCTGCACACTTGTCCCCTGCTGCCCACCCGAACACCCGACCATTGGCCTGTCAACCTACCCATTGGCCTGTCTGCTGGGTGCTAACAAAGCTCTCATCACTCCTTCACCTGGTCTGTCTGTCTGTCTGTCTGTCTCTGTCTCAGTAGTTGTCAGCAGACAACTCCCACACTGAGGCCAGGCCTACCCCTCCTCATCATACCTTACCCAGGACCACTACCCCACGGCCAGCCAGGGTTCCGGAGCTAGCCCAGGCTGGGGATCTCAACTCAGACAAGATGGTGATGCCTTGGGTCTGAGGCATCCCCTGTGCCTGCTTTCCTGCCTGCCCCACCTGCTTCATGTTGTGTGAGCCTTTTCTGTTTGTTTGTTTCATTCACTGCTGTTTTTTTAAAATTATTTTAAATGAGGTTTTCATTTTTTTAAATGCAATATCTCTGTAGACAGACTGGCTGGGCCCCACCCCCTGTGTGTGGCCCTCCCACAGTATTTTGTGCCATGAAGCCCCGCTCCCAGCCTTTCAGAGGCAGTGGAAACAGCCTCTATTTGGAGGAACCCTAACCATCACCAGACCCTGGGATCGGCTATGGGAAAGCATGCCACAGCCACTTACCTTCCTACCCCTACCTGCCATCCCCAGCTGCAGGGGATCTGGGGACTACCGGAGACTCTGGGAAATGGACAAGGTGGGGGGCCCCACTCTTTCCCTCCTGCAGTCCTGTAGCCGGGCCTCCTTCCTTCTCAGGGTCTCCCCAGCCCAGCCCTCTTGCTCCCATCCCACTCGGTGCTATTGAGTAGGGGCCCTGCCAGGAACTGACCAACTCAGTGAGGAGCCATAGTGTGTATATGTACACAAGCAGGGTCAGAGGGGTATGTGAGGGGTTGTGCCCAGGTGTTGCCCCCTAACCCCTAGGGAGGGTGAGACAGGGCAGGGACAGTCTCTGGGGTCAGTTCCTGGATGGGTAGTTACCTCCCCTTCCTCCACCCTAAGCCCGGGGGTCCTGAAATGGGGTGGGAGGGCAAGGGTGGGAGCCCTCCTAGTGAGGTTTGGGGGGTTGGGTTCCTGAATGCACTATATTTGCTGTATGAAATATTACAAAGTCTAAAGTGAAAAAAAATATGCAGATCGAATAAACTAAAAGTCATACTCTACTTTCTGGTTTAGGTAGATGGTCACCATTCTTACACTGCATTATGGGATATAAATTGATACGAAGAATGTTACCCTAGCATGTTTTCTTTTGCTCATTATATCATCTACTATTATAGCTTTTAGTTCCTTTGTAAGTGCCATATGATTGTCATTACTGCTCTTGCCTCTTGCTGTAAGAATAGAGCAGTTCCCTAGGCTCTAATACTTTGGTGGAAAGAGTACCTTCTAGGCTGAAATCGGTACTCCATTGGTCAGAAATAGCCAATACATGATATTTTTAAGTGCCTGATTAGAGTCAGGCTGTCAATTCAGCCCATCAGGACATTTGGGGATGATGGTTCTACTCTGTAATATAAATGACTTCTTCCAGTTTTACTTTATTGCATTCATTGGTTCAATTTAAATCACCAACGAAACTATGTTGAACAGGTTTCTCTGTAGACTTGCAAAATCCTTGAGGGCAAGGGTTATTTCTTCAATGCCAGTTTAATCTCAAGGTCTAGTACATGTTAGGTGCTTAGGAAATAATTATTGATTCAATGTGCAAATTAATAGAGCTAAAAACTATCCTGTAGCATATCCTCATATATTTCCCTCTCCTTGCCATTAATCAGCATCTTGGGTAGAGATTTTCCACCAGTTACTAATCCATTCTATATTCTTCACTTATAACCAATGTCTTTCCATTTGGATTCCAGAATACCATGAGAGAAGTAAATCCTTTCCTGCCCTCCAAATTGGTCACACCTGTGGGAATAGTGCAATCTAAGTTCACATGCACACACCAGGATGTTTCCCTGCCTTTGGTCATGCTCTCCCCTATGGCTGGAATACCCTGTCCCCATCAACATCCATTCTCTGACAAACTGTTACATTTCTCTAGGCATGACCTCTATCACAAAGTCTTCCCTGATCTCCTGGCCCCAGCAGTATAAGCTGTTCCTTTCCTGGGTGCCTGTGGTAGTGAATGTCAATTTTTAACTGTTCTTATCACATTATATCCATCTGTGCCATGTTACAAATTAGGTAGCTGACTCTTTCATTAGACTATGAGCCTACTAAACATGAAGAATGTACAGTATTTACCTCTATGTCCCCTAAAACACACAGTAGGTGTTTAATTCATGTGATTTGAGGGAATGAATCCTGGCAAATGCTGAGTTCACACACACACTACACAGTACCTATACTACTGCCAGCCTAGTAATGTAGGAAGCATAAGAGATCACATCTCCTTTTAGGTGGTGATTAACACATTTTTTAATAATAAATTCTAGAACTGCAAGGTGGAGTTTAAAATTAAAGTCACCAAATTATTGTTTATGAACCTTTCTATTTCCTTCTTTGGGAAGACATTGGCCTCTTTCTGGCCATCTGGAGTCTCTCCCATCCTCTATGTGAGGGACTCAGAGCAAGACGACGACTGTGAAAATAGATGGGTTGAAATGGCTATGAACATTACACAAATAAGCAACAGCATTGCGTATGCGTGAAGATGAAGAGAGGCAAGAAGTAGTCACAGATAGTTGCAAATTGTTGAGCCTGACAACCTTGCTGGGGAGAAACCTTTCTGAGAAGACTGACCAGCAGTAACCTGCCAATAGCTTTGGCCCATGGAGACAAAGAGATGCTATTTCAAGCAGAGGCCAGAGAAGCAGCATGAACATCAGAGAATGACTTAGCTCTGAAAGAACCAGCCAGAAAACACTGAGGCCTGAGAGCTGAGGTTGGTCCCTTCCCTATCTTTCATGTGCTGTGTCAATTCCTTTCTTCTCCTCCAGAGCTTTCATCTAGCTGACTGGTGTTCACCCTTTGAGGGTCAACCAAATATTTGTATAGAGCTTTAAAGTTCACAAAGCTATTTCACATACATCGTCTCATCAGCCCTGTGCAATGGATATGCATTCCTATTTCATGGTCTAAGAACCTGAGAGTAGCAAGCAGCAGGATCCAGGGTTGAGCATAGAGTATTTCAATTTTGCATTTATCCACTTTCTGCTCTTCAACACTGCATCAGGTCCTCTAAGAGAAAGAAGCATGAGACATGGCTTTTTGACCTCAGGGATCTACCATCTCATTGGGGAAATACACATAAAACACATTCGCTGATTAGAGAATAAGAATCCGAAGACTATATGAGTAGGTATATAGCAATATGTTAATACATAAAATTATGTAAAACTGCTACATTAAATCCCATATTCCATTTGGAGGAGAATCCTTTAAATATTTATTCAGGCTCAGTGGCCAAAGACACAGAACAATACGGAACTGGAGCATTTGTAGAGATTTTATAGGTCCCCTAGACGTCATTTATTTGACTATATAGAACTTATATCTTGAGAAACTGAATTTTTTTCACTTATAAAAATGGAAGTAATATTTTCTTGTCTGGTGCCAAATAGAATAAAGCATACACATTAAAAAAAGAAAAGCTCTATAAAGTCAGCATAGTTGTAAAAAAGGGGAAAATATGCATTTTTTTAAAAATAATATATCTATTTTATGTATTTTAGACTGAAATAGGAAGATGGAGCTCCTGGTGTGCATGGTAGAAATGTAACTTTAATACATGAGTTTCACATTTATTGACTGTTTGTATTAAAAATTCACTCTTTAATAATAGCAGATGAAAATAAAAATTGCTTGCAAAAGGGAGTAATTTAGTTCTCCAGGAGGAAATCACTTGGACCTTGATTTAAAATAATTTATAGAATATGGGTCCTCTATAAGGATCATGTTTTGCTTTTTAAAGAGCAGTCTTTTTTCAAGCAGAAGGTAATCAGAATTTTTAGAGACTAGTGTTTGTGGCCAAAAGGTCAGTTTGGGATTCTCTTCAAATCAGCACTCCTACCCTGGTACCTCAGTCCTTAACAAGGCTGTATAAAAATAGGTTTCCATCGTCACATTAAAGACATTTTACCAAATTTCATGGTTTTTACAAACAAAATAACTTTTTCTCATTCTGCCCTCAATAAAAATGAAAAATAGCTTTGAATTACTCTTCCTAGATTATTCATGAAAGATCTTCTTTCAGCTTTTTGCCACCCAGGAGATGAGTTCTCTATTTTAGTTGAATAGCAGACTTTTAATTAGAAGAGCCACACTACAAATAAGAACAAAGAAGGTAGGGAAGCTTCTATTAAAAAAATAAACGAAAAAGAAAAACCTCTTGATTTAGAGAGGGAGGAGACAATTCATCTGATTTTATTTGTTAAATTAGACTATTCTTTTCTTCTTCCACAAAGGCTGTACTGCAGAGACTAGGAAATGCACAAATGTCTGGAGGCCTATCTCTAAGAGGAGAGGAGTGAGTCATCAAAAACACCCAGTTGTGTGTGGGAGTCATTACTGGGGGTCGAATTATCAGGCCAAAAACAACTGGGCATGGCTCCGTTTCTGGAGCTGTTTCATGTCAGGGTTAACTCCCACTTCAAAGAAACCCAACAGATGGGAAATGAAAGTTCAGGACTTCTCCTTTGGAATCTGTTTTCAAAATGGCTCACGCAGTTTGCTGTCTGCTATCTTTGAAAGGCATATTTCAAGGTTTATCACTACTATTTGCCTTTTATCGAGAGCTAATAATATGCACTGAAGATATGCATGTACAGATAAATTATTATTCGTTCACTTTTGGTGATGATAACATTGCTATCCTTTGGGGAGAATATGGCTAGAAAGCTTGATGAGGGACTCTTACACAATAAGAAGACCATGTCCAAATCAAGCAGTTGCAAAATTATTCCTAAGATAAGAAGACTTTCAAAGAAAGATATAATACCAGGCTTTGGATGCAAGTTTCATGGAAGGGAGCAAGTATGAAGCATTTGAAGGAAAAAGAGGAAAACGAGACCCCCAGCTCCCTTGTTTGGTCAGGTAGAAATAAGTAGATTGTCCTGGTTGAATCATCTGTGGCTTCCTGGTAAAGAGATCATCACACAAAGAAAATTAAGATATCTCCAAGCAGCTTTAGACTCTGATCTGTGGACTTTTTCCTGCTCCATGGACCTATCAAGGTCTGAAGTGAATTTGTTCTCTCCTCTGTGCTGCCACAGGTCATGTTAGTAATCCAGATAATCCTGGTAATCCGGATTTAACTAGGCCTCCAGCATGAGAATAGAAACAGGGGCCACCATAGTTGTAAATGAATCAATTTCATCTAGCTCCATCCTAAAGTAAATGGTTTAGAAGTTACTAGGCGGTATCACAGGGCTTAATAAAACAAAACAAACACATAAAACAGCTCTCCTTGCTATTTCTTGGAGTGGAGACTCTCTCTTCTCATAGATACCTTGGTCTTGGAACACTTATTTCTCCACACAGGCTGGCCTGACCCATTCACATACTTTATCTCCAATCTGGGTTCTAATAGCCACTTCCCCAAATGGGGAAACCATGGTCAAGGAGACCGTAGCACTAATGAAGTCACAGACAAGTGTCTTTATAAAACCACTTGGACTCATTCAAAGGGTATTGCTATTATTATTTTGCAGAAGTGAGTTAAAATGTTCTTTGCTTATGTTCTCTCCTTTCTATTGCATATTTTATGTTAATACATTTTTCATCTAAGTTTTGAATAGTTAACACAGATACATAGTTCAAACATAAAAACATGCTGAAAAGTCTACCATAAAAATCCTCACTCCTACCCAAGACTCACAGTTCTGCCTAGTTCATACCCTACTACATATCCCCACCATCCCCTCCACCAAAGTAATTACTGTGCTCTGTTCATACAGAGTTTCATTACACAGTAAATATAAATATTTATTACTTTACCCCAAAATAGGATACTTTATGCACTGTTACACTTTGTCTTTTTCAATATAAAGGTATAACAGATACTTTTCATATCAAATTATAGAGAATTCTTTCATTCTTTTTTACAGCTGCATTACACTCTACTGCAGTAAATGTGCTGTCTTACTAGTCCCATAGATACGGACACTTAGGTGGATTCCAGTCTTAGCTGTTAAAAACATATGTCAGTAAATAATCCTCAATGTGCATTATTTTGAAGCTAAGTGCATCAATAGTGCAGATTTCCAAAATAGAATTTTGGGAGTAAAGAGTATATGCATTTATAATTTCTAATAATATTGCCAAATGGCCCTTTAAAGGGGTTTATGTAATTAAAACTATCATCAGAAATGTAAGAGAATGCCTGTTCCCCCACAATCTCACTATCAGAGCATGTCATCAACTTTTGGATATTTATAATGTGAAAAAAGTGTTTTTAATTACATTAAAATTTTAATTTTTATGTCTCTTAATTGAGGTCAAGTCTCTTTTCACAAGTTTAAGAGCCATTTGCTTACATGTATGTTTATATTTTTTGCCCTTTTAAGGCAGGAGTTGATATATTTCCTTGTGGATTTTTAGGAATTTTTTTATGTTATGAAAATTAGTTTTTTTTCATAATATAGGTTGCAAGTATTATTTCCCAGCTTGTTATTTTCCTCTGGTGATTTTCCTCCATGGATTTTTATTTTTATGTATTTAAATTTGTCAGTCTTTTCTTGTCCTGCATCTAGATTTTACTGAGAAGTAGAAAGACCATTTCCATTTCCAGGTCATAATGCAATTCTCAGATGTTTCTTTCTAATGTTCTTATTATAATTTCATTTGGACTTTTTCCTAGTGTGTAATATGGCTTATGGATTCAATTTTATTTTGTTCATTTTATTGACTAGTCCATCATTTCCAAATGCCAAATTCTCTAATGAATGCCAATTTATTTTTGGACTTTCTATTTCATCCCATTGTTCTGTGTAGTCAGGTTTTGTGACACATTTTAATATCTGGCAGGGCTAACCTCATTCATCACTCTTTTCTTAAAGGAGTTTTACTATTTGTTTATTTTTCCAAATGATCTATGGAGTCAGATTTTATCATTCCAAACAAACAAGCAAGTAAAATAATAAAGAAATCAATAACTACAGTGGTTGTTTAAATTGATATAGTAATACATAGAGAAATAACTATATTGTATAGCTATACAGAAATAGCTATATTGTATCCAAGAATGGTTTTTCCATTTTTCCAAGTCTTCTTTATCCTAAGTATTTTAGTTTTTTTCATATATAGATACAATATTTATCTAAGGTTATCTTTTAAACATTTTTGCTGCTTTCATAAACAGAATAGTAATGTGTCTTCCACTCTATATCTTTAGCTATCTATCCATCTAGCTACCGATCTGTATTTTTATTATTAAGTATATTCACATTGTTGTGCAACAGATCTCTAGAACTGTTTCATATTGCAAAACTGGAATGCTATTCCCATTATTTTCCATTATTTTAAAAATATTTTATTATTTGCATACACGAATAATTACTGTCTGCATTTTATTTTGTTTCATTTTTCTGTTTCACTAGCTTTATAAATTCTTCTCTTATTTTTAATAGTTTTAAAATGTATTGTCTTTCCTTTTCTACATATACCATATCTGCAAATAGTGGGACTTTTATCTCTTCCATTACAATTTGTTTAGCTTTGATTTTTTTTCTCTTGTCTTTGTCTTGGCTATTATCTCCAGTAAAATGTCAGATAATAGAGGTGATGGCATTGTTCTCTTATTCCTGACTTTAGTGAAAAGTTCATTAAGTCTAAATATATTTTATCATGTTAACTATATTTAGTTTAGTCTTAGTTTGTTGAGGACTTTAAAATTTTCTAATCAAGAAAGATGTTGAAATTTTTAGCCTCACAAGTTTTTTCTTCTCAGATCTATTAATATGATGGATTATATGAATAGATTTCTTAATATTAAATCATCTTTCCTTTCTTGGAATAAAATCCTTATGGTCTCAACGTGTTTATGGATTCTTTATGCAAATAATTTGGTTTGGATATTTTTATCTATAATTCAAAAATAAAATTGACTCATAATTTTCTGTTTTAATCAGTCTTTATTAAACTTGGGAGCACTTTCCTTCTTTTTCTATGTTCTGGTATAGTTAAGATAGCATTGAAATATCTGCTTTTGAAAAATGTAGTTGAATTACCCTATAAAACCTATGAAGTCACCCAAGCCTGGTAGTTTAGGTGAGTTGCGTCATGAAAACTTCCTCTTTATTTCTCCTGTTATAATGAACCTGTTTAGATTTTTCTCTTCCCTGGAGTCAGTTTTGATAATTATTGTCTTAGAAAATTATCCAGTGCACCCAGGTTTTACTTCCATGTTTTAGATGAAAAAACTGAAGTTAAGTGACATGTCAAGATAGATAACTGATACAGTGAGGACATAAGCCAAATTCCTCTTCCTCTTAGGTATCAGTTATATCATTGATGTTGTTTTTAAAACATTCCACACTGTTTCCATTATACCAGGACATGGGAAGGGTGATGGGGATGAGGCTGGTAGAAGGATGGTGGGAAAAGAGGGCATTCTTTGTAGGTGAAGCATTTAGCATGAGCACGCATGATACTGACAGCGATTGCAAAAGGACACAAAACTAACTTCGGTGTAAATATATTCAATCAATAATAGAAATATGAATAGCTGAAAACAGACACCTGAAGACAAAAATACCATGGGGCATATTTGAAAATAGCACTACATATTAGGAAAGGAAATACTTAAAATTAATTTTGGTTTAAATATATCCATTAATAATAGGACTATGAACAGCTGGAAACCTTAATCGTCTTTCTCTATATTTTCAATGATTTTTTTTCCCTCTTCCAAAAAAAGCTTGAGACAATAACATTTAATTTGCAAATTTTTTCAGTCATCTTTGTTTCTAATGAAGAGAGGTAAAACAAATATGCCCAATAAACAAATGTTTATAAACCTCAGGAAATCTTTACAGGAAAATATCCTTATATCAGGTCAGATGCTAAGTTCTGAACTAGCCATATGTTTTCTAGAGGAAATCTAAAGTTTTGCGTGATGTAAACCTCAGAATTGAAGAAAAGTTCTCAAACTCTAAAAAAACCACTTAACAAATATAGGAAGAGACAGAGAGAGTTTCCTTAAAGAAAAAGCTACTAAATACCAGAATCAAAACAGCCACTTAAGGACAAATACGCTCCCAGGAGAAACAAGAGTTTCTTTAAAATAAATCATGAAAAAATAATAATTCAAAAGAAAGGGAAAATAGAATCCATATAAAATCAACATAATTAAAATCTGTATTAATAAGACAATCAAAAGAGAAGAAATAGTGAGTTATATGTTATATGATTTTGAATTTCTTCT
Source organism: Cheirogaleus medius (assembly GCA_008086735.1). Classification (NCBI taxonomy): domain Eukaryota; kingdom Metazoa; phylum Chordata; class Mammalia; order Primates; family Cheirogaleidae; genus Cheirogaleus; species Cheirogaleus medius. The sequence goes on along the minus strand of VBSM01002616.1, from coordinate 25,404,595 downwards.
CTCATTCTACACTTTAATACATTTCTAAGGGGAGGCCTATTTTCTTTTGCTATTATATCTGCTACCTCATGTTTCTTTCTTCAGAACTCATGATTTTCTTTTTTTTTTTTTTTTTTTTTTTTTTTTTTTTTTTTTTTTAGAGATGGGGCCTCGCTCTTGGTCAGGCTGGTTTCGAACTCCTGACCTTGAGCTATCCACCCGCCTCGGCCTCCCAGAGTGCTAGGATTACAGGCGTGAGCCACCGCGCCCGGCCCGATTTTCTTTACCCTATAAGATTTAAGCTGAAAGAGAGCCGGAAAACATTTTCTCTTTTCAACTATAGTTTAAAATCATTTTTAAAGAACAATTTTCTAGAACCACAAATGTTTGGAGGAAGCTTCTAGAAAGATGCTTAAGCATTGTTCAGCCAATTCAAATACTTAAGTGTAAAGAACAATGTTAATTATATAAGAATAATAAGCTAATCTTCTACAAGGGAGGAAAATACAACATAAAAGATAAAGAATACAACAAATAAAGACAGACAACCAAAGATAAAGTGAGATTAGAAGTTAATATTTCCTTTTTCTCCATTTGTCATATCAAGTCAATTCTGTGTGTGATTCCAGGATGTTAATAAAATTCAGGAGAACTTAGAATAATTTCCTTTGGGAGAGAAAATCACCTAGCAAGAACATAGCTAGCAAAGGGCATATTTTCATTTCCAAGGATTGGCACTTACAATATACACAGGCCTAATCACATACATGCTATAATAATAAGGAAGGGACTCTATCACTCTATTTCTTAATAGTGGCAATATAAGTTATTTATTGATTCCTGGTGAAATAGCCTACAATATTTTCCTTTCGCTCCATTGGAAAAATTGTAATTACATGGAAATCTGTGATAATGTTAAAGATCTCATGTCGCTACTCTACAGAGTACTTAGAGTGGAGTAACATTACTCCATACATAGCAATTAGAGTGCAACTAATTAGTGTCACTTACTGTGAGAAGCAACTGATTAATTATGTTTAGACATTGCTGCTGAGAGAAAACTCAGAGCCTCCAGCTTCTAAATTGCACGCTCTGCCATTCAGCTAATAGAACACCTCTGCTAGCTCCATAGTTACTTAGTATTTAATTCAGCCTCACTCTCTGGCTAATACAGGCACCCCTGAAGTTCTGCACTAATGCTATGTTCATGAAACTACTGTACATCAAAATTACAGTGTACTTTTCCCTCTGTCACATTAGGAGCATAATTAGTGAGACAGCTGTGCAGCTACAAACTTCAGGCTCAAAGCAGTGGGCAATAGTGTATTTCATCGTCATAGAAACCATATCCTAGCACCTCCAGCACTTTGGCAACTTTCTTCAATTTGGAAAATGCAAATTGCTCAAGGGTTCAATGGAAGAGATGGGAGTCCTTATGTCATCTTCTGCAAGCTATTGTGTCCAGAAGGCATTTTTAAGAGGACCCAGCACCACATACCAAATTTTGCCAAATTCTCATTTACCTTCAGCTCTCCAGTCCTGCTTTCCCAAGTTGAATCTCATGACTGGCCCTCCTCTGTCTTCTCCATGTTTATGCCACACCAGGGTGGGAAGGGAGGCCAGTTGGTTATTTGAAAGAGCCTCAGCCTGCTTTGCAGCTGTTCTGAAATTTGCTCCTGAGGCTGCTAGGAAGAGAAGCCATACTTCATGTCTGCTCCATGCAGGGTCAGCGGAGGGAGGATCCAAGGTGAGCATTTATTCCTTCTTACAGATGCACCGAATTCTGCCTGGGAAGCATGGAGTGAGTCCCAGAGGTGTTCAGAGAAATAACCTATGATGATGAACAGAGCCTGGCCCACTGGAGTTGGGGGGAGGGCAGGGCCTCCTTGTCTTAAATTTCTAGGGTGCCAGCTAGTCAACTAGTACATCTTATGTCCTAATCCTCTCTCTTTTCTGTCTTCCTTTTTCTCCCTCTGCCACTGCCCAATTCCAGGCTTTTATTAGCTTCCATCTGTACTATCAGTTTTAATAGGGCTAGTCATCTGGTACTTTAATAAGTTTATGAATAACTTGTGAATCTTGTTTAAAAAGCAGATTCTGATTCAGTTAGTTTTGCGTTCGGTCAAAGATTCTGTGTTTTTCTTGAGCATCTCCATGCTGCTGGTTGGCCAACAACATTTTAGGAGTAAGCATCTAAGAGATCTCCTTAAATCTGGTTTTTCCCCTTCCAAAACACCCTTTCCTATTGCATTTGGATTACAGTGGCATTTCATGGAATGTGGCCCTAGAACTTTTCTGTAACAATCAGCTGGATCCCATATCAGACCTGATTAATCACTACTTCTCAGGATGCGGTCTCCATATCTGAACTTTTAACAATCACCCCTGTGGTTGTCAGGAGAATTACGATTGTAAGACAAAGTCCAAATCAGGTTGATTTTTCTTCCTGAAACATTTTTAACTGTATCTTACTGACTTTTAAGTAAAATTCCACTGGCTTAGCCTGGCGTTGAATGTCCTGCATTTTCTTTACCGCATTCCTTCTTCTTGCTGGTTCATGATACCTAGAAGGAGAGAAAACTGACATAATAAAAATGGTAATGATGAGAGCTGTTAGTCCTGAGGACCTATTTGTATCTCACCATTTATGTGTAATAAACATGATTGGTTTCATTTCACCATGTTTTAACCATTAGAAGTGATATTTCTTCCATTTTATAGATGACAAATCTGAACATCAGAGATGGAGCTAGATTTGTAAGTGTGATGGATTCAAAAGCTCATTTTATTTTCAGTCTCCCATGTTTGCCAAGCCTGGAATTTCACTCAAATTTGCTTTATAAATGTTTCATTTTAAAAAAATTGTTTGTATAGCAAATGATTGTCATGGGGAATCTCTATTTTTCTGTTACCAAAAATATATGACCATTTTTAGTACCTGAAATGAACACTGGACATACATGCTAGACAAAAGTCAATGGAGTTTTGCTGTGCTGATGAAATAAAAAGTTTTTACCTCCCCCTTTTACTTTTTTAGTTCTACTAAATTTCTCTTACAATATCCTATATGTCAAAACAGCTCTCCAGACTAATTGCAACAAATAATTTTTTTTAAAATGCAGGCCATATATCCATCATAAACATTTAAAACTATCTGCGCATTGTTTGTCTAACACACAATGTGTATATTTTTACATTTCAGGTACATTCTGTTATCTTAGAATATCAACTAATCATAAAGAACTATTGATGAGTTTGAAGTAGTATTTAGTGTTGTTTACAAAAGACATTGCTAGAAAAGTGGAAAAATTATTTTAATTTGAGACATGAGACTGAATTTGGCCATTTTTTTACACTAACACCTTGTAAATGGAGTGCATAAATCAATCATCAAATAGCGTGTATTAAGAATCCACAGGCATATGGTGCTATCTGAGGCACTGCATAAATAAAGCAGACACATCTCTGTGATCTCCATTCCTAAAATGGAAAGTGTGATATGGCAGAGAGTGCACAAGAATCGTTTTATATCTCTTAATGTAATTTTCCCATTTGTCATATGAAGGATAAGAAAACCACTCATTCTTGTGGCATAGGGGAATTAGGAGATTCAAATATATATATATATATATATATATATTCTACTTATGAAGTACCTCTACTATTCTTGTAAAATATGAATGACCCAATATTAATTGGATATCATTTGTATCAAGCTAAAGATTTTGAATGGTCAGTGCTCTGTTCTGATTTTCAGAATAACTTAAGCAAAGCAAATCAATCAATAAGAACATCTTAATTGACTTCTTTAACAACACACACGTAAGGCCAAAGCATTTCTTGTAAGTCAAGAGGACATTATCCTTTCAAGTATTACAATGACAAGTCTGATCAAATAAGGCAGAGTCCATATCTGGATGCCTACACATCAAAAATGATAAGTAATATCTATCATCGTATACCATATGGGGCACAGATGCAAATTAAAAGTAACAATAATATCAAGAAGAATGACAAAAAACAGAGGAGCAGTTATTATACTACTCCTATTTTTCTGGTTTAAATTATTTTCCATCTTCTTGTTAGCCATATTGCATAACACAGGGGTACTGAGAGGCAGTATGCTCATTTCTTAAAATATTATGCAGGTCTTTATAGTTCTAATATTCCATATTTTTCCATAGAATCCTATTTTATAAATCTATCACCTGAGTGAAAAAGAACAAATGGGTTTAAGCTTCCACTTTAATTGCTGAGATACAGTTCATTATTTTATAACTGCAGAGTAAAACTTCCAGGTAAAAATTTTTTTAGACATTTGACTGATGCCTCAGACTCGGGGTTTTCTTATTTAGACATAGTTCTGGGTAGCTATTCTCTTTATAATAGAGTTTATTTCCTCTAGAAATTGAGAAATTAATTAGTATCCAAATTTTTAGTTATTAAACTCATAAATTCAATAGTACTATTAAACTCACAATTTGAAATGGCACTATTATATTAACAGGTTCAATCTTATTAAGATTCTCCATTATCTAAGAATAGGCTATTGGAACAGGTTACGTAAGTATGTATAGTCACCTTCCTTGGAGGATACCCGCTTCCTCTCTTTCTGTTCCAAATCTAGCTATTTTTGTAACTCATTCCTGATAATTAGGAATGTGTCTGTCATGTCACTGGCAGAGATGATCCAGCCCTGTCACTCCTTCTTATTCAAAGTGGTTGATTTTCCCTGGACAAAGCTATTAAATTTCATAAGCCAATAAAAATATCTACGTATTCAAAACAATGTCACTAATTTCTGTTTTTCTACCTGTGTGTACCCTATTGAAGCCAGGTACTCTGTCCCCCAAGCCTCCAATTTATAGAGGGACATCCGTCAATTCATCTCTAAATCTTCAATTTTTCTCTTTCCTCCTTCCCACTTCAACATCCCTCCCTCCTTCTCTCTCTCCTTCCTTTCTTCCCATCCTGCTTCCTTCCTTCCTCCCTCCATTGTAACAATTCGTATTCCTTTTAGGTTTTAAATACTTTATGACAGCTTTCTGTGGAAACTGTCTACCACTAATAATTGAATAGCTGGTTGTAATAGTCTCCTTATTGTACATAGACCTTATATCAAAGAGCAGATTCCTAACAAATTGATTTTTCACCCTGAAGGCAATGGGTCATCAAGATTTATTTTCGGTCTGAGGCATTATTCTTAAGAGGAAGATCATTCGGGGATTTGCCCTTTAAGAAAAAGATAGAATTGGAAAGTCGTGGTAACATGCGAAAGGAAACCAGACAACTGTTCGCTTTGCAGTTCTTTCCACTTAGCAAAAATGCATGGCCTGCATGACATGAGTCGTGAATTAACAGTAAATCTAAGAAATTGGAAACTTGGTGGCCAATAACAGGGTCTAAATGGAAGTAAAATGCTATTCACACATTTACTCAGTCCTTGGTCAGTGTGGACACTAGTGGAAGTTATTCTTTCCATACAAAATGAGTTGAATATTGTAGCAGCTTGCAAAGCACACAACAGTGGCTGGATGAGAGACAGAGACAATGAAAGCTGCAGGACACACGTTAGCAAGAGAGGCCGTTTCTGTTGCATGAGTAACATGTAGCAGTCATTTTGCACTATGAACATTCTCAGGACTGGCATTGAAAAAGTCTGAAAATTTTCACAATGGTAGAAAATAAGAGCCTTGATACAAAGCAGTGACTCCCCGTCATAGAACAAAGTAGGACATAAATAGGTAAGTAATTGGAAAATAGAAGACAAAAAAAATTTGCACTGGACCAGCATAGAGACTGCAAGCTCTCATCGCTTCTCGGCCTTTTGGCTAAGATCAAGTGGAGACTGCAAGCTCTTATCAGAACCCTATTGTATATTATTTATAGGTTGTTTCATTTATTATCTGCCATTGGTGGATTCTGTAATGTCATGAAGTGTTTATTAAAGAGCCCGGTGATGTGTAGCCTAACACATAATTCTAGGATTCCTTTAAGTCATGCTCTTAGCAGGTTCCTGAAGCAACAAAATGGGTAAAGAATGACCAGGCCTTTAACAAGTGTCCTTCACAGCTGCAAAAACTGCCCCTCCCTGAATCAGTGAAGGCAAAGAGGGCTGACTAGATGGCACAATGGACAAGAGTGTGATTGAACTTTAGAACTTCAGAGCAGCCTGGCATCTAGAAGGCTCCACCTTAACTAACGGGATCTTTAATCACTGGGGTGGGTAGTTTGTGGTAGGTTTTACAGTGACTGGAGAATAATATTTCACTTCCTTTACTTTATGTTTCCAGAAACCTATCAGAAAATATAGATGAAAATATTAAGATAAGATAAATCTAGAGAAGCTTTTCTTCCAAAGCATGTTCTGGGGACTATCCGATTATCCCTTCTAAGGAATTATCAGTCTATGTTCAAAGAAGTTTGAAAATCCTGCAATCTAAACATTCCTCTTGGAGATTTATAGGCATATGGATTTAGCAAAGGGTCTGAAAAAATCTGTTGTGAAGATCTTGTCTTGTTGTGCATGAATTTTCTTCCATGCAGCAGTTTCCAAACATTTGACAATGGAACCATTTTGTTCATTTAACAGAGATTTTTATTCACCCATCAATGTTCCATGGAACCAGTTCAGGAAACGCTGCTATGGAAGTGAGTTTCCAGAATTCCCTTTAATCACTTGCAGAGCACCAATGTTCACAGTGGCAGGAACTGAACTAAATTTGCCTTACCTGCCTGCTCTTCATTTCAGACATGATTCCAGAATCGCTGACCACCTCAAATTTTCTCTCCTTTCAGCCACTATCCTTAGTGCCTGGATCATTTGGCTGTGTGTGCCTGGACCCCACTACTTTTTCTTGGTGCTGTTGGGATTAAGAACTTGACTTCAGACTACTCTTTGAGATACATTTTGGCTGATGGGAAATCTGTTGGTCTATTTGTCAACCTGTTCCAGGCCATCTGTCTTTTCTCTCTGGTCACACTCAAAAATTATCTCTCATGTTTGATGTTCTGCAATTTCATGATGTATCTGGGTGTAGATCTTAATCATTCTACCCTGCTCTCAATGTGGTATTTCAGTCTGAGAAGTGTGTGTGTGTGTGTGTGTGTGCATGTGCACTTGTGTGTATTTCCCAATTCTGGAAATTCTCAGCCATTATCTCTTTGACAGTTTCTTCTCCATGATTTCCTTTATTTTTTCTTCTGGAACTTTTATTAGAACTATACTAGAGCATTTCCGCCTAATCCTCACTTCTCTAATTTTCTTATTTTTCTTCTTGTTATGTCTGTGCTTCATTTTGGTTGAATTTTAAGTACTAAATTTTCCATGATTAAGTCCAGAATTATCCTATCTATTGAATTCTTCAATGCAACGGCTGTATTTTTCATTTCAAGGATTGCTAACTGGTCTTTTTTATATTCATTTGACCTTAATTTATAACTCTCTGCCTATAATTTATAATTTATTTTTATAGATATTTTCCTTCCCTTACGTGTTTAAAGATTGGTAACAGACTTTCAAGTCATTTTAAGATACCCTTTTATTTGCATTTTGGCCACTGAATATAACTCTGTTTTATTGATTTTATTGATTGTATTGCTTTAGATATATATAACTATATCTTTTTGGTTTGGGATTTAATTTTTTATTTATCATTTTTATGTGTTTAGATTAAGATGGTGAGATTTTTAAAACATAAATTTATAGCACCACCATGACCAGAAATCTTTGAAAATTCTTTAAACTCAACTTAAGTAAATAAAAACCTACTTGCCAAAAATAATGTTATTTGATAATTCATGTGCTATAAGTAATTGATAAGAACCTATGGTTGTTGCTGCTGTCAGGTTTACAATGGATGATAGAAGGTATCTATAATAATGAAAGTATTTTCCTTTTGAACAGTCTAGGGAAAAAAATCAAAGTGGTTGGTCAATATCCTTTTATTTAGGGTCTTCATGTGACACATGCTGCACCCATTACTTTTAATATTAGGCTCCGTTCTATGTCACCAGATTCCATTCTTAATATTTCAATGCAAAACATTTCTAAATATGTTTTCTAAATATTTCCCAGCTAACATAATAACAGTGCAACCTCCCAAGAAATAGAATCAATTATGAGTGTAAAAATCAGGTTGAAAATTGTAATGTGCTTGAATTTCTTGGGTAGTTGTTCTACCAGTCATGTAATCAACATGAAATAATGTGAAAAGGTGATCTTCCACCATATGATGGGAAAAGGACAACATGATCTGAAGCCAAGAGCTGATGACCTAAAGAAGGATCTTTTGAAATTATAGTCTTCCAATCTTGGAGGTGGGGGGCAGAAGAATTCAAGGCTACATCTATGGTTACATAATGAAGGGAGTACGGTTATCCTTAGAGAGGAGTCCCCAAAGACTACTCAAAGGGGTCTGTAATTCATTAATTGTAAAAGCTTGACAAAGGTGGTTAAGGGAGTTTTTGGCTCCCTTGATAACTGCTGGAGCTTTGTCAGTCTATGTGTAATGTATATGTCATTGTTCTTGCATAGTGAGCAATTGGTTTCTCATTGCCATCTGGCATTTTTTGGCTAAACACAGATGCAACACCATAAGGTGAAATACCAGTGTTAAGAAATAATAGTTTATATTTATCATAATGTACTAGCCTAAACCCAGAAGCTAGTAACTGTTTAATATTCTAAAAACGTGTCTTAATATTGTTTTTGTTGTGCTTTTTTTTATCAGTAGGCAATGAAGTAGTTCAGCAATGACTGGATTTTGATGGGAAAAGGATGGTAGAATTTTAAGGGGCCTTTGTTTTTGGAATTGGTACATCTTTTTGCATAAGATTAATGCATAGATGCAGTAGTCTAAAAAATGTGTTTAGAAACTTTTAGTTTATTTTGTGATCATATAGACAAGAACTGATTATTGGCATCAGATGTACAATGATGAATAACACAGACATGAAATCCCCCATGTATGGCAGTTAGTCAAATACCCTGAAGGCTTTGGGAGGTGACTCTCATTTGAAAGTATGAGCAAGACATTTTAAATATATAGCATCATAATTGTAGTCCCGAGGAAGAAGAAGCTGATTTTCATTTTCCAGAGTTAATTGAAATTTCATAAAGAACTTAGATTATTGCTTTATTGAGGGAGATTATGAATATAACAGAATTATACATTGAAAATAGATTTTAAATACACGGCCATTTGACACTTATTTTTCCCTTGAAATAATGTTAATACACTAATTGATGGCAGACAGCACAGGAGATGAAGGTGTTCAGGTGTCTAATTCGGTGGACAATTGTGTGTTCACAGTCACACCTTTCTATGAGGTTTATGTGTTGACTATAGTGGCAAAACCCTCCAGATGTGTGGAAATGCTGAGACTGCATTTTTTAAATTAAACACTTTTTTTCGTGTTTGTCTTATAGTGAAAGGTGAATTTATAACTTTGAAGTGGTTGGAACTAGATGAAGTGACAGTTGTGATCTTTAGTTCTCAAAAGAATAACTTGAAAAATCTATTTTAAAAACTCCCTATATGTATTCACACTCTTCTGATATAAATATATCCTTTTTGTTTTGTATTGATACATAATAATTGTACATATTTATTAGGTACATGTGGTATTTTGATACATGCATGTAAGGTGCAATGATCAAATCCGGGTAATTAGGATATCCATCATCTTAAATGTTTATAATTTATTTGCATTGGGAACATCCCAAATCTTCTCTTTCAGCTGTTTTGAAATATACAATGAATTATTGTCAACTCTAGTCACCCTACTGTGCTATCAAACACTAGAACTTACTTTCATTCTTTTTTATGGCTGGATAGTATTACATTGTATATATATACCACATTTTCTTTATCTGTTCATCTGTTGATGGACACTTAAGTTGATTCCATACCTTGGCCATTGTGAATATTGCTGCAATAAGCAAGGGAGTGCAAATATTTCTTTGATAAATATCTTGAAGATAACTTACATAGGTATAAACAGCATCTTTTTTCAATATCCTAAAGGACCATGGGACATTACCTCATTATTCTCTTCCCTTCCTGCAGGTCATCAAATTCTTTGGTATCTGGTTCACAGTCTTATTGTGTGATACTTAAGTTCTATCAAGATTCAAGGAGATTTTAGCTACCATGTAATGAACACATCTCCTCCTCAACTTCACCATCCCCTGACCCCTTTAGTTCTAGACTTGCTTTGTCTAGTATGGTAGCCATTAGTCACATATGGTACTGAGCATTAGAAATACAGCTAGCTCTAACTGAGATGTGACAAGTGTGAAATACACACCTAATTGCAAAGACTTAGTATGAACAGTGAATGTAAAATGTCTTATTATTTTTATATATTACTATTTATTGATTATATATTGAGATGATAATATTTTGGATATCTTGAGTTAAATAAAATATATTACTAAATTTCATCTGTTCTTACTTTATTAATGTGGCTACTAGAAAATTTAAAATTAGGTATATGACTCATGTTACATTTCTAATGGGTCTGTTGTAGAGTTTCACTTTCATTGTTCTCTCTAGGTTACCCTCTGGATCATGTCATGCAGTTTAGGATAGTGCTTTCTCTAGAGAAATACTGAACTTCTCTGATTTATGTTGTGGCTTACAAATGCTATAGGTTAAGAGTGTGTGCATGTGTATGTGTATATCTATATGTGCAAATTGATAGGTTTTTTTTTTTTTTTTTTTTTTTTTTTTTTTTTTTTTTTTAGAGACGGGGTCTCGCTCTTGGTCAGGCTGGTTTCGAACTCCTGACCTTGAGCTATCCACCCGCCTCGGCCTCCCAGAGTGCTAGGATTACAGGCGTGAGCCACCGCGCCCGGCCCTATATGTGCAAATTGAAACTGCTGCAAATTCAGAATACCAACATGAACTGGACCCTCATTGCTGCCTGACAATCATGTAACTGATGTTTGATCAGCAACCTTTTTCACTCCTTTCAGTAACTACTAACTCTCCTTAGTCTCATAATAAATCCCTACTTTCTCTGTCCCAGCTCTCAGCAAACAGGCTTGCCTCATATCTTTTTGCAGAAATTGAGTTCATAAGGTACAAATTCTCCCAACTCCCCTATACCTCATCAATAAAATTGTCTGTGTCCTTACCCACATCTTTCTCCCTACATCCTGTCCCAGAATGGAAAATTTCCCTTCTGTTCAAGGTCTTTATTTCCACCTGAGTCTACGATCCTAGCTGCCTTCAATTTTCTCTGCAACGTTACTCACTGATTATCACACCTGTACCTTCAGTGCCTTCTAGAAGCTCTTTTCTATAATTCTTTAGCAATAACCAAGTCTGTTTTGTCTGACACACAATAATGAATAGATACACACACACACACCAACCACCTTTTAGCTATTGACTACTTTTTCTTTTCCTCATCTCGAGAAAAAATGGTCAATGCTTGTTTTCTCCTAATTATCATTTTTAATTTACTCCTCAGTCCATTAAAATCTGATTTCTGCATCCACCCACAAAAACTATTCTCACTGAAGTTAGCAATGATCTCCCAACTGACAAATTAGTGGTCAATTTTCAGATCTATGCTCCTTCCCACCTCAAATAACTGACAGAGTTGATGACTCACTCCAGTGACAATACATTTATTTGGTTGTTTCTATCACTTCCAGGAATTTGGTTTTCAGCCTATGTTGTGGGTATTTTGTCTGTGTCACTGCCATAAATATTGGGGCTCCCCAGATCTTTCTCTTCAGTTTGTATATTTTCTTTTTCCGTGTACTCTCCACTTTGTGGTCTCACAACCACAAAAATGGTCTAAAGATTAAGCCAGTGTTTCACAGTCCTGAGTATACAATTAAATCACTTGGAAGAATTTAAGTATTTTTAATGACCAGACCCCACCACAATAACAATGAAATTAGAATAGCCATATCTTTTAAAGCTTTCCAGATGAATCTTCTAAGCAGCTGAGTTTAGAACCATTGGTTTATGTTACCATCCATATGCTGTCAAACAATAATGCAGAGACATTTAATTATTTTGCAAACAATTATTTATTCACATGTAAGAGATTTGGTAGACTGAGTTAGGGGATAGAGATGGATACAGGATCTATAAGCTTAAAAAGTATGATAGAACTATTTAAAATCTGTACTGTATTATGTTCATAAGACAAAAGAAGGGAGATTATTTTCATAAGACCTAAGAAATTTTCCAAAAATGTCCCACTCACAACTTCTCTCTCTCTTTATAAATATACATATAGTGTATATATTATATTATATATATATATTACTCTTCTCTCACCCTAATCTTTCTCATAGACACAGCCCCTGCCCCAAGACACTATTCCAGACTCTCTAGCTTTGCAAATTTTTCACATCTCTCATTATTCTCATCTGTACAATAAAGGCCTAAGAATTAATCAAAGCAAATACAGTGTACTCTCTCCTTAGTTGCTGAGGAAGGAGGAGGATACTCACTTTTTACTGTAATACATGCTTATATCTGTCTCTCTCACAAAAGTCACTCCAATGAAACTCTGAGTTTCTGGAGGGAAAGGACCATTTCAAATACGTTTTGTTTTATTTTGCTTTTCCATGTTGTGTAGTATCATGCTTGCCTATGGGAGTGAATTAAATTATTTCTATATAAATAAATAAGTCATGTTGCCCTTTTACTACCTGAATATAGTTACATTTATTGTGTTCATTTATTGATTCATTATTTCTTTTTTTTCTCACCAAGCATTTGCTGAATGTCCTTTATGTGCTAACAGCAGGGTAAAGAGATGAACAAACATCGCCCCTTGTTTCATTGAATATTCATTCTCACGCAGTATTTGTAAAGCATTTGAATAGTGTCAGGCACATAGTAAGAACAATAAAAAGTATCTGATAAAGTAATATACACAATGTAAACATTACCACACTTCAGAACAAGGAGAAACTTCAAAATGAAAGAAATAATTATGTTCAATTTTGGTCTTCTTGGAGTGTGTGGTGCTTGCAAATGTTCCAGGGGGAGATGGGTCTTTCCAGGCAGTAAGAAAACCGATTCTGGAGCTCAGAGCTCAGGATAAAGGATTGGGTCTAAAATAAAAATACAGGAAACCTCAGGGTTTTAGTCATAGCTAAATTTTTGATAAAATCAAAAAATGAAAAGGAGTACAGGATCAAGGGTAAAGCCCTGGGGATATTAACAAGTCAGTGCAAACAGAGGTCTTCCAAAGGAGATTAAAAAAAGACTGGCTGGAAAGGCAGAGAAGACTGACTCCTTCTCATCGCTGAAGACAGAGGTCAAATGTCCCCTCTTCAATGAGATCTTGCCTCATCACATCATCAAAAATAATACACGCACCTCCCAAATCATTCTCTGTCCTTTTGCTAGGCTTTATTTTCTTCATAGGAAGGGAGGGAGGGAGGGAAAGGGAGACAGAAGAAGGGATGAAAGGGAACCAAAGAGAACAGCCACTCCTTGACAGGGGCTATTTTTGCCATGTGGGTTCACAGCCCTAGTGTGGCCAAATCTTCCAGTTTGCTGAAAGAAGCCAGCTAATTAGATATTTACCATATTTATTGTTTCTAAAGTATATTTTTTCATCTTTTAACACCCCTGGTGTATTTTACAAATAGTGACATCTTAGATTAAATAAAATTAGCAATGTGAAATTTTCTGCTTTAATATCACAAAACCCTGTTTGGATCAAGGAAAACACTCTGTTGTCTTGATTAATAGGTTCCCAGCTGAGACCTTTGACCTGAAAGTTTCTTCACATCTTCCTTGCATAACCTCCATCCTCCACTGTTTTTCTATTTTATTCCACCCAACAATGAAAATGTTAAAACATGAACACTGGGCAGAGTGGCCCAGTCATTATCATAATAGTCTACTTAAGGGTAGTATTAAATAAAAAAACAAAACAACATCTCATTATTCTTAACTTCTGGACAGCATGCAGTGTGTGTCAAATGCTACATATTGCACATATGCAGTGCTTGGTCTTTGACTTTAGTTCTAACCATAGGAAGAGAAAAAGAAATTAAAAGAAAGCAAGAAGAAAGGGGAAATATCACCAAGGTGCCTTTGTCTGGTATTCACATCTTTGGCTGGTGAATACAGTGCTGGTTTATTCTCAGTCTATTTTCCTTTGAGGATTATATAAACTGTCTCTTTATAGCCTTTACCAGATGTTAAGAAATTACATAAATGAAACTATATATAAATAAATTCCTCCATGCTAAGAAAGTGAGTAATTGGGAGAGAGTTAAAAGTATATTTTAGGTATTCCAAGATTTAAGGAGAAGAATGCAAAATCTACATACTCTTCATTCTATTTAGGATAAAATAGCCCAGGAAATGAAATTTTTTGTAAGAGGAAAGAACTATTGCTTCCTCCTTGCCTCTTTCCTTTTCACATTGAGGTATATTTTTAGTAGGAAATACTAGTTGAGTTCTAAGCTGACACATTGTGCTTCGAAAAGAAATGCAAAATGCCTGTTATTCCCTTCTTAAATAGAGGTAACACTTGATATTTCATATTTCCACTTGATATGAAAGAATAAACTGTTCTAACTGCCATTTTGATCTCATGATGTGTTCAATAAAAAGCACATTGCAGTAAATGGTAGGGTTTGGTTTATGTGTTGACATAAATCAATTTATAAACTCTGTGTTACATTCAGTAGGTATTTTACTATTTGCAAATTGCACACCAAGAACAGTTCAAGCATTACTGCCTTTATTGCATCACATTAATGTTAACAATGAGCTTTGATGTTTTACAATGGTAAATCACCTCTAAGGCTTTAATTTATCAGCAGTCCATCTAGAAATCAATTTACATGTAGAAGTTTGGCAAAAACCTGAGAATGATGTATTGACTAGCAACACCTACTTTCTAAATAAAAAAACACAAAAACCAGAAGAATAAAAAAGGATTAAAATGCCCTATTTAATACATACATTTTAAACAAATTTTTTTAGGAATCATAATTTCATGGAATGATATTTTATGTTCTAAGAAAGTGTGAAACTCTTAAAATAAATATATTTTAAATAATATTTTTAAGATAAATATTAAAGATGACATAGGATAAAGTATTTTCATTGATGAACTTATGTATACTCCTTAAACATGATGTCTATAGACCATGAAAGGAGAATTAGAGTGATAATGAGAACTATATTGTATAACAAAGAGAAAACTAGACAAACTAGCACTTTAGATAACAGAATTAAAATAAAGAATCTATCTTTAATATGATATGAAGTTTACGGAATTGGGAGTGTGATATGTCTGAATTCAAAACCTACCTTTGCTATTCCCTTGATATGTGACCTTCAATAAGAATCACCACCTATCTCAGACTCATTTTTCTTATCTAGAAAATGAAGATAATAATATTTAATTCACAGGATTATTGCAAAGATTAAATAAAATAACAGCTATGATCCATTAGTACCTGGTTAGCACATAACAACTAATCAATTGTTGTGGCTCAGTTATTCAGTCAATGAATAAGTATGTAGTGTTTGCTCTGTGCAAGATGGATAGAGGATAGGCTTCTCTTTTAAGGGGCTTGGGGTACGGAAGGGGAAAACATAAATAAATAGAGTAAAAGGTACAGAGGTATGGACAAGGGACCAGGGCCACAGAGGGCTACACTTGGCCTTGAACATCAACGCTGCTGGAGGAATTACCATCAACACCAGAGTTCTAAAGGCAACTAAGAGTCTATCCAGTACCTAACGAAAGATGAAGATACTCTTGGGGATCAGAGAGAGTTAGCAGGGGAAATTTCCAATGGGGCAGTATTGAGAAGTCTTAAACTCATGGAACTTACATAAAAGGTGAGTGGTTCAGAAAAATTGGAGCCTCCAGAAGTCAATCATTCCTAGACCCTGTTATTAAGTGGTATATTTCTTTACAACGTGGTAGTACAAGAATTATTGTTTCATTGGTCTAGTCAGCAGATATTTATTAAGCACCTATTATGTGCCAGGCTATAATATCAGAATACAATGGTGAGCAAAATACACAATTACTGTTCTTGGGACCATTAAAATATAGTGGGAGAGATTAATAGGAATTTGATCCAAACTCTTTTAGTATTTTCCAAAGATAAGTACTTAAAGCTAGAATAATTTGACCTAGTTGGGTTGATTTGACTTAGCTGGAACCCTGCAGAAGAGGCTATAGAACGAGACTGAAAGGATGAATAGTGCCTAACTAAATAGGGAGGGGAGGGAAGAGCCTTCCACACAGAGAGACTGAGGTGCAAAAGCTCTATTCAAGAAAGAGCTGGTGCTATAAGAACTGGCTGCAGGGTAAATTATAAGAAAATGTGCAGAAATAAACAACAACCAACCAAATAAGAACAAGCAAAGGCTATTCATTCTGAGCTTACTATAGCAAGGGAGTCAGCCACCATCACTTGCATCTTTACAGAGATTCAAAGGCAGGAAAGCTTTCTAGTGGTAAAAAGGGGAAGGCTTCAGGTATGCCCCTGGTTGGAGGGTGTTGGCCTTAGGTGGACTCATTAGAAACAGAACATTTTATGTGATTGGTTGGGGCTTTCTGTGGTTGGTCCTAAGTTGAGAGGGTGGGCAAAAATTAGGAGAGCTGTCAGTTATTAATCATGTCCTGGTCATTTGGAGCCCATTGTTACAAGGGTTATTATTTGGCTTTCTGGACTTCTGATTGACAGCAATCAGACTTCTTATAAGTCTGACTTATAACTGGCTGGTCACTATGGATAATGGTTTAGTTTCCTGAGCTGTTGGCTGTAGGTTGTGGGTCAGAGTTTTATTGTTATATATATAATGGTTTGGCCGTTGTTCATTGTATATGCACTCTCTCACACCTATGCCTTTTCAAAATTATAAACCAAATCAAAATACCAAATCAAAAGGGATCTATGAATCAGCAGAATCACACGAATGTTATGCAATTAAACTAATATGCAACTTTATTGATATTAAACAACTCAAAAGCTCAAAACATCAGGAAGCAAGGAAGTCATTTGAGACTAACTAGTTCTTTGTTGACAAGGTGGAGCAACAACTTAAGAACATATGGTACTTTGTACCCAGGGAGAGTAAAAATATTTAGAATAAATTTATTATTTTCCTTCTATCTACTCTGTTTTTAAGAAATTAGTTTATTCATGAAAACTTGAGGGAAAACTTTTTTTTAAATAACAGTAAATAAGGACCTAAGAACAACTTAGAATTGCTGCATCTTGACTCACATTTAATTCAATAATTAAATTTTTTTCTACATGGGATATTTTTTTCTACACAGCGATGGTTTCTAAAACATTTCATGCATATTTTAAAGCATACAACTTTGTTCCACACTCATCCTCCAAACCCACCACACACAGATTTTCAAATTGTTGCTGAGTTCTGTTTTAACATTTCTAGAATTAAAAAAAATTAAACACAGAGTAATTTTAGACATTTCTTTGGATGGATTTGTTCTTTGAAATATCTTTTTCCCTGGGGCTAGATTTTTTTAGACATCTCTTTTTTAGCCTTCTTTCTGCCCTTTTTCCTGAGAGTTTTTCCATGTTTTCTAGGTTGGAACTGGGCTCTCTAATCTCTCAGTGTGGAGCTATATCCATGAGAAACTACCTGTCTCATACGGGAATTTTTCAGTAAGCTCTTTTCTAGGATAAATTTAAGAGTTTCTATAAACTGAATCATTTGCCTTTTTTATTTTTTAAGAATTGAATAATTATGTTCCTAACAAGGACATTAGTTGGATTTTAGCCAGCCAAAATCTAAATTCCATCTAAAAAATCAAAATGATTAGCATGGAAAGATTATTAAGATGATAAAATCTTCCTATTTTAAAGATCATTCAAACATATCATTAAAAAGATAAAAATAGATTTTCTAACATTCATGATGAGTTTTTTCTTGTTGGGTGGTAATTGGAAAAATAGTTTCTTGAGCCTGAACTCAAGTGTGCATATTTGAGATACACAATTTATAACTATGTTCTTGCTGCTTCTGTGTAGGATATGTAATCACTATCATGGGAAGAATAAATTCCAGACCGGCTCTAGGTTCATGCCACCATAATTAGGCTTGAGTTTCCCAAGGAACAAATTCTCAGTGCCAGGGAGATGAATTAGTTCATATACTAGTCTTTCCTTGACTCTAGACAATGATTCTCTATTTTCTCCCTTTGGAAAGACTTGACTCGTAAAGAAAAAATGGCGGTGGTGTTGTTTCTGTAGCAGTTTACAAAGTTTACTAAAGGACCACAATTAGGGATCAAATCCAAGCTCCATGATGTAAATATTTTAAGAATATTTTCAGGACACAGTTGGCCGTTCATGAGCCAACTTTGTTCCTTCCTCTCCCTGTCCTCCATCCTCACACCCGGTGTATCTATAAATGCACACACATCGCCACACTTTTCTCTTCTCTTAAATCAAAGGAAGATGTCACTCGAACTACTATAAAATAAAAAAAGAAAAAGAAAAAAATCAGAGGAAGTGTTCCTTTTCTATGCAAAGGCTACTTCTTTCCCATGTGAGGGAGGTCCTGCCCCCTCTGTATTCTCTGGGACCCGACTCCAATACTCATCTCTAACTCATGCTTCTTCGACTTTTTCCTTTCTAGAAGATTCTTCCCATGAGCTTTAAAACAAGAATTAGTGCTGCCCATATTTATTTATTTTTAAATCAGTCCTGGTCATATATTATCCTCATACTAACCGTACTCTACTTCACAATCAAAATTTTGAAAGAAAAAAAAAACATTTATTGAGTCTCTCTGCTATATACCAGGTACTACTATTTAAGGCTCTCAGTGGAAAAAATCTAACAGAAATCCCTGCCTTAGAGAGGAAAAGGAAAAAAAAATGATAAACAATGGAACAAGATGAGTAGAAGACAGAGGTCGATAGAGAATTTAAACTGCTATTTAAATGGCTGACAAGGTCTCAATGAGAAAGAAATTTCTTAAATACTTATTCCTTTCTATTTTCTTTTAAACTTTTTTTTGTTTCTTAAGTTTTCCTGAATCACAAGGACCAAGGGTTAAATTATACATATTCCTCACTTTATGACACAATATCATTAGTGGTCTTTGCTTTTCTATTGCTTCTGGTTTATTTCCTTTTGTTTTCTTCTCTTTGTCCTTGATTCTCAGCTCTTGTATATTTGGGATATATCCTTGGATATGAGTGTGTGTGTGTGTGTGTGTATCTGTGTGTAAGAGAAAGGCAGGCAGGGAGGGAGGAATGTGAGTTACATATAATAGTTGCTTTAAGTACTTGTTTTAAATTGTCGTCCATGATTTTTACTATTAATTTCTTTCTGTTTATAAAATGTGTTGTAAAATGTAACATACAATATATAAACACATATGTTTAGTTGAAAGAATAATAATGATATAATGAATATCCACGAACTCACCACTTAGTTTAAGAAATAGAGAATTACCAGGAATAAGAAGTCATGTACGCTTCCTCTTAAATTTATCCCTTTCCCTCTTTGACAGAGGGAACCCACTATTCTGAGGTTTATATTAATAACTCCCTGAATCTTCTTTACAGACCTGAGCAAACCTGGAAATATACATAATACATTGTTTAATCTTTCCTGCTTTTTAAATTTACATAAATGGATATTTGGGGGGCATGGGGAATATACATAACCGTGATATTTGTACCCCCATAATATGCTGAAATAAAAAAAAAAATTAAAAAAAAATAAATAAATGGATATAAAGTATATATATTCTTGTGTCAGTTGCTTCTTTTGCTCAGTAGTTTAGTGTTTAAGGTAGTAAACTTTTCTTGTCAATATTTTTACTAACTTTGATACATAAAATTCTTATTTTCACTTACTATTAAATGTATCTTAATTTCCCTTGAGTTATTTGTAACAATATTTTAAAATTTTCCAAATGTATACAATTTTTCTAATTCTGTTTGGTTTTTGGGTTCTGTGGTCATTCATTTCTAAATTGCATTAAGGTTAGAAAATGAGGTCTGCAGGATATTAATGCTTTAAAATTTGGTGACACTATCTTAACAGCTGAACACACAACCAATTTTCATAAAGTTCTATGTGTGCTTGAAATGATGTGCAAGCTGAAATTGTCAGCCCCTATCATCATTGTCCACAGTATTTTTTTCTATTCTGTTTATTATCCGTAAATTAAGCATTATTACTACTGTGTTATGATTTACCTACACATTTACCAATATCTTTAGAATCATTTTTCCTTGTATTCCAATATTCCATCTGGGATCACTTTTCTTGTGTTTGAAGGGCATCCTTTAGAGTTGCTTTACTGGGAATCTTATGGCTTCCATAGAACTGTTAAGGAGTCAGTCATCAATACAATCTCCATTCTTTTAAGATCTTCTCTTTCCATTTCAGTTTTACTATAATTTTTCTAGGTGTAAATTTGTTTTTGATTTTTATTAGCTAAGTTTCATTGGGCTTCCCATGTCTAAGGGTGGATGACTTTGAACAATTTTGGAAAACTTCAACCATTACAGAAAAGAGATGAAAGAGATAATGGGGAAATAAAAGACAGAATAAAGAAGCAGCAGCCATATTTAAACATCTTCTTGATCTTTAATTTGATGTATACTAGACTGGTTACTTTCTTATCTTCAACTCTTAATGTTCTATATTTTTATATCTTCATTTCCACTTTGTCTTGCGTACAATTTCTTCAGACACATCTTCTAAGTCTCTGTCTCTGGATTTAACTAGCTGTCTAGCCATTCCTAAGTTATTTTATTTGACTATTATATTTTCTCAGATTTCTAGAATTTTTTGTTCTTTTCAAACTTTCTTGGCCTTTTTTTATTTCAGACTCTTTGTTCTTGCTCATATTTGCCAACTTCCCTTTCATTTCTTTCAGCATATTAAAGATTTGTGACTCATAATTTCAATATTTAATGTTAGAGTCAGATACTCTTTACTCTTTTCTCTTGTCTTTCACTATCAGTGACTTATTTCCTTGTGTGTTTTGTCATTGTGGGGTGTGAAACTGTTCATTTTCTTAGAACTTCTTAAACTTTAGAAATTGTGTTTCTTTAAATAGAGTTTACTTTTTGCTTTAGCAAATTGGCTTTAAACCAAACCAAAATGACTCTAAAATGAATTTTAATTCGGAGCTTCCACAGACCACACAGGTAGTATTAATTCAGGTCATAAACTCATTTGAAGGCTGCCTTCTGGCTATGAATTCTAAAGGAGATTTTTTATTATCCTCTAGACAGCAGTTAACGCTAAAATTGTAATTTTCTTCACTATATCTTCTGGATAGTTGGTTTATTTCTGATACTGAATACATTGTTCTTTTGGACCCCAGCTTCATGTGGAAGCCTCTAGTTAGAATCCTAACCCTGAATGGTCATCGTCCTTATCTCTTTAGTCTTTTTTCCTTTCCAGCTATCAGTGTAGAAGCTCAACATTTCTGGAGCTCAGCTGAAACCCTTAGGGCAAAAGCAATCTTTGGTATTTAATTATCTTACACAGTGTCTGCTTTTACTTTATTTTTGGCTTCTGAAGTTTTCTCTGCCTGCTAGTTCAGCAATGCATTTAAAGTAAAACATTTTTAAGATATTTTATCCAGCATTTTTTTCCCACTGGGAAATTTATTCAGAGAACTTATTCTGTCATATGCTAAGACCTAAAAGTATTATTCTGGTTCTTTCTTGTTTGAGTTAGTCATAAATTTTTAAGGTCAACCCATGTTGCTGTATCTCTTCTAAATGTCTTCTAACTGGAACGCTTTCCAGAAAGGTGCTTGAACATCTGGATCTCCATATGGGAAAAAAATGAATGTCCACCTTTATCTTTCACTCTACACAAAACTTAATTGAAGATAGATTATAGACCTAGACGTAAAATTCTAATAATATAAAGCTTCAAGAAGACAATGTAGAATATTATCTTGTTTATTTTTTATCTTGGGGTAAATAAAGATTTCTTAGGACATATAAAACATAAACCATAAAATTGAAAAAAAATTGGATTTAATCAAAATTAAAAACTTCTGCTCATCAAAATATACATAAATATTCATGACCTCTTACCTTATTCTTATCCTTACCCTACAAATGAACTGAGTTACTTGGATTGCTGATGACAACCATGGGTTAACATTTCCTACTTAGGTGGCGCTAATTTGTCTAAAATCCTAAGAAGAGGGAATTTGGGGTTCTTTTTTTTCCCCTTTCCAACATTCTCCTCAAACAGTTCAAGTCAGAGACCTGAGTCACCAGGTCTTCTGTATAGACTCAAATTTGCTTTGAGGTAGGACACAGTTGACAGGACCACTTGTCCCTCAGATTAGGCTCTGTCATGTACCCTAGCTTTTATCAGTAATAAACAGTATGTTTTGATCTTCCATCTGCCTCATTAATTTGATTTATTTCTTATTTGTTAGATTATTAGAGTGGGACTGAAGAATGCTTTTATTGGACTTCCTTTAAAATATGCATATAATAGAGTCCTAGACTACAATGTGAAATCAGTGAACTTGAGATACACACTAAAATACGTTTTTTTATTCTGAAATATTCTTGTCAGCATGTTTGAAATATTTCAGAGTAAAAAAAAAATTGACTGACGAAAACAAAACATAAACAAGATCATCCTAATTCCCTTGCTCAAAACTTTGCAATACCTTCTCATTCTGCTGCAGATAAAATGTAAAACCTGTGCCATGCCCTAAAGTCTCTGCATGATTTGGTCCCCTGCCTACCTCTCTAGTTGGTTTTAAGTGTTTTATCAGCTACATTGAACTTTTTCAATTCCTTAGACACATCATACTCCATGCATCAGAGGCTTCATTTATGCTGTCTTCCTGTTTGAAATGTTTTCCTCCGCCCTACTCTTTCTTCACATATCATTTTAAACACGATTTCTTGGCAAAGCCTTTCCTGACCTTTTTTCCCAATCTAAATTAGTTTCATCAGTTATACTCCCTTAAAACACTTTAAATATCATTTCAAATGTTTCATTTTTTCTTTTTAAGACTTCTCACAATTATATATTGGAGAATATATATAATCCATATTTACATATATAATATATATATTTATATAAATCTGTGTTGTGCTTCAGACTATAAAGAACTAAAAAAAGACTGTAGGCTGTAGCATACACCTACCTATCTGACCAAACACTGCAAGAGCATCATCGGAGACTGTTGGAATGTGATAGCAGTAAGGCAAGAAGCCCAGACAGCAATCCATTAAATCCCATTTAGATAATGGTGATCCTTAATTAACTTAAATTCTTCTTTTCTTAGGAGCAGAGATAATATCAGAAGATGAGGGGTTAACATTTATCCTAAGCATAGACTCAAGAAGTAAGGGGCATATCTTCCTCCTTCTCTCCCTCCCTCCCTTCCTTTCTGCCTCCTATATATATATATATATATACACACATATATATGTGTACATATATATATATATATTTGTTGGGTCATAGTCTGTTCTCGGTTCTTGGTGTGCTCTTGGCTGAAGAATGATCAGATACACCCAAAACAAGGCAACTGTAAAATGAAGTTTATTGAAAAAGAACAAGATAGGTTCACAGAGCAAGAGCAAAATATGTTCACCACAGACAACGGATGGACCCCCTGTCATAACAAAAAAGGCTTGGTTATGGTCTGGTGTCTTGTTTTCTAGTGTCTGGATTGGGCCCTCCTTGTGGTTCAGACATCACCATCAATCCACTTTGATGGACAGTTGGGAGTTGTATGACCTGAGTCTTACTTTGCATGCAGGTCTCTCATGAGCCTCTCTGAAAGCCCATTTGGAGGATTTAAGCTAATGACATGGTAATTAGCCTTAGCTTATTCTAGGTCACCTTTCAGATCCTACTGTACCTCTGCATTCTTTTGCAGTTGGAGTGCTAAGTTCTGATTGGCAGATTGGTAGAGCGTTTCCTCCTCTTCCAGCTAAAGCAATTTCTTCGGGTGCCCGCCTTTGTCCCCAGGAGAGCAGGAGTCCTCACTGTCTACCTTACATATTGAGACCTTACTATGAATTAATACTTGGAATTTTGCTAGCATGAAGAATCCCACTGTATCCCATCTAATCCAGGCCAGATGGGAGAAATCAGGGAAGAACCTCTCAAGATGTGCATTACCACATCTAAACAACGCTAGGAGTGCCACTTGAATACTGAGATGAGTAAGTCATTGCTACACAGAATTTTCAGTCATTGATAGAGATAATCTTGCTAAGACTGTTTCTTTACTGATTAATCAAAGCAGACTATTTGCCCAAACTAGAGAATGTGGCATTTCTTTCATGAGCACATGTTTCCTTTGAGAATTAGTCAATAATTTGGGCATTTTTGCAAATACTCACTGTAACCTTGCATCAGGCACCTGCTTGCTGTAGATTTTATATAAAAACATACCTTCTTTGTCTAGGGCGACATCAATGGCAGGAAATGTCTATCACAGCTCAACTTGATAATCATTGCTTGAACACCCACTATGTTCCGGGCAATATGAATTTGCTTAGATAACAATACCAACAAAAACAACAAAAATAAAAACGTCAATAAAAGTCTTCCTTATTTCAAACATCTACATATTTTAAAAAATTGTTTTATTGGCACCTAAATTACCTTAAAAATAGCCTCTAGTTTCTACAGTGCTCATAGGTGTAGCCCATATCTAACTTCTAACATTAGAACACACAATACTGATAAAGCATCAAAGGTTATAAATATGCATAGTTCTATTTGTATTTTGTCAATAAAAATATTAATTAAACAATTTTGCTGGATTATGATGCTATGATTTTCCCAAGGTTTATTATTTTAAGTCAAGAATACTAAACTCTGGGATGTGAGGGTGATCTGACTGCGACATCTGTCACCCCATTGATCACCAGGGTTGATTCAACTGATCTGGCAGGCTAGGCAGGTGTCCCCTTCCTTCCTCACTGCTTCCTGTGGGTCCCTCTTGAAGCTGTGAGCTCGGTAGAAGAAGACAACCTTTCCCGATAGAGGAGGACTGTTCTTCGGTCAAGGGTTTATGAGTAGCTGCACTTCCCTGCTAGAACCTCAAAGCAAGCTCTCAAGAATGTTAAACTCTGCTAAAGGCTACCTATCAAGTTGAAACATAGAATTTTATAAAAAATTTAATAGGTGATTCCTAAAATATTCTTACAAATAGAGCTTTATGACAGCTTAGTCCCTTTCTCCTTCAACTGATAACTGTTTTTCTGTTGGTGTTTGAGTAGTATATATTTTTATATATTTATATTTAATACAAGTAGGGATATCCCTAATCCAATTAGGGATATATAAGTTGGTTCTTTATATATAGACAGAGTTATGCATATATTAATAAAAACATAAGTTGGTTGTTTATATATACAACCAACTTATATATACCAACAATATTTATACAACCAACAATATATACCAACTTTTTTCCAAAGAATTCTTATAATTTATAATGCTTAACCAGGTAGAAGCAATAATTGAAAATGTCAAATAGAATGGCAATATGATAAATACATCCTAGAATCTTAGAGGTGAACGGAATATTAGAAATTGTCAAGGTCAACACTTTCCCCATCTAAATAATCACCAAAATCAGAATCTCCAGGCATACAGATCCAGGAAACTGCTCTTATTTTGTTGTTATTGTTAATATTTTGTTTGGTTTGGTCTTTAATTTCCTCAGAAGTTTCTGATAACTTTCCAGATGATAATTATTGATTTCTTTCATTTTACAGAAAAAAACACTGAGGCTGAGAGAGGAGGAGAGAGAAAAAGCAAATTCACACTACCTGAACACCTAAACTGAACTAAGTGCTGTGCTGGGGTTGTATAGGTCTTTTAACATGTACTTCCCTTACCAAACACAGGAAGTAAATTCTTTTTGGTTTTACTTTTTTTTATTTGGAAAGTTATTATACTGAATTTGTAAATATAATGCATGCTGGTTGTAAGATTTTTAAAAATGCAAAAAAGTATACATTAGAATAGTCTTTATTGATTATCTTACATTTCCTATCCTGGATAAACACTTAAAATTTTGAGGAACCACCTTTTGGCCATCTATTCATGCATATATTTACATATAGATAAATCTATAGAATTACTTTTACTTGGGATCAATGCAGTTCTATAAATGCAGTTCTCTAACATGTTTTTTAACTCAAAAATGTGTCAAACCGTGTCAACAAACATATATCATTGAATTCAATGTATTAATATGTACCATATATAACTCTGCCAGTCCGAGCTGAGTAGAAATTTGAAATTTTTGTGATTTTTAAAAAAAATACATATGTTAATTGCCTTTGTGCATAATCTATAATGCCAAGGTCAACAAGGGTCCATTTTCATCTGAAGATCTAGTCATAATTGGTTGAGTTTCTATTCCACAAATTGTGGGAAATTCAGTGCCTCTCCAAGATGTCTGTGTATTGATAGGAAGTACTTATTTTCATCTTTACTGGTGGGTTGAATTCTTGTTTCCGGAAACATGGTTTTAATGATCATTTTGTCACTCTGCTTACATTGTCCCTCTTCTGTGCAGAATCAGAACTCAAGTCCTCCTGAATATACTCCAAAAGTCTCCTAGAGATGGAAGACATTTGTGCGAAACACTGAAGATTTAAGGATGTGATGGGAATTGCATCATAGCAAGGCAAACAAATCCACTTTTAATACTACACATTCATGTTGCTAACAATGGCTGGGTCATTTCTTAAATTCAACTTTCAGCTTTCCATCACGGTCCTCCTTCAAGTCTTCAGCGCTCTATCCCTCATCCCCAAATTACTGGTTGATTCCTAATGTGTGACAGATGGTTCTCTCATTGTGACCTTGTGACTCCCCCACCTCCCCACCAACTTGAATAGGTTATTATGATATTCTGTATCAGAAAGTTCTTATCCTTTAAGGATAGGAGATTAATTTCAAAATTGTAATGATTATGTCCTTTGGATTAATACATTTTCACACTGATATGCATCTTTTGGCCTGTGTATGCTTAACTTCTTAGAGAAATTTTTTAGAGTCAGATTGCTGTATAAATGGATATTCATCTTTTACATTTTGATACCTATT
Organism: Cheirogaleus medius; assembly: GCA_008086735.1. Taxonomy (NCBI): domain Eukaryota; kingdom Metazoa; phylum Chordata; class Mammalia; order Primates; family Cheirogaleidae; genus Cheirogaleus; species Cheirogaleus medius. The sequence goes on along the minus strand of VBSM01002616.1, from coordinate 25,377,522 downwards.
AATGAACTACCATTCTGAAAATTCGAACCCATTTTTATAATCCTTTTTCAGGTGAGCTTCAAAGAAGTAGTCTCTATTTCCCTAGGCCACAAAACCAATGACCTAGTAGATGGAACATTCAAATTCACGCTTTTCTCTTTCCAATGTATCTATAAACATTGTTGATAATAACAACCACCTTAGATGGCTGCAAGGATTAATTGCAATAGCATGTGAAAGTAAAATGTCTTCAATAAGTCATATAAATACTAAATTAAAAATTATACATTTTCATTGTCATTGTTGTAAATTGTGTGTCTGCACTAGTGTTTTTTATTTCTCTATTTTGGTTTTAAAATGCTTAACTTTAGCATTCTTATATCACTTATCACATTGGAATGAAACAATTCTAGATACATGGACAAAAAAATCCATCACATACCCAAGAGCATTCTTAAGATCCATTCGTTTTCCTTAACATCTTGAAGACGTCTTTGTAAGCAAGTTACTTCAGTCCTCTACTCTCTGATTCTGTATCAGTTCTGTGAAAAACTATTCTTCCATCCTACTTTTGAAAAATTAATGAAAACAGTAACATTGAGTTGGAAGAGCCCGGTCTTTCTAGTTCAAATACACAATTTCAAGTTATGAGTCTCCTACTTATTAGCTATATAATTATGCTCAGGCAACTTAAACTCTCAGTTTCAGCCTCAGTTTTCCCATTTATAAAACAAGGTAATCGCTTCTCGGCCTTTTGGCTAAGATCAAGTGTAGTACCATTTATAAAACAAGGTAATGGTATTAATCTTATAGGGTTTTTTTTGTGACAGTTAAATTGGACAGGCAGCAATCTGTCACAACAGATGTGAATTTCCTTACCATTTGATACATACCAATTTCCTCTCTTACCTTACTTTTTTATGTTTACCACTAACTGTCCTTGTTTCTTTTGATTTAACAATGAGTAAGTCCATTAAATGTGGAATAAAAATATTTTTAGGGAAACAATATGATAGAATGATTGGGTAGAATTAGCATATGTTTGAAGTCAAATGCATGTAAGTTTGAATATTGATCCTACCACCTCCAGCTCTGTGACTTCAAATAAATTATTTAACCTCTTATAAGTCTGTTTCTGGTGTAGCCAATAATATTACCTTCCTAAGGTTGTTGTCAGAATTTAATGTAAAAATAGCCCACAAAAAGCTGTACATAGCTGCCCACTTATTCCCAGTATTAGCAACACCACCTATCTAATTGAGTGGAAGACATAAATTTCCCTCTGTTGTGTTTAAAGTTAAAGTTTAAAGTCAGTTAAAACCTAGAAATATCAAATTCATCTGGTCTATTGAAATATCGTCTGTAAAATATCTACTTCCAATCTTTATTTAATTATATATGTATCTCAGGAACAGAAAACCAAAATCCCACAAAGATTTTATTTCACAGTAAAGATATTCATACCCCATTACAGAAGAATAAATGAATGAGAAACTGCATAATGACACCAACATTTTATTTTAGGACTCTGTCTTCTGACATATTGGTCAAAATACTGAGTAATCCCCTATCTGTCTGCTTGATATACTAAAAGAGTCAAGGCAACTGATTAAAAACCTGATTACACACAGGAGAAAAGAAGGTAAAATAAAATACATGAAAAACAAAGTGGACAATATGAAAATGTTCCCCACTACTCTATTTGTTAAAGTAAAATGAAAATGTTCCAGTGGTACCACATATGGACTTCATCTTCTCACTTAGAAGTCACATTCTTATGGGACCAACAGAACTTTGCTTTTTGCTTTTGTTAGGAGAGGCATAATTTATTAAATGAGTAAGTCTACAAATGATTATTATATAATCATTTAAGAGGGTGTGTGTGTGTGTGTGTGTGTGTCAGTTTCATCTTTCTGCTGAACCTTCACAATCAAATACCATTCACAGTGAAAAACCATAATGTCTTCATCTCTACCTTAGCCTTTGGGACTCTGTCCTGAATCCCCAAAGAGCCTGTAAAGGTGCCCGTTGTCTGGATGAATGGAGAGCAGGTGTGCAAGTGTTATTCTCATGGGCACTTTATCCTCCAGCTGAAAAGTGCTCAATCTGTTCTCATGTCACTGGTACAAAATCATAAAATTTGAGAGGGGGAGTCCTACACATTCATGGAAAATGATTTAAACCAAGCAATTAGGTTTGGAATGACGACAATGGCTTGGATCTCAAAATTGGTATTTTGAGGTCCTCGCAAAGTTGATAGTCATTAATATCAAAGATGGGTTTATGTTGACAACTTCCTCCTTTGCAATGACAACAGATTAGTTAGGGCCTCAGTTAAAACAACAAAATGACCCTAGAAACAAAGGCATTAGAGAGGATGACAGGAAGAGCTACTGTTTATTTCTAAGCAGTAGTCAAAGAAAAACTACCAGGAAATTTCAGAAATGAGTAGCTTGTTTTGTTTAATCTCAGACCACCTACAGAAACAATGTGCTTTTTATAATGCTAAATTGTAGGATTAATTTATTCTTACTCATTTTTCTTCCCCTTTTAGTGAAGAATCCAAGACTTCTAGAAACCAGAAAAAATGATTAGAGAGATACAATATTTGCCAAATATAACTTAATAACTACTGTTCCTTTGAGTGGATTTATGTTTTGTCAGATATACTAGATAGACTGTTTGACTTCAAAATTTACAGTTCCTATTTATGACACAGAGAAGCTAATTTGAATGATATAAATCCCTCCCTCTTTGAAGAATTTTTAGTGTGAAGCAAAACAGAGCTTGAATAAAAATGTTATATTGAGTATATAAGTACAATGGGCAGGAAATAAAAATCTATACTAGAAAACTGGAAAACAGCCCAAATACACTCTCTTGTGATTTCATTCTTATGACAGTAACATTTTGGGGAAAAAACTGTTGAATAGAGAGTTATTATGCCCAACAGGGTCCTAAGGCAACTATCAGAAATTGATTCAGGCCTATTTAAGCAGATAAAAACAATTTGTTGAAAACATTTGAAGTATACTCAGAATCATGTGGAGGGCTGGAGAACAAGGCTCCCCGTCGAAGGGAAGCTGGGTAGTTAAAGCCTCAGCCAAATCAGGCCACACGACCAGGCCAAAGGGTGACAGAGTCATGGCTTCTGAACCCTGGGTGCCCCACTTGCACCCATGGTGCACCTGAGACTGGTCCTTGGACATCACCCTGGTAGCTCTGGACACTTCTGTCACCTCACCCCTAGAAACTGAATGCTGCTTTCACCACCACTGCTACCAAAGGAATTCACTGTCTCTGCACAAGGGCCCCAGAAAGCGAATATGTAGCTCTTGTAGATTCAGTAGTAGGAGACTATTAACTCCTCTCTCCATAAAAAGCCAACAAATATCCACTTCAGTCCGTCTTAGCACAATATTAAGGTCATCCTTTTCCTCATACTTCAAAATTTTTAAATTATTCCTATGGATCAGGATGCAACCATTGCTCATACAAACCCAAACATTCTCACCCTCTTAAAAAATGGAGCACCTCAATTCCTCCTCAGGGGATGCACTCGATTCCATGTTCAAAATTTGGAGGGTGATGTCTGTTCCTCTCCTTGTTCAATTGAGATACTGATTCAATATTGTACCAGCTATAGAAAAAATTATAAAGTTAATAACCATCCTAATACATACCTATATATAATAATGGTACAGGCAAAAAAAATTGTGAAGATATATGTATATGCACACACACTATACACACATTATACACAATAATATGCTGTATATAAATTTATGTATACAAACATGAGCACATGAGCATACAGATGCAACTACATATATCTACATATGTATTATGAACATATATATATACACATACACGCATTATATACAAACACATAAGAAGTGACTACAATCATCATTTTCACAATTTGTGATGGGTCTTAGCTACATATTTGACTTCTCTTTTCTAGTTTATATCTCATGTTCCTTTAACATTGTCATACATTTCAGCTGGCTGGAGATCTAACCCTCCTGTAGTATTCTTCAACTTTTAGTACCAAACGTGGCAGTAAAAGGAATATCCCAGTAATGGCCTCCATTTCCACCCACAGTCCTCCCAGCCCTCACTGAATAGCAGCAATCTCATCTCTTGACAGTAAGGATCAATGACCCCAGATGACATTGTAAATCTGTTTTTGCCTATTCATTTAATGGCGTGAAAAATCCCTAAATGATAAGTGGGCAGTTTTATCTTCCAATTCACTAGAACCATTATTGTGTCACTTGGTGAAATATAAAAAAACAGAGCCAACAATCTTGGGAATAGAAAACAAAAACATCTTGTGAGTGGGTTGCTTGGTATAATAGTGAGAAACTCTGCGTCTCTACCTTTTATGCTCAGATTCCTACATTATGTCTGCAGAAGAAATAGTACTATTATATTGGTCACTGGTTCACAACATTTACCATTTTCTGAAGGACAGCATCTCAACCTCACAAGGCATAGTTTCCAGATGGTGGGAGAAATGAGTCTTTTAAAAACCGCTCAAGCGTTTGGTCAGGCCAGCTACTTATGGGAAATGAAGTCTTCACAAGAATAGTGAATTTATGGGCATTAGCTCTAGGCCTTGAAACTTTAATTGTATAGTGAGGAGAAGGCATGTGGTATGGGACGTGATGACGGCATATAAAGCATTACTAGTTTATTGATAATGATGTGAGAAGTATGGTCAACTGTAAAAGCAAACTCATATTTAGAATACGTATCTTCTAAATATGGAGAACAAATTGGAATAAGTACTTTTCATCCATGAAGAAAGCATCTCATTATAATCAACCAACCATCACGTAACTAACTAGTTGTCCTGAAATGATGGGAACTCAGGGTAGTTTGCTGCTAGTTGCAAATTAAGAACTCAGTGCACAGGGCTGATATAACCTTGAGCAGGATGATAAAGGTGCACTTCTGTCTCTGCCAGATAAAAGCATGCTATTTACAGGGGGGGGGGGGACAAAAAGCATTGATCGTCTCATTGGTGTTAAGAGAAGGGGCTACATTTGGTCCAGACCACAATGCATGCAGTTCTGCCACTCAGCTGCCACTCTGCCTTTAACCCATCGGGCACATATTGGCATAGAAATGAGGCTCAAGGACATCTACATAGCTTGTTAACATATGTGGGCTTTTTGGTGGGTAGTTTGCTGCTAGTTGCAAATTAAGAACTCAGTGACGGCAGTAGCTGAGTCAACCTTTGTGAAAGTAAGTCTATTTTGTTGGGATCAGGCAAACCATTTATCCTTGAGAATATGACTCTTTTCACCAGAGCCCTTTGCCACCAAGAGACAAAATAATAGAGGCAATGTATATCATATGAATGTATAAATATAGCATTTTGCTTTTGACATAAAAGTCTATTTCTTTTGATGGTGTTAAGAGCAAGAGAAGGGGCTCCATTTGGTCCAGACCACAATGCATGCAGTTCTGCCACTCAGCTGCCACTCTGCCTTTAACCCATCGGGCACATATTGGCATAGAAATGAGGCTCAAGGACATCTACATAGCTTGTTAACATATGTGGGCTTTTTGGTGGGCATTCTCATGTGAAATATTCTAACACCATTCTCGGAGTTTTATCTCCATATATATTCTCCCAGATTCATTAGTCATTAATATTATTACATGTCCTTGATTTGGGCCATCATCTCTCCTTCCACTCTAAGAGAAAAATGAGATCTTTCACTTGACTTTTTCTTATGCTGGCCAAATAGCTTTTCCTCGGTATCTACTATGGTCACATTTTAATGGGGCTCTAATACATTTACAGACTGTTTCCAGCTGGTGCCGAAATATCATAAAAATATATTTGCAAAATAAGTAAAGTTAATTTTCTGTAATTAATTTTATCTGTCATCCTGATATGGAAAAGGTCCCATGAAACCATACTGTTTGAATAAGGGTGAGCAAAACAGCAGACACAAGAAAGCAAGAAGTAAACGCAACTGGTTCATGCAACTGATTTTTTCCTATAGAATCAGTTAAATCTAGTCCCATTTTCTTCATTTCCACTTGTTGATGACTGCTTGGAATGCCTGAATTTCTGTCTGTGTAGATCGGAGAGCATCTATTTCATATTAGGTGCTTGGGTTGCACAGTCACTTGGTTTTTAATGTTTGCCAGGTCAAAGTTTTTCAAAAGTAAATAGCTGCCAAAAAATGTAAGGCTGTGCTCTGACATCCTAGGGCCCTCCACTATCATTATTCTACTGGTTCATGCCACATGCTTCATATGGTTTTTTAATCTGCTAAAAATAATGGTTTTGAGAACCATCAAAATCACAGTGTCAGGTGAGTTGCAGAACTGCATTCATTGTAGCCTGAACCAACTGGAGCACTTTCTCTTTCTGTGGACCTAATCAAAACTGGCAGCCTTTCAGCCCAAAGATCAAAATGTTGTATTTACACCTCAATGTCATAAACCTTGACTCCAAAATGCAAAGATTACTATCTCTTTCTTAATAGCATAAGGCATAGCAGCAACTTCCTAGCTTGGAAGGGGATGTCCTTGTATATTCCAGTTATATAGACCAGGGGTTAGCAAGCTATAGCCTGCTGGTCAAATCTAGCCTGCCACCTATTTTTAACAGCATGTGAGCACTGCCTGAAGGGCTCACTGTAAGTCATGGGTACCTACATAAAATCTTTGATTTTGCCTTTTCACTCCCAATGCCTAAAATATGTACCATCTGGCCCTGATCTAGACCCCAAGAAAGTTCATGGGGATGAATTATCTATATTTTTATCTCACTATCTTACTTTCTGACAGGTGTGTACATATATCATATATGTCTGTGTGTGTCTGTGTGTATACTATTAAGGATTTTAAATTTCTTTTCTCAAAATCCTATCAGTATAGGTAGCTGATGATGACACCTTGTAGGATAGTAGAGAAGGATCCTGAAGAGTAAATTGTGCCACAGGGCTGATAACCTTGAGCAGGATGATAAAGGTGCACTTCTGTCTCTGTCAGATAAAAGCATGCTATTTACAGGGGGAAAAAAAAAAAAAAAAAAAGCATTGATCGTCTCAGCTGTAAGCCATTTGCCAGAGTTATTTTTGGAGACATTTGCTCCAAAATCACGACCCGATTAATCTTTTGATAACCCATTGTCACTCTCCTAGTTAAATTTGTCTTTTGTACCATGCAAACTGGAGAGTTAAAAGAGGATATTGTAGAGATTGACACCCTTGTATCTTTTCAGTCTTTGATGGTGACTAAACCTCATAATTCCATCAGGGATGCAATATTGGTTTTACTTTACTCTTTTGGTTAGGTAGGGGAGTTCCAAGGACTTCCACACTGGCTCTTCCTTTCATTAAAGCTCTTACTACGTACACAGCCAAATGAGGTCACAAATGCTAGAAATATCTATCTCCAAACATACCTTCAAGAGTCGAGTGGATAACCACAGTATTGTTTCAGAGTTACACTGGGCGTGATGGGCTGTGTGATATCTACCGGGCTCATCTCAAAGCTCTATTTTAACTTCTTGACCATCACAAATCCTACTTGGGTGGCAATTCTCTTGCCCCTTTATTTAAGAAATTGTATGTATTTGAACTAACTCAGTTATGAAAATTGGCTGTGTCCAACATTCTTTATTATGCTAGACCAGGACAGACCTCTCTTTACCTGAACTAGAAATATTTTGGTTTTATAAATCAAATAAGACTTTAGTGGTTGTGGTAGGCAGAATAATGAATCCCTTAATCTTAACCCCTGGGACTTAGAATATGTTAGGTTACATGACAAAGGAGAATTAAGTTTAAAAATGGAATTAAGGTTGCATCTGAACTTAAAGTTCATCTTAAGTTCAGATGAACTTAAGTTCATCTGAACTTAAAATAGGAATATTATCCTGGACTATATTCAAGTAGGTTCTGGATATAGCCAGAAGGGCCCTTACATGTAGAAGAGGTAGGCAGAAGAGGAGGTCAGAATGATGTGATGTGATGTGGTAACAATTAACCAACCTACTACTGTTGCTGGCTTTGAAGATGGTGGAAGAGTCCATGAACCAAAAAATTTAATTGTCCTCTTGAAACTGAGAAGGGCGAAGAAATGGATTCTCCCCTAGAGTCTCCAGAAAGCTCTCTATCAACACCTAGATTTAATCCAATGAGACTCATTTTGGACTTTGAACTACAGAGCTGTGAGATGATGAATGTTGGTTAAGCCATTAAGTGTGTAATTTGTTGTAACAACCATAGAAAACTGATACAGTGGCCTATCCATCTATTTCACTTCTGTGGATCCTGTAATCTATTCACCACTCCCAATATCCCTGCAGGTCAAATCCTTCTGATTTACCATGCCGGCTTTGCTGTTTTCTCGAGGAATTACACCCTCTGCTCTTGTCTTTAGGTACCTCCAGGCCTCTGCCATCCAGGGATCCTGCCACCTTCACTAACATCAGGGAGCCCATTTCAAATGCAGCATCTACCAACAACATCTCTGAAAAAAATACACTAAAGTGCTTTCCAAAAATGATGGTGTTTCCCTCACCAGTGGATTTCCCAAAACCTTCAAAAGAGAGTGTTTCCTAGATCTTCAGGGGAAAAAGTTAGGAGCAAGTGGGATATTCCTTATCTTTCTGTCTTTGGATTTCTTCCTGTATATTTTACCAAGAAATTTTTGTCTTTGCAACCAGCTTCAGCTAGTACTGGTTTTAACCACTTCGGTACGGTGCTCACTGGCCGCGAAGCCTTGCCCACAGCCGGCACTCAGTCGGCACGACAGTTTGTGCTGTGCATTGACGACGAATCCGTTTTGCTCTTGTGTGATGAAGAAAGCTTTAAAGCACTGAAAGCTTGTTTTACTTTACAGGCAGCTGTAGGAAAATAACTATAATAACTCCTACTAAGGACTTGTTAAAAGGTCACAGATTCATAGTAACTTATTAGCTGAACGCACACACTGCAACTGCAGAGATAAAAGCTGTAAAAGTAAAAGCTTTTGGCTGTCGACTAAAGTCGACCCTCGGCTGTGCGTGTTCATCTGTGGCTGTTGACTATAGTTGACGCTCATACTGAAGTGATTAAATACAGGTTTTAGTTGACCAACAGATTATCATTAAAAGTGTAACTGAGAAAGTCTGATTTCTTTAATTCTTAATGACAAAAGTGCAAATGAAGGCAGTTTTCTAATATATACCTTGTTATTCCCTCAGCAAACTTCTCTCTTTAGATTCAGTTAGATAGCAGATAGTTTAAAAATAATCTATTCCACCATAACAATATGCTTTCTTATTATGAGATGCACACATTTAAAAGTCATAAGTGCAGATCACTATTTAAAATAACTGAACAATTAGTCTTTTGTTGAAGTTAATGTTTCTTAAAAAGTTAACAGTATCCACCTAACTAGTTACTTTTAAAGCTTAGAATTTTGCAATTTATGTTCTTACAACAATATGAGACACTTACCTAGTGTGTTATTTTACTCACTAAAGGAAAATAATTATGTTCTTGTTACTATTATTCCATCTTCTTGCAAGGCATTGATTAACATTTTAAGTTAATTACCTTTGCACTCAGACTAACACCCATCATCATTTCTACCTCTCGATTCTCTGTCTTTCAAACTCATAACCCATTTAATATGTTTGTGGATATGTACGAATCGGATGCACTGGTTCCATCCAATTGTTGGATTTCAGTTGCATATTTCAAACTCTGTTTTAAACCAGGCTTAGAGTCCTTATCTTTTTCATAAGATCTTTTAAATCTTGTAAGAAAAAATACATTATTTCAACCCAAAGAATTTTCAAGATTAACTTCTAGTCAAATCCTCCTTAAAAGATTTATTTCCTCAAACAAATAAAAACAGAGTTTAAAATAAAAATATGATGTTCTTAGTGGTGAAAATGTGTTAATGGATTAATGGTTGCTCCAGGGGAAGGTGTAATTCACATTCTGAGAGGAGCAGCTGTTACGTGATAAATGTACGGGGAGTTATGCTTCTGGTTTTTGATGCTGGACAGAACACCTGATTGACATCTAGTGAGAGTTGATCAGATCATGATTTTTGTTTGTTTTGTTTTTGTTATTCTTGTTTGCTTCTTATGATAGACTAGAATATGGCTAGTTATGTTAGACGGAAGAGCCTGATCATTATGCCCTTCGCATAGCAGTGGTATTTTGGCTGGTATTAATTTTGTTGTCAAAGATACAGCTGTTGTAGGAAATATTTTGAATTTTTAGTACCATCTGGTGTGCTAAAGGAAGAAGTAGTGCTCTGAGCATTGGCATCAATCCACTTTCTAAGTGGGTAATACTGGTGCTTTGAATAGGGGGCTGTCAAAATGGGAGATGAGAGAGTCATTAATCTGAACTGTTTTCATCCTTGTATCATACTACAAATACTGCAGTACACCAATTAAAACAAACATATTCAGTATGTGGGCATGTTAAAAATTTTTCCGAATAGTTTGTTATTTAAATGTAACACTGGCATTATTAATAGCTCATGTTCCGAAACTTCTCTATCATGGTATATAATAAAACTGAAGTGAGGAGAGGAAGATATATCAAGCTTGGTCTACGACTTGTTAAAGGAGATAATAAATTAGCACTCATCAGAGTTCAGTTGGTTTTCCCTTCCATCACTCTTTATCATCAGATAGCTTATTCAGATGTTCATTGAACTCACATGTTTTTCCCAGAATAGGTATTCATTCATTGAGTTGGCACAAACCAAAAACATGCAATTACTTATGACATAGTTTGTTTTGCTTCATATATTTGGAATACATTTTGCAATAATTGTTTTCAGCACCTGAAAGTTCTCCAAAGGTCAAAACATAGTAGAAATAAGACAGCTATGCACTTTCCCAGGACATACATCTATACAGAGTACTAAAATATCATTGGTGTATAATAGCATCACAATAAATGTAATAAAATAAAGAAAATGTGTTTAGCAGAATTTTTTTCAGAGAAATATAAGTGGTAGGAGGTAATATTTTGATAGGACACTTGGGGTATAGGGTGATGGGGTTCAGGACCCCAGAAATGACACCTTGGCATTTAAGAAAACAGCAGAAGTAGGAAGGTCTCTCTCACCTTCTCCTCCCCCTTCTCCCCTGAGGGAGGTCATAAAACAATTATTTGGCTTTCCTCTGAAGTAGATCATAAGACCCTCATGTGAGAGGTGCCCACGCTATGCCCTGAGGAAAGGAAAATTCTTATCTCTGAAGACACAGGGACACAGAGAAGAATCTGATTAGGCCTTGCTAATTTTTTCCCAGTTTATTACCATTAGCTCAGACCTCCTTCTGTTCAATCATACTTCTTCACAACTACATACTTCTTCATCAAATTTGGCATAAAAATGCAGTTTCCTTGTTTCTTTGGGTCTTCATTTCCTTATGAAGGTTCCCATGTCACATAAAACTTATTATTAATAAATACATTTATAATGCTTTTATCTAATTAATGTGTCTTGTATTATGGATGCCTCAGTCATGAGCCTAAAAACAAGTGAGAAAAAGAAACTTTTCCTCCTCTACAAGGATAAGAAATACCCCCAACAGGAATGGTTAAATAATGATAGATTCCTATTAAAGTGATTTCTAAGACAAGTGCATTGGCTTCTGTTTACAGAGTGAGATATAATTTGCATCCGGGTTGAATTTCTAGCGAGCACAAACAGCTTGAATAATGGTGGTTTACCTCTATCCATTCCCCATGCAACATTCATGCTCTTTTCCAAATAGATGGTGAAAAATTACCTAAAAGGTATCTTTCTGAAGAGGCACAAAAGGATTAATTTCTAAGGTACTGACATGTTTTATAAAAACCTTGAGATGGAGAGACATTTTATAAATTATAAAGTTACAATGCCAGTCCCTCTAGGTTAAGGGGTATATGTGAAGCCTAAAGTGCTATGGAGGTTCAGAGGAGGCAGGATTTTATTCAAAAGGACTGAATTAAGGAACACTTGTCATAGAAGAATTGGCATTTCAGCTAACCTTAAGTAAGAAATTGGATTTCAATCATGGAATTTTTGTGTGTGTGAGATGAGATGTCCAGGCAGAAGGGAAATAGTAGCTGAGACTCAAGCAGAAGAAAGTTCAGGATGTCATTGAGTAGTCTGATGTCATTGAGATATGAAGTCCTTACAGCATAATAATGGGAAATAAGGTTGTAAGTATTGAATGTAAACAGAACATGGAAGGGCTTAAATGGTGAAACCTCTGAAACTTTTGAGATGGTATACAGAAAACATGGCTACAGGAGGAAGAACAGAAATTGGCAAGAGATAATGAGAGAACAGAGGCAGGGAACTCATTAGGTGTCTAGTGCAATTATTTAAAGTTGCTGATGGTTAAAGAGTTGATGGTGACTTGAATTAAAATAAATGAAAATGGAAAAGCAGACACCAATATAAGCAATATTTTGGAGATGGAAGCCCTAAGACTTAGCAGCAGAGCAGATGTTGGAATTATAGTGAGGTGGTGGGAATCAAAGAATGATGGACAGTCTACAGCAGTAATTAGAATAAAGCAACCAGAAAATGAAATTGTCATGGAAGAATGTTGAGGTCAGATGAGTAGTATTTGATACATATTAACTTGATTTTAATAGGATTTAATATCATTTCTTTCTTTGCAGCATATCTTGGTAGAGGAGCATCTTTGTGAAATAATAACTACCATTTATTGAGCACCTATAATACATCAGTTATAAGCTATTTTACACATGCATCCCTCCTAAACACTGAAACAACACTGCTCACTTATCTCTGTTTTAAAATAATGAAATTAAAGTTCTGATAGATTAAATTATCTGGTCAAGGGGATATAACTAAAAAGGAGAAAATGTAGGATTTAAATCTACTTCTGTCTGACTTCACTAACAGAAGAATTGAAATATTATTGGAAGAAGATAAACTTAAACTAATAGAGGAGCATTTGACTTTAGACAGGTGACTTTATCTTTCTAAGCCAGAAATGGAAATAAGAGAGAAATGAAAAGATTGAGCAATCTTCCTCAAAGACATATTTGTTCTGTGTAGTTAATATAACACATACCATAGTCTTCTGATTGATGGACAGTAAATTGAGTTTTCCATTGACTGTAGGAGACACCTAATTTCAGAAACATTAAATCCTGAAGTAATAGGCATTTTAGAATTGAGACTATGATATATATCATATTATAAGATATGAGGTTGGCTATTGTTTTAAGATTGATATTTTCTATATTTTCCTTCTATTCCTTGCTTAATAAATTTTTTTCTCTTCTTATTTTAAATAGGAAGAGATATTGGATTGGATTAAATAATTTCCTTATAGCACTTACATAACAATGTGTTTATTTTCTTCTTTTACTTTTCCTACTCAGCCACCATTGTAGCTAATTGTTCTTCACAGCTTCTCCAATTTAACTCTTATAAGAGATCTCCTAAACCTCTCTATGTGTCCTCGTCTCCACTGCTATTATCCTCTCCAGTCTACTACTGATTCTGAACATGTTCTTGCTGTTTACAAACTAACTCTCTATACTGTGGTACTTGTCACAATTTAGAAGTGTAAATCACTCTCTTGCTTAAAACCCTTCAGTAGATTCTCCATGCACTGTAGATAAGGACCAAACTCCATAACATGGACCCAGTTCAATTCTGTATGACTTGGACTCTGCCGTTCTTTCCAGAGTCTGGCATTGCCAGTGGGTCCTGCTACCTTTGGGGCTATTGTTCCTATGCAGGAACATGAAGGCTGGGCACATTATTGGACTATAAAAAACTATTCCATTCCTATCCATTGCACAAGAAGTTTTGACACATTGTTTTTATATATGTTTGCTTCCTAGGGTTGATGCCAGTTTTGGCCTTTTATGTGTACATTCCTGGACATTCTAACTTGAAATCAAGGGAAAGAGTTAGGGTTGGGAGTTGGAGTGATGAAACAGCATTTCTGATTTGCCATAATAGACTAGAAATCCTCATTGCTGCTTCAAGAGCCTGTAGTAGATTTAAGTCTTTGGTGAACATGTATTAGATAACACTCAAAGAAAAGTTGTTAAGGTGATGGTTCCCAGGGAATTAACTTTTCTTCTCTTACCATGTTTCTCTTTTTGGGTCTATTTGAGGGCAGATTCAGGCCCTCAGGATACACAGGCTGGAGGAGATCATATTCCAGAAACAAAACAACATAAAGCCTTTGCTAGCTAAGATCCAACTGTTTCTGTATATATCAAATCATAAAGCTTGGTTGTATAAATAAGGATGTTATACATTCAGGTTATTATATTTTATTACATAGCTTACATCTAGCTTGAACTCAAAATATGAAAGCATCCCATTTTTATGTGAAAATATTTATAATCTGTACAATCAAACACGTTTACTTTGTTCCATGTTCAAACTATTTCTGGGGTTTAAAATCAGCAGAACATTCTGATAAACTGTGTTAGAGAAACATGACCAAGAAACTAGGAGAAAGACAGCAGGAGGAGAAGGGGACTAGGAGAACAACTTCACCAAACTTTAAACTTGTTTTGGGAGAAATACATCCCTGAATTGAATTCACCAATAGGAGGCTAACAAAGCGTTCAATTAATTAATTAGGCACCACTCTTTCAAGAAAGCCATCATTGTCATGCTTTCTGGGCTCGGTGGGGATTCTTGCAACATCTTGTCTAATAATACGCAATTTCCCAAACTCCCTCTTTCTCCTCTTAAACATATTTGTTTTGTGCCCCATTTATTAATATTTTAGATGACTGTCAGCTAATTCTTTAAACAGTCAAAATATTTCAACTGCTTCTAATAGGTTAATGTAATTTCTCCTGGTAGGATTGAACAGCTGCCATGTTCTAAGAAGTTACTCTAATGATGCTTTTTATAGGCACCATAAGAACCTGCCTGCAAGGGTATAAGATCTTTTAGTCTTCATCAGTGCCCTTTAAGTTATACATATAAGTAATCACTTAAGCAGGCTATGGAAAGTCATCCAGACCTATTTGTTCAAAACCTCTGCCCTAGGTATGTACCCCTGGGCAAGTGAACCTACTAGAGGTAGTGAGCAGTGTTCTAGAAAATCAGCTAAGCTAAAGTATTTCCGTACCTGGGCCCAGAAGAATTGATTGCTACTGATATTGCATGATTTAAGGGAAACTGAAAATTTCCCCTTTGCTGGCCCCAAATATACCAATCTCACTCTATTCTCCTTCCCCAACTTGTTCGTGACGGAATCTCAAATTCTAGAACTGAAGTTGCATTAAATATGCCTTCTCTGCAATGAAAATTCAAATCTAATTTTCAAATTCGCAAACACCTAGAAAGGACAACAGATTAAATTACTAACAACAAAGTAGTATTGTGAGAAAAATAGGGGCCTGGAAAAGGTTTTGGAATATGCAGATGAAACATAAATAGAAAAGGAAAAAATACAGAATGAAGTATATCTCCATTTGTATCTCTGAAGTATTTCTCCCCATCCAAAACCTTGAGCTTAATATAAGGTAAAATGTCCTTAGATGCTTAGAATCGTCAGAGATGCCTAGAGAACATAGAATGGCTGTGTGTGTGCGTGTGTTTGTGTGTGTGTGTGTGTGTGTGTGTGTGTGTGTGTGTGTTTGGGCATGCACAGGAAAGAAGGGGAGGGATGGCAGAGCCTGTACCACATAAAAGTACACATACTTGGATTTCTGCTATCCACCAAATAACTTGCCTCTTAACACTACAGAAGTAAGAGACACTGCCAGACAGTCCACATAGAAGAGACTTAACAATATCTTAAGAAGCCTCAGACAGGGCCCAGGAACAGAAAAATAAATATAGGAGTTTAAGTGCAGTTGTTTTCATCCAGGAACATCAGCTTAGCAGGGACAAGACATGAAACAGACCTATGGGTCAAACACACCACTGAAAACCTAGACTATTTCCTGAAATGAGCTACTTGAATATAAATACCATATAATATAAATATACATACTTTTTACTAATGTCACTGTAACTATTTCTAGATCCCACTTAGCAATAACTCTGGAAACACAATGCATTTGGTTAAGGAGACTTACTTTTTGAGCCTGAACGAGCATTAAGGATAATGAAAGCTTGCTTTAAAATTCCATTTAGGGATGAAATAATATTCTTTAAAAATGTGTTTTTATTGGTAATCTCCTCTATTTTTATTTGCATTTTACACATAGACAAATCCTTCACAAATTAATGTAGTAGGAAAAACAGACAGCAATAGTTAAGTAACAAGTCTGTCCCCATCTTGTTTAACAAATGCGTCATTAGTTTAATGATGATAATGAATGACTGCAATAGTCTCTTGCATGTCATTAGGAAATTTAAAAAATATTTAGATGGCATAAAGAAATAATTTTAAAAGCTCTAATTTTACCACACAGAAATAAATATTGTTAGCATTTTGATGTATTTCCTTCTAGAATTTTTCCTGCAGGTCTAAGTGTGTAGTTGGTTTTCTGGTTGCAACTGCTACTTTCTTTTTAATTTGCAATCATCCTGATTTGAACAAATTAAGTTTCTTAAATGTTATGAATCAATTGAAAAAAATGTAATCACTGAAAAGATATTTGATCATATTTAGTGATTACAGTTGATTTTTAAACTTAATAGTGTTATTGAAATTATGTTTTAGGGATAAAAAGTGAATGTTAGTAGTTGGAATAATATAATGCATTAGATTTGCTTTAAAATAATCCAGAGCAGGATAAAAATGATCTAGGCTATGAGTTAATCACTATTAAAGACAAGTGATGGATACATGGAGGTTTATTATACTATTCTTCAATCAAAATTTTCAAAATATTTTAAATAAGTTATAGCCTATAATTTGTGGTATTATATATATATATATATACACACACACATGTTTATAAACACTTTATTTGACTTCACTAATTTTATAGCAAATTTTCTATACCTTTACTTACTTTTATGTTAGTTTGGCTTGTTAAAAGCTGTTAGGTGTGTATTGTCACTCGAAACAATTGTGTTTTGTTAATTTTTTTCTAAGGATTTTTTTGTTTGTTTTCTGTTGAAACTAAGTTTAATTTCATTAATATATATCATTGCTCTTTCTTCATTTATGTGTATACATTTTATCAACATGTCTCTCCAGTCCCACTAAGTAATAACTTCCACACTTGTTTTTTTCTCTTTTGTCTTTGATCATTCTTGAGCATTCCTTTGTTGTTCTGGCTGTTGTTGTTTAACATTCTCTGACATAAAGTTTGGACTTTAAAAGCATATAGTGTGAGTTTTTTATGTGATGTCCTATCATTTAATGGAGGAGTAAAAGTGATTAATTTTTCCCTAACTTTGATGTTTAAAATTATAGTTCTTATCTTGAGTTTTATTTTTCTTTTGCTCACTAACATGTATGAATGAGTTGATTCGAAAACATACACATGCACATATAACATATGGAGCATTTTTATTTTCTTTTTACTCTATGAGAATTTGGTAGTTATATAAACTGCTTTTAGTTCTACCAGCCATCAAAATTAAGCATTTTAAAAACATTCTTTAACCTTGTTTCTATACATTTGAAAACCAGGTATGAAAAGGTTTAGTTTAACTCTACCCTATATAAGATGCGATATTCAATATATCTTTACTCTCTTGTCCATACTCTACCCATTTATCACTATATATTGATGTAATATTGGTTTGGTTTCAAAATATTAACAAATTGTTTACAAAAAAAGCTTCTCTTTCAGGTTGTTTTGATTCAGAATTCATTTCTGTAAAATGTATAACAAAAATATCTATATAAAATGTTTTATTGATTTTAATGTTCATCTATAATTCTACATTGTGACATGTATATCTTTCAAATGAAACATTATAATGTGTATTTTGTAAATCATTACATCATAAAACACAGAACTGTAATGTTTCTTTATAATGTATGATTACTAAATCTACAGTAGTTATAGAATTTACCTTTTCAAATGATGCTGTGAGAAACTGTAAGAGGAAGGAATACTTTACTACTTATTCTATGGGGCCAGAAGTATCCAAATACCAAAACTACTCAAAGCATTACAAGAAAAGAAAGCCGCAGATGCATATATTTTGTGAACTTAAACACAAAATTCTAATGAAAATTTTAGCAAATAGAATTTAGAAATCAACCTTAAAAGATGATACATTTTTATTAAGTGGTGTTCACCCCAGTATTTCCAGGTAGATTTATCATTTGATAATTAATCATCACAATTTACCATAAGAAAAAATATATGCTTTTTAATTTGATTACGTATTAACTGATCAACACTTATGTGCACATACAGTAGAAACATTCATCGGGTGTCAGGCAGTTGGGAAGGGGGAGGGGGAAGGGTAGATACACACCTAATGGGTGTGGTGCACACTGTCTGGGGGATGGGCATGCTTGAAGCTCTGACTTGGGTGGGGCAAGGGCAATATACATAACCTAACATTTGTACCCCTGTGAGATGCTGAAATAAAAAAAATTAATAAAAAAATCAATCAATAAATAAAGCAGAATGAAGACAAAATAAAGATAAAAAGATAAAAAATAATTCTTAAATCAGTATTTCTCTAAAAAGGGCATGAAGAGCTTGCATAACTTTACACAAAACCATAGCAATGGAGACATGACTAAGAAATAAGTGCAATGGACTAATTTATTTATTACTTTTTAATAATTTCACCAAATGTTTATTGAGTTGCTACTATATATGTATAGCATTGTGCAAACTAATTGAGACATAAAAATTATTTAATCATAGCATTTATCTTCCTGTGCCTTCAATTATAGTTAACACATAGACCCATAAGCAAGTAATTGTTTTACCATGAGGGTAAATGTTGAAAATATTTTGGAAGTGCTATGTGAGTAGAGTGGACAGAGTTGGGATTTGACCTTAGCCTATTCTGCATTTTAGTAGGTAACTCAATAAATATTTGGTAATCTGTTGAGTCCATTCAAGTGCTCTTGAGTAAGTATATTCCCTGTACCTAGTGCTGCTCATGTATTGCTCTTAGAGGTGTATGAAACCATAAAACACAAGTTTTTCTGTAAATATTTCATTTTCTCTGAAATAATTTGGAACTTCTGTTATTGTTAAACTGTCACCCTTATCTCTCATTTAAAAGCACAGAATTAACAGGAAGTGAAAATGGGAATAAGATGCAAGATAATTGTTTTACTCTTGAATGTGACTATCTCAGGCTGCATCGGCTTTTCCCAGCCAGCAGTTGGCTGCTGGGATGACATCCTGTCTGGTTGTTGTTGTCACTTAGTTCCCTTCCTTGGAGAGGTGGTTAGGTGGATTGGCTGCAGCTGTGCTCCATCAGATTCTTTTCCTTTAGGCTCCTGAGCCCTTTAACCACTGCTCCTAATTCTCCTCCCCCCTCTCCCTCCCTGCTCAAGTGTATTTCATCCAGGATGCATTTTATGTAGAGTCTGACAACTTTTTTTTTCCCTGAAAAAAGTGTAAATCCCTTTTACTTTACAGAATATTTTTCATTGATTAATTGCTTCCTCTTTTATTATGAAATTTCTTGGAATGTCAAATGTATTGAGGAACACATTGAGGTCTTTAACTCCCTTCTGTCCCAGGGAATTAAGATTCTAAGCAGACTGCAGACTCCTTCCCAAAGCGCTCTCTGCCATGGTAAAAAATGAACTTTTCTCAAGCAGTTGAGTGATGATGATTCAGCAATTCTCTTAGAAAATATGAATCCAATATTTTTAAAATCCATATTTTAGCCATGACATTTTTTCACCTTCCTCACAAAGATAGTATGGAGAGACACTGTTTGAAATTAGCATTCTTTCCTTTCTTTCTTCGAGTAAAATCATAATGAGCCATGTGAGTAAAGTTTATTTGTATATTTCTGACCCTTGGTAAATAAAGTTAAATACACACACACATACACACTCTTATGTCTTGTAAAAATAGATTCATACTTTTAGTTACAAATATAATCACAGTCCTTATATTTTTAAATTAATTTGTTTGGTCCTTACATACCCTATTAGCAGGAAGTCCAGGAACCTACCCATGTCTTAATTGTCAAAAAACTCTAGGGAATGTTGTAACGGGCTCTCATTCCATTTTACTCACAGCAGGAGAAGAGAATACCAATTTGGTCAAGCCACCATTTTATTGTTTCTCACTATCATGCGCTGTTTTATTCTCCCAAACATCCGGACAGATAATGCTCGTCCACTGCTGGGAAGGATGATTCCATTTCCTTACAGCCTAATTGGTAAAGGAAGCCCCACACATAATCTCCCAAGGGTGCAGCCTTAAGCGTTCATCACGTTTAGTTCCAATTTCTAGCAGCTACCTCCTCATAATCCTAGAATCCTCATATTCCTTTTCTTCCTGGCAACCACATGCATTCCACTGAGGCCACTCCTCAGACTCAAAACTGTTAGAACTCCCCTTCAAAGGGACACTCCCCTCAGTAGTCCCTAAATGATTTTTCTGTCCTCATCTGCACCTTGAGATTGCTGGCAACTTTTCTCATTAAGAAAAAGAAACACACACACACACACACACATACACACCACACATACACAAATTTAATCTCTGGTTAAATGCTTTTGATGGGCTATCCCATTATTTGTAAACACTATGGTATTATTACATATGTATGTATATGTACATGTGTACAGTCAGCCCTCCATATCCTTGGGTTCAACCAACCACAAACTGAAAACATTCTTAAAAAACAATAAAAATAACAATATCACAATAAAAATTAATAAAAATTTTAAAATATAGCATAACAACCATTTATTAAATATATAGCATTTTCATTATATTAGCTATTATAAGCAATCTAGAGATGATTTAAAATATATGGGAGGATTTACATAGTCTATATGCAAATATTATACTATTTTATATGAAGGACTTAAACATTTGGGGATTTTGGTGTCCAGGGGGTTCCTGGAACCAATCCCCTCTAGACACTGAGAGACAACTATATGTGCATATATATATAATATAATATAATATATTAGTATATAATGTGTATTATAAATATGTGTGTTGGTTTGAGCCCATCAATAGACCACAATACATGAGTGGATTAATAAAATGTGGTATATGTATACCATGGAGTTCTACTCAGCCACAAAAAACAACGGTGATATAACACCTCTTGTATTATCCTGGATAGAGCTGGAGCCCATTCTACTGAGTATCACAAGAATGGAAAAACAAGCACTATGTGTGCTCACCATCAAATTGGTATTAACTGATCAACACTGCACATATAGTAATAACATTCATCAGGTGTCAGGCAGATGTGAGGGGGGAAGGAGGGGTACATACACACCTAATGGGTGTGGTGTGCACCATCTGGATGCTGGACACTCTTGAAGCTCCAACTCGGGTGGGGCAGAGGCAATATATGTAACCTAAGCATTTGTACCCCCCTAATATGCTGAAATAAAAAAAAAGAAAAGAAGCAAACAATATAATATTATACAGAAAAAAATACTGTATGGTATGTACTGTTTCAGAGTATTCTATATGCATAGAATATAGATATTTAGGACAATACTCAAGAATTAATTTTGTCCAAGGAGGAAAAAATTCAACAGAATCATGTAGCTATCAGCAGATTTTACTCCATAATTAGGTCATGAATATATCACACTATTTTCTTCTTTTTCTTTGATTCCTGACATCTACAGATATGTTAGGGGTTTTTGCTTGTTTGTTTGTTTAAGTTTTATTCCTAACAGCACAAATTATATTCCAGTTTAGTGTAATGGCTGGTTCTTTATTTCCAGTATGGAGAAAAGCATATAGTATAATCTCAACAAATATGTTTTTTACAAAGCTTGTATGAATGGACAGATTACATTATTGGCAGTCATAGTATATGGAATCTGTATATTGTTTGTAGAGGTTTTTTGATCCAAGTATATTCAATTTAATTAAAACTTCTGGCACAATCAACTTGTTACATTCAACAAAACCATTTGTCAATGAATGGGCTGACCTCCACTTAAACATATCAAATGCCATGTGGCTTTGTAATAATAAACATTGAGAAAGAAGTAAGCTTATCTTACTCTTTTTTCTTTCATTTTAGCATCCACAATCCTTTATATCACGCTTAACAGTGGCAACCACAGCAAAAGTGTCAAACGGTGTCAACCTTGTCCATGCATGGACATGAGACTCTCCCAAGGAATTTTGCACATGATCTTAGCCAAAAGGCCAAGCAGCGATGCCCAAAAAATTCTGTCCATCATTATTTGGTTATTTTGACACCTGAAATTTTATAAAAATTGGAAACTGTGGTATGTTTTAATTAATTTTTAGTAATAAAAAGTTGTTGCTTTTAAGTATCTTATTCTATTTTGAATTTTTATTATGGATATTTAAATCAAAAGGGAAGAAAGGTGAAAGAAAAAGAAGAAGTTGTAGAAAAAGCACTTTATAATTTATTAGCACATAAGGATTTTAATCTATGTTTTGTAACCAAAAATTCCTAGCCTTGGATATTAGGTAGTTCTAGGGAATTTCACTTCATCAAATGCAGAGCAAAACTAGAAGCTGTTTATCCACACCTCACTTGTGTGTAATTATTCGTGAGTGACCTTCAACCACCACTCAGGCAGGTCTTTACATATGAAACTTAAATGACTACCTGCTAATTTAGCATAACTTGAAGACTATGTTGAATAAAATAAATAAGTTAATGAACTTCAGTGATTGTATGACATCATCTGGGTGGGGTTAAGGAGGAGTTTGGGGAGAGATCAGGATTATTTTGACCTCTGCAATCCTTAACCTAATGTTTTGAGTTTAACAGTTTTCAAAGAAGGGGAATAAGATGTTGTCATTTGCTTCTTGTGGTTCCAGTTGAAAACCTCAATTTAATGGGTACCTATTTTACAAGAAAGAGCATTTCTGGAGAAACAATGAGTGCTCTAGGCATAAGCACTAAGAAAGCAGTGAGGTCAGAATGGACATGTGTAGGAAATCTTGGGGGCATACATATGCTCCTACTTAGAAGATTCTTTTTGGCTAGGTGAGCAAATATTGGGCAACATGTTTATAGGATGTGCAATAGAGCCTCCAAGAAAACACCAACAGCAATATTTGCCCAACGTTACTTTTAATCCGTTTAACTTTTCTCTTTCCTTCTAAGAAGGGGTAAATAAAAAATATTTGGCATTTGTTTTGTTTTGTTTTAAAGTAATAGCCACCTCATCAAACCTCAAGTTTGACAGTGTGGGCTCATATGTCAGATTATATTAGTTCAGCTCTGCCTTGTTAAATGGGAATAATTCATAAAAACTCCCCAAAGTAAAGCTCAAAGTGAAACCGACTTCCCAAAGTTTCAAGAAATATTACTCAGAAAAAATAAATCTGCAATATTTCGTACAATTTCTTTTGCCTATCTTCTTGAACCATATTAGTTTTATTAGTATTAAAAATTATAGCTGTGTCAGTTCTGCAGCTGATAGTGGTTTGGTTCAAACCAGAGTCAGTGGCAGCTGCAAAAATAAGGAAACATCTTGTCTGTTGCCATGAGAGGATTAGAGTGTAACTCATAGCAAGCCAGCTTTATGCAAACTACCTCGGGTTTATCATGTAAAAATCAAAGTCACATGTCTCCACATGAGCTGTGTTAGCTGAAAAACTTCCAGGCTGCTAAGCAGAGAAATGTAACCACAAACATCATGAGGCTTTCTACATGTAAAGGACAAATGAGTGGGGCATTCGCCTCCTATAAGGGCAGTTTCGATCACAGAAGACTTTCCTGCAGCTCTTAATTGCCTCCTCACTCATCAAAGGCACTCCAGTGAGAAATGGGTTGGAGAGTTACCTCCGACAATTCAGGGCTCTCCTCCAAGAACAGTGCAGTCTGCTCTTCCCAGGATTCAACTGCCAATTCATAACCCCTAGACAAGAGTTTCTTTAATGCTCTTTTGAACCCATAATCACAGCAAGGAATCCATTTTCATCCAGATCCAGTCTGCATATATGTGTGTATATGTGCATACATGTATACATATATTTATGTACTATTACAACTCTAAAGCCTCATGCAATGTACTCTGATAATTTCTATTGTACTCCATTCTGTTTAAGTTTTATATGGTTGTTGCAGCCCACAAAATTAACTTCATGACACACACACAAATATGCCCTGACTCACAGTTTGTAAAATACTGCCAAAGTTCAGTACTTCTCGTGTCCAGCTATGTATCAGAATCACCTGGGGTGTCTTCTCAAAACAAGATCCAGGACTGGGTCAAAGGAGACCGGAAGTGACTGCCACCAAAGGAACTTTCTGCCGTTTATGTCCCGCATGTCCTTGGATAAGTTACTTAACCTTTCTGAGTCTCAGTTTCTTCACCTGTTGAATGATAATAATAAAGTCTTCCATGCAGGGTCCTTGTAAGCATGAAATGACATCATACCTACAACATACTTTGCTTTAAGTCTGGAACATGGTAAGAAGGCATCCTTAACAAGTCTTAAAATCATACTATTTCTATAGTTGGGTTACATTACTGATGTCTAATGGGGATTTTTTTCACAAAATGTCCTAATCTGCCTTCAACACTGTGCCTTTGCTAGAGTAAAAGTGGATTAGAACTCAGCCACCTCATTAATACCTTGCCTGAATATTAAATCGGAGATGCCTAAGCAAGATACTAATGAGGTGACCGAGTCCTAACCTGATTTTGGCCCCTACTGAAGACATTAATGAGGTGACCAGGTTTTAACCTGTTCTTGGCCTCATGTATATATTAGTTTACAAAGCAGATAAGAACCTGTTTTTTAAAAGGCTATTAAAATATGAAATCATAAGCCTAGTTGGGTTTTCTGTTGCTTTTTTATTTATTTATTTTTTACAGGAACATAAATGAGAAATATAGAAGGAAGAACTAGGCAGAGTTAGTTAGAAATCCCTAATAATAATCTTGTACATTATCCTATACCAATTTTCCGGAAGAACTGGCGTGGATTGCCATTCATATTGTTTAAGTAAATACTGGGGCTTTTCCAGTGAATTATTTTCAATTTAACACAACAATATCCTAAATCCATAGGTCCTGAATTGAATCATGTGGCAAGTTTTTATTGGATAACCAGTACCAACCATACTTAAGTGCTACGGCAATACTAAGAAAATTTGAAGTGTGGTCCCTTCCCTCAAAGTGCTTACGGTTTGCTTGGAAAAAACTATTTTAAAAGATAATATATTCATAGAAAATCTGAGGTATAGTAAGGCAACAGATTAGGAAATATTGCCATTGAAAAGACAGTTTCCATGAAAAGGGGTGCACAGTATCACGGGGGCCACATGGAGAAACACCCGGGTCATTCAGGAGGCAGAGGGAGAGGGAGATCTGTGGCTAAGAGCCTTGGTTGTGGGGCAGTCCCTCGTGGCGGCAGTCCCTCCAGAGTGAGCAAGGGCCCAGTGTCAAAGCATCAGAATCCAGAAAATAAAAGACAGGGTTAACACAGAAACAAACCCAAACCTGGCTAGTACTAATAACACAGTTTGCCACTAATGTATGCATCACTTACCAAACAAATTGAAGAATTTAGAGAAATTATTTTCAACCTTGGATACACATTGGAATCACATGGAGAATGATAAAAGTACTCATATTGAATTTCCATCCAAGATACTGACTTAATTCGTCTAGGCTGAGTCCGGGGCATGAGGATTTTTAATATCTCCCCCAGGTGATTTTAATTTATAACCCAGGTTAAAAACCACTGAGGTAGAGCAAGAGTGAACAGGACAGGTGGGGACAGGCATATTTTTCCTAGAGTTGGCCAGCTTATGTCTCATCTTTTGCAGTAGAGAGGAGGGAAGAGAGGAGAGGAAATAACAATACCATATAAAATAGTGTATCTAACATGCGTTGGGTACTTTCTGCATGACAGGCTTATTTTAAGTACTTCAAATACATTGTCTAATTTTCTCCCTAGAGCCAAAAAGGAAAACATAATAAGGTCTTCATTTTACTCAAAGGAAACTGAAACTCAAAAAGGGTAAATGATTTACTTACAGTCTACAGCTAATATGTTGGTAAATACATATCTCTTCTCTTTCAAATTAGAATCTAGTTATTTTTTAAAAGGAGAAATACTATTTTCTCCTCCAAGTAACCAGTATTTTTCCTATCTCATAACTCAAAAGTTAAATGTTTCCTTTGTATCCAACTTTAAATACTTCTTGTGTTGACCCAATACCAATTTAATATTATTGCAGAGAAATCTGTGAACTCAAGCATAATTGATATTGATAATTTTTTTCTGTCCAGCACCTTCATTTCTGTGAGGCTTTTACCAACCCCCTCCTTCCCTGCCACCCCCTATGGTTATGATTAGCTTATGAATGACAGTGGCAGACATAGAGCTGGGGGTTATCCCACCCTGGTATTCCAGTATTTTATCTTTAGTGATTGGGCCAAAAGATGATCACATGACCTAAGCTGGGCCAATCAGAGTGCGTCCACTGAGATTTCAGGGGTAGATGCTGGAGAGACAACGTGTCTCTGCTTTGTGCAGTGTAGGCTGTAAGAACATACACCCGAGCTTCTTTGGGATCCTCTTGAAGGCATGAGAGAATGAGGCCAACAGGAAGAGAGACGCAAGTACAAATAGAACCAAGAGGTGGATAAGCTGACATCATTGTTTAAGCTTCTGGATTTAGTCAGGCTTAAATGCAAACATCTCCACTCACGGACTTTACAATTGTGTGAACCGATAAACTTCCTTTTCACTTAAGCTGTTTTGAACTGGGTTTCTGTCACTTCTAACTATTCCTTATAAATTCAGATGTTTCCAAAAAGTATGTATTATTTGGGGACACAGGCCTATTCCATTTCACCAGGATATACTGGAAAAGAATGCGGACTAGGGTGTGCTTTTCTTCTGATATGTACAACTAATGCCTTTTTGTGTATGCAAATTCCCCAGATCCAAGTTTAAAAGAAGGCTGTACTGCAAGTTCAAAAGCAATGAAATATTTTGTCACAGTCCTTTAGAGAAGAATACGTCTCATTTGTCCATTGATGAAGGAGTCAATTGATGAAAATCAATTACTAATCATCTGCTGTGTGTCAAGAAATGAGACATGTATAGGAAGGGCCCAAAGGTAAAAGCAACACAGTCACCACTGTCAAGAAGCGCAGTGCTTGTGGAGAACACATGGACCCAAATAACCAGCACTAGGAGGTAATGAATGCATGGGAGGCTGCCAAATGAGCAGCATGAAAGGATTTCAGGACTACGTATGTTTAAAGGAATGAGCAATAGCTGTTGGATGAAGGTGGTCAGGAACAGTTTTTTGTTTGTTTTAGAGGAAGTGTAACCTGACCTGTCCCTTGAAGAATGGAAAGATTTAGCAGAGAGATTATCTTTGTCTACACAGATAAAATTCCACATAACATACTTGAGCTATTTCCAAAGTCCAAATCTAGAACGATGGAAGCAGAATTTAATGCAGCAGAAAACTCTCTCTTTGCCTCCAGCTCCATACCATTATTTTAAAATTTTTATTCTTTAACATGAAAAAGAATCGGATTTATGAAAAATATAGTATATATCACATACTGTTTGAGGTGGCCGTGGTTCTTGCCCTTAAGGGGTTTTAAGTGATTTAGAAACTTCAGATAAATATGTCATTGTTTTGAGTAATACCTATAGGACAGGGCACCTAACCCAAACTAAAAAGTCAGAGTAGGATTCTTGGAAAAAGTAGCTTCTAAACTAAAACTTTACTAAAAGCTGAATAGAGGTTAGCAACGGTTCTAAAATGAGAAAAAGCTTGATACGCCTGTATATGGCAAATCAAAGAAGGTCAAAGTGGTGATAGCAAGATACTTGTGAAGGTGGAAGGGGCAACAGATGAGTTTAAGCACTGGTGAGAAAAAAAAGCCCTGGTGATACCAGAGAGCAGCTGTTCTCTAATAGCATGGGCCCCTGCAGGTCCATGAGACACTTTCAGGGAGTCTGTGAAGTCAATTTTTGTAGAACGCTAGTACATTACTTGCCTATGAAAGCTTATATTCTCATGAGTATACAGTGGAGATTTCCACTGTGCATTTGAAAGATCTACATAAAAGAGTGAACCAATATGTTCCAAATACAAATCATGATGTTACAAAAATCATTCAAAGTACAAGATAGGCCAGTGTCATAGACTATAAAGCATTCCTGAACATGGTTTCAGATTCCGTATTGCAAATTACCTTATTACTGGTAGTTAAGAAACTACCAGTTTTCAAATTTTGATGTAGTATAAAAGATGAATATTCACAATTATCTAAGATGGCCGTGAAAATACTCCTCCTTTTTCCAACTATGTATGTGTGTAAGACAAGATTTTCTTCAGATATCAATACTTCAACCAAAAGAAGTCACAACAGATTGAATGCAGGAGGAAGTATGTCGAGGCCAGGCGTGGTGGCTCATGCCTGTATCCTAGCACTTTGGGTGGCCAAGGCGGGAGGATTGCTTGAGGTCAGGAGTTTGAGATCAGCCTGAGCAAGAGTGAGACCCTGTCTTTACTGAAAATAGAAAAATTAGCCAGGACTGGTGGTGCGCACCTGTAGTCCCAGCTACTCGGGTGGCTGAGGCAGGAGGATTGTTCGAGCCCAAGAGTTTAAAGCAGCAGTGAGTTATGATGATGCCACTGCACTGCAGCCAGGGTGACAGAGTGAGACTCTATCTCAAGAAAAAAAAAAAAAAAGAAGGAAGTATGCTAATCTAGCTAACTTCTATTAAGGCAGACTTAAAAAAAATGTTCTGAAGTGTAAAACAATTCCACCCTTATAACTAATTTTTTTGGAAAAAGTATAGTTATTTTTCATTAAGAAAGGTTTATTAGTGTTATTTTTAAATGAATTAATATTTATTTTTCAGTTTTAATTTATAATATGGTAAATGTAGATAGATACAACCCACATAAACTCTTGGAGGTCCTTAATTTTTGAGAGTGTAAAGGGGTTCTGAGACCAAAAGTTTGAGAACATCTGCCACAGAGTGTCCTAGGGATTATTAAATCTCTGAGATCTCTTCTTTTCTTGACCCTGTGTGACTTAGTAAGCACTCCCAATAAATGTTGAGTCACTTCTCAGCTTCCATTCCCTGCCTTTCTCCAACTGTCTACTTTACAAGCCTGAATGAATAAACGGATCTTGCTTTCACATCACCAGTCAACAATAGGACCAGCTCCTTTTTGTTCTGAATCCTCCTTTCCCATTGATAATGTGTCAGGAGTAATAGCTGTCATTACAACAATTTAAGAGAATAGTGTAAAGATCAATAAACAACACGATCAAAATCACAGACATATCTACCTCTCTGCAGAGCACTCTGTTTTGATAAAAAACTGAAATTGACTAGGGAGACCATTCTGTTCAGCAAGGACTACGCAGTGGGCTTTGGGTGTTTCACATTATCAGATGCAGAGCTTTAAGAACATAAAGACATTAAAACACTGGAAGGCAACAAAAGTTGTCACTCGTTCTCCAACTCTGAAACTATTAATAATGCTTGTGAAAAAGATTATAATGAGCAATCTCTTATCTTTAAGGAAAAAAATGTCTGATTTCTTTCTTTGCTTTCAAGCCTCTGATTATTTCTGGCTGTTTGCCCCACATTTTGATCTTTAGATAAAGATGCCATTCCCCTAGGGTTTCTTTCCTTCTGAGGTCCACTGGGAAAATCTCTCTGAAGGCTTTTACTGGGATTTTATATTTAACACCTGGCTGCTGAAAGATTTCAGGAAAAGTAAGCGGTCCGTTCAGTTGCAAAGCTCTAGGATCCTCTGCAGGAAAATGGTCTGGACGTGTAATGAAGTGGCACAATGGTGGCAAAAGTGACAGTAGTAGCAAGGCCTCAGGAAAGGCCCTGTCTCTTGGCGCCCCTCTGGCCTGTGGCATCACCACGTTCCCAGGCTCCAGCCTCCCTCCGCGCAGACAGCTCAGTGTGCTGGTTCACCGGAGGTCACTAGGTTGCTCTCTGGAATAGGAACAGGCCTCTCCTTGAAACTCAGCTGGGACCACCCCGATCTTTTCAGTTATAAATTTTGTCAATTTTGACTACATGTGATAGGTCAGAGGACATCAAGTCAAAATCTAGCTTCTGCCAAATTTTGATTTAAAAAGTCTTTCTCATTCTTTTCTTTTCAAATGGTATTATTTTAAAATGGTTGCTTATTTTAGATCGAATTGAATCAAGCTTAGTAGAAAAGGATTTTGATGTCTGCTCTCATTTGAATTTGCTTGTCCAAATCCCTTTAAAGCGATTTATATGGTAATCTTCCAAAAATTCTCTTCTCCTGCTTGCTTTTATGTATAAAAAATGGTATGTTTGTGTCAATGTTTTACATTAATTTGACATTTTTTCAATCCTTTTTAAAAATCATATTTCTCTAGTCAATCCTTTTAACAGCTGAAAAATTTATGCATGATTACATATGAAATACATGAGTGCCCTCTCTTGTCCACCTCAAAGTAAAACAGCTTTACTAATCAAAAAATTTTTAGTGGTAGGAAACAAAATCTGCCATGTTTAATAATATATGCCAAATTATTTGTCTTCCTTTTAGGAGAATTTGATGTATAAATATATCATATACTTAATTAAAAAGAGAGGAATTTATTGGAAAAAATAATTGTAAAGTGAATACAACTTCTTTTCTAAGTTAAAATTATAGTCTTTATAACACAACATTAATACCAGTTATAATTTGGGTGTTGGGGATGGGGAAAATAGATCTCAGAGGGTATATTGAATTCAAGTAAGTCTAGCTTTTAAAATGTATCATTTTCATTTTGAAAATGTCACTGAAATGATTGCACTGTCAGAAAGTTCTAAGTTCCCAAAGTTAAATCTATAAATAGCAGTATTCTGATTTTCACTTTTTTAAATGACTTGAAGGAAAAGCAACACAAATACGCCTGTTGTTCAGAGCCAGTCATTTTTTATATTGCTGCTCAGTAATGGAACTGTACAAAAGGGCATACTATGGTGCTATTAATTTTTAAGAAAATTTATTTTCCATTTTTATAGCCCTAACTGTCTTCCTCTAGAGTTTATTGAACCAGACAAAGTGTACATAGATTTTTGTGTTTGGTATGAAAGGCCAACTTGGGGTGGAAAATTCAGGATAAAAACGATCTTTAGACCAGAAGAAATTCAATGAACAGGACTGACATTCATGCTCTACTCAATGAGGATAATGAGGAATGCTCTGGGATGGTTTTAGGAATCTTATGCCATTTTGACTGAATTTCTTTGAAAGTTTTGAGTAAGTCAGAAAGCATTAGGCCCTGTGTAGATGCCCCCTGAAATCTCCAGTGAGGCAGTTTTCACCATAAATCCTTCACATCCTATGAAAAATGTTTCCTTAAGGCATGAAGGGAAGTTATATTTATTAGAGGGATTTTTTTTTGAAAGAGCCACACAGGTTTCTAAATCTAAGAACATACACTCCCCCCTCAGCTCCTTTCCTTCCACCCCACCAGTGTTGTACATTCTTGTCAAGTGCTCTGGTTGCCAACTAAAGAATATTAGTGCTACAACCCTTACAAATGTTGTGATGACTTTCACCAGGTGATAGGAATACTGCTAAGGATCAAATCTGTCCATACAGGACAGAGAGAGTCCCTCAGCAGGTGGCTGTAACTGTTTGCAGAGTCTAAGGTCACGCGTCCAAAGATGGTCTGATGTTCATCTCCTTCTGAGATATGTGGTTGGTGATATTATCTGAATACTTTCAATATCGTATTTCACTGGAGGAGGTCTGACAGGTTAAGTAAGAACTAGATCACCAGTTACTAGAGATGCCTCTCACCTGATATTGTGCCTTCATCATGAAAATTCATAGAGTAACCAGAATGATAGTCGCGACTACTCTGTAAAGTAGAATATATATTATCATCTCCATTTTACTAGTAACTTCACCAGTGATAGATAGAGTTAGAATTTGAGCTCAGGCATTCCAGCTCCAGAATCTATCTACACTAAACCTTATTCTAGCCCTTCTTACCACACAAACTTGTACCTGTTCTTCAAGGCTCTGTTCATTAACTACCTCTTCTCAGAATCTTTCTTTATTCTTTCACACAGATCTCTTTGTATTTTGAAATCTCATAACACTATTGTCAATCTTTCTCTAATGCCATCTTTCTAGTGATGGTTTTATTATTTATCTATTTGTCTTTTTTCTCCAACTAAACTGTAGGGTTATCAGGCAGTATCCATATGTAATTCATTTTTGTAGGAGAAGGCACTTAAAAATGTGATGGTAAGGCATGAAACAGCATTTTTAAATAAAGTTATTAGAAATAAACTTTCATCAATGCATTCCATCATTCTACTAATATTTATTAAGCTTCAATGATATGGTAGGTCTTTTTTTAGGTACTGGAGTTATAGCAGTAGGTAAATATGTTAAACTGTAGGCATAGCTTTATGATACAACTAATGAGTTAAATGTGATGAGATTTCTAGTCATGAGTCTTTAATTAATGCACAGCCTTATTATTAATGGTCAGTTATTAGTAGAAAAATAGCTTACTGATTTACTTTACATCATTATCAACAGAATAACTCAGAGAATGTGCACTGTCTGTAACGAGTTTTCTGTGAAGCATCATAGTATAAAACTGAGAAGCACTATAGATGGAAAAAGGAAATGAATCATCTTTACAATGGCAGTGGACCAATAGTGTAAAGAATATAGAAGTTTTTGATGTTTGAATATGGATAACTACTTGGGATGAGTTGCAGAGATATTGCAAAATCTTTGACAGAAAGCATGTGAAGATATGGAGTTCTTAACAAGGAAAAATGAACCTGATCAAGTTCTGTTTCATTCATCCAGTAGATCAAATATTCTCCTCCATGGGTTCAACTTGATTGGGAAAGGTGCAAGTTATTTAACATCATTACATTCTGGATTAAGATTTTTTTTTCCCTGAAGAACTCTCTCTAAGGTGCTGTCCAGACATGACACTATTTATCAGATAAAATTAAACCAAATAACTTCAGGTTGTTTTGACTACTGATGGATGAGATTTAGAAAATGACAGCCTGGAATCAGTCCATGAGGAACTGCATTCACACTGAGTTGATTGTGATTGTGTGTGGTACACCACTTTGATTTCTTCTATTTGGCCCATCTTTATGGATAATTTCTAGCAAGTTCAAATTTGCAACACAAATAAAGTAATCTGACAGCTTGTAAGGGTGGGAAAGGATGTTGGTTCATTTCCCTAAAGACTTATCTCATAGAAAGGCCATATATTATATGAAAAAGAAATATAGTTCAACATTTGTCTGCCAGAAAAGGCAGCCAAAATTTTTATATTGTTCCAGGAAGAAAACAATCCTTCTGCAATTTCCATTTACTCCTTTCTTACTAAACCTAGGACTTTATTCCTTTGGAGATAGATATGGGATTGCAACATTTTCATGAAATGAATCTTTAAGTAAATTTCAAAGTAGTTTTATTGCACAAACCCACAACTTCCCTTTCTTTTCTCAGTTGAGGCTCATTGTTGTCTTTAGCAGCTCTGCTCTTGATTTTGGCTTCCTGATTACCTACATCATTTGTTTCTCTGTCTTTTCTGACCCTTCACAACAACATTGTGGTATTCACTGTACTAACATGTGGGCCCAAATGAGCTCACACTGATTAACATATGGTATGTAAGTCCATAGGAATTTTATGATAATTGAGCAATAATTCTTGCATACTTATTTAAAAAATGTATCTGGGAAACAAATTATAGTAAAATATTTCCCCAAGGCTCTTAATAGCATTATCTATTTTTAGGAATTCTCTCTTTGTGATGGGACTCTTAACTTATTAGCTTATTAGTCTTGACAAGAAAAGAATGAAAGAGGTAGAGCTGTTGAAGTTATTTTTAGTCTAAATCTGGGTTTATTAGTAGCAATATGTGCCTATTGTGCCACCCTAGAGTGTCTAAAATAATCAGAGTAAGCCCTAAGGCATCGTGAGGGTGGGGGAACAGATAACTGAACCAACTTCTTTCCAACCCCATGAAGCTTTACATTCTATACTATACTGGAACCCTGATACAACACTATATTCAGGAAAATCCCAATAACTGAAATTAAATGTCCAGGACCCTGGGAGAAATGGGTTTCAGAGTCAGAAATTGAGTTATAGAAGTGAGACTTCTTTCACTCTGAGTGTGTGAACTAAATTTATATCTGCTACAAATATATATTGTTTCATTTTTTCTTTTTAGTTTATGTTTGTTCAATGATTTATTAATTGACATGTAAGGTATATACATGAATATGTATTTTCTTTTAGATTATTTTTATAAAATAAATTTCCTTATGAAGAATTACTAGATCAGAATATGTGAACATTTTTCCATCTCTTGTCTCATAGTTCCAGATTATTTTCCATAAGGATTACCTTAATTTACCCTGATCTCAAAAATGATTGAAGATACTGGTTTAATCATATGTTTACTAACTTTAGTTACTAGTATTTTTAAACAAATGTTGTGAATTGAGTAGTGGAAAATGTTAATTCAATTCAACAAACATTTAAGTTACTCGATAGTTTGTATTTTATACTATGTCTGCGTTTGTGAATTGAATTTCTTCTTATGAGCTTAGTTTTAGCAAGTAACAATTAACTTTGAAAAAATAAATGGTTTTTATCTTTAAAAATAAATAAATAAAATAAAATAATCAGAGTAGAATAGACAGGTAAGTAAATTGAAAGGCAACAGTTTTCTAAATATAGATTTGCCCTATCCCAATCTTCTTTATATATTCAGGCATAGATAGAATAAGTATAGTTGTCCTGTTGTAGCTTACTGTGGATTTTTTTTCTGGTTTGTTTTGTCTTGAATAGGTTGCAGAAGGGGATGGCTATTCAACGTAGGTCTCAGAGTGGTGAAAAAAGTTAATATTTATTTAGATATTAACTATATA
The DNA here is from genome assembly GCA_008086735.1 of Cheirogaleus medius. Lineage (NCBI taxonomy): Eukaryota > Metazoa > Chordata > Mammalia > Primates > Cheirogaleidae > Cheirogaleus > Cheirogaleus medius. The sequence goes on along the minus strand of VBSM01002616.1, from coordinate 25,342,546 downwards.
GATATTAGATATAGATATTAAAACACACTTTACATGTATCTTCCTTCAGTGCTCATAGCTACACATGAGTTGGTTCTTGCTGCTCTTATAAATGAGCAAACTGAGTCTTCAAAAGGATAAGGTATCCCAAACCACAGGTAATAATTTTTATCTCTTTAAATGCTAAAATTCCAAGCAATAATTTATGCAATAGCAACTACCTCCAGCTCAAATCACTCATACACACACACACACTTAGAATATTATATACCTCTACCACGAGGCTCCCGAAAAGCTTTCCATCCTGAAATAGAAATGCAATTAAGCATCTCAATTAGTAACCCTTAATAGCTTGGTGTAGACATCAATGGGATGAACCAATTAACCGCAACCCCTAAATGGTATTTCTTCTCCCCCTAAGGCTAGGTGTTGCCCTATTGTTTCCCACCATCCCTCACCCCTCCCACCCTACTGACTCCTAGAATGAGTTGTCTTGGCCACATTTGATTTTTTTTCCTATGGATTCTAATAATAAGTCAATTAGAGAGGCCTGACAGTTGGGGAAATGCCGTTGGTACCTCCCTTCTGCACAGTATGAGCCCAGTTGATGACAGAACAGAACATTTACTTTATTTGTTCTTTTTGTTATTTTTCCTACAATCCAATGAATGCTTTCTTTCCTAATTAGTTTTCTTCTCAGCAGCTTATCAAATTTGTCTCTTCCAAACTAAATAGATCAAACAACTCTAGATCGTTGTCAAAAGACAAAGTCAAACCATTTAGGGAGGGGGTAAAAATAGCTCTAACTCCATCTTTACTGAGCTTTGGGGAAAACTAAAATATGTTCATTTTTTCATTCAAATTGGCTGGCTGGCTTTATTTTTTGCTTTCCAGCATGACAGTAAAGTGCATTATTTTTTTATCAACAGCACGGCAGTGCTTAGATAAGGTGGGTGCAATCCCATTTTCCTCTCCTGGATGAAGACAGGCGAAACAGTATGTTTTGTCAGTATGGATATTTCTCTCCCAAGATAGTCCCCAGCACAGTTCTACATAAATGTTATTAAACTTCACATTAAACAGCCTGTGTGTGTGGGTACTGAGCCCAGAAGTGCCTGACAGCTAATGAATAAACATTATACTTTATTTCTAGCAAGGCTTTTTTTTTTTTTTAAGAGTATGGTGCCTGAATGCTTTTGGCAAAAAGACCCATTTATTTTATTTAAAAAACACATATGCTTACATGGAAACACAAGTAAACCAGGCAAAGTGTCGCTCCAATTCTTGCATCTATAAATAGGTAAAACTCGGGTGATTTTGCCCTAAGAAAGTCAAAGGGACACAGCCTCATTCCGTTCAGAGAAAATGCTGCTGCCGCGTTTCCTACTCCAACCCCCCTCTCAGAGCTGGGTGTCAGTTACCCATCTCGGGCACTCTCCAGAATGCTTATCTCTTTTCCAAAACACATGGACTTGTGAATACAAAGTTCAAAGGGCGTTCTAAAGCACAGCCGGTTTAGCCCTTATTTGGAAAGAGAAGCATGGTTTTAAAAATATATACATATACGTGTTTGTGTGCACGTGTCAAACAAAGACAGCAGGTACGCCCAATATAGTTTGGAGCTGGAATTTTCTTCCTTGCGTGCATGTGTTTATCTTTCTTTTGTATTTGTGGGCTTACATTGTTTTACTGCCTTATAAAACATACATGCCTAGATTAAAGAGCTTACCTTATTTTAGCATACTAGTGAAATGAAGGATTACTTATTACTTTTTCATCTCACTGTTAATGAATTTATTATACACTTTTCCACAATTTGTCTCTGGACTCTTAGGCCACCAACAGTGAATGATATTAACACAGAAGTTTCCTTACTCTAAATGTATAGCGCAAAGTTTATACTAGCAAATAGTATACAGTGAACTAATAACACTAGAAAGGCAAGTATGATGTGAATATATAGCTACATGATATTTTCAAGGGCAAAGGCCACTTGTAACCACACCAGGGTGTCTCTGGTTTATCAAAGTGAGAAGAGCTATTATTAATATGAATGGCCGAAGCTTACATAACTCACCAAGTACAACTGGCTTTTGAGGGCAGAATTCCTGTAATGAAGTGGACAAGCTGTCAAGTTCGGGGCAGTCAGGTTTGGTGACTGCTCTGTGGACAGAGTCTTGGGCTCATCTTTGTATCATCATCTAGCACTGGAACTGTGATTAACAACCACTCAGGCTGGGACCTCGAGCCTCTTGATGAACTCTGCTTCAGAACAAAGCCATCATTCTAAGGAGCAGTTTAGTGTGCTTTAATGAACTGGAAGAAGGCAGAACGTAAAGGCAGGGAGATACAGGCACTCTGCAGGAAAGCGGATCATTAAAAATAATGAGCAGCCTTTCACTTCCTTCTTTTTATTAACTTTCTGCAAAGGACAACCCGACACTTTATTTTTTAACACCGTCTCCACTTTTACTAATATCCGTTAGCAGATGGCTAAAAAGTTTTCCACAACATGCTCCATAATACTTGGAACCACACTGCAAAACATTCAGGGTCTTTTCCTTTCTCCTTTTTGTTTTGTGAATCTTAGAACTGGCTTCTCTAATAACTGCCTCTGAAGCTAAATAAAGATTTGCCATCTGTCCTACCTCTAAAATATACAAAGGTAGCATTTTAAGGGAGAGTTGAAAGCACAGAGCAAGGGCAAAGAAAAAGACTTGAAATATCCACCCTAAAGTTCCAGTCATTCCAAATTTCTGCCTCCGACTGGCCCTGCGGTACTAACTCGTGCCTAGGAACCTCCAGGAATCGTTTTGACACTTAAATGCTGGCACCGTTTTGCTCTCAGAATTCTGATAGGAAAAGAGAAGGCTGAACGAACCAGATGGTTGGTAAAAGGCCAGAATTTTAGTCTTGAAGAGATTTCTAGAATGAATTATGAAACTAAGTGCTCTGAGTTAGTACTTTGTTCCCTTGGAAAACTGCTGCCTTAGTGCCAAGTAACAGAACTGAACTCTGATTTTTTTCCCTTGTAGTTAATAACTTAAGCCAAGCTTTTGATCAAAGGGAAGGAAGCACAACTGCTAAGACCTAGGGAAGCTGTCAGCTTGACCATAAGTCTCTGTGGCCTGTGGATCCAAGTGACCCAGGCTTCCATTAATCAGAGAGTGGGAGAGGAAGTAGTATTGGAACACCTTGTAAGCATCAGGCACGTGTCAAATACTTCATCTACACTATTGCATTTAATCCCTATCCTAACCCTAAGAAGTTGGCATTTTTATCCATGAGTGATATATAAAAAGTTAAAATTCATTCATTCATTCATTCAACAAATATGTATTGCATAATAACTATATTCTAGGCATGGTATTAGATGCTGAGGCTACAATGACTAACTAGATAGACACAGTGACTGCCTTCACAGGGCTCACAGTTTAGTGGGGAAGATAGATATTGTGTAAGTATTTACAAACCTGATGAGCATTATAGAAGGGGAAGCATAAGGTGCTAAATAGGCATTAAAAAATAGAGAGAGACCAGCCTGGTCAACATGGCAAGACCCTGTCTCTACAAAAAATAAATAAAGCCTGGAGCAGTGGTCTGTAATTCTAGCACTTTGGGAGGCCAAGGCTGGAGGATTGCTTGAGGCCAGGAGTTTGAGACCAGCCCAGACAACATAGTGAGACCCTGTCTCTGTAAAAAATAGAAAAGTTAACCAGGCATGATGGCATGCACCGGTAGTCCCAGCTATTTGGGAGGCTCAGGTAGGAGGATCACTTGAGGCCAGGAGTTTGAGGTTGCAGTGAGTTATGATGATGCCACTGCACTCTAGCCTGGGCAACAGAGAAAGACCGTGTCAAGAAAGAAGGAAGGAAGGAAGGAAGGAAGGAAGGAAGGAAGGAAGGAAGGAAGGGGAAAGAAAAGAAAGAACGAAAGAGAAAGAAAGAAAGAAAGAAAGAAAGAAAGAAAGAAAGAAAGAAAGAAAGAAAGAAAGAAAGAAAGGGAGAGAGAAAGAAGAGATGGAGGGAGGGAGGGAGAAAGGAGAAAGAAAAAAAGAAAATAGAAAGATTATTTACTCAATCATTCAGCACATAATTATTAAAAGCCCTAAGATACTACTAGCTTTGAAGTCTACTACAAGCTTTTGGCTTAGGAAATCAAGCAGTGTACTCATTAAGAAATAATCTTTCCTCTCCTGGATACATCCTTGATTAATGTAATATCACTTAATAATAGCAAAGCACAAGTGGAAGATGCATGATTGTTAATATTGCCACAAATGTATTTGCTCACTTAGGTAGAGCAAAGCTAAAATTCAATGACCAATAGGTACCTATGATTATAGATTAATACTAATAGAACCTTCTGTGTTGAGGAAAATGTTCTGTATCTGTGCTATACCTGGACATGTGGCTATGGAGCATGTGAAAAATTGCTCCATGTAACTGAGGGATTGAATTTTTCATTTGATTTGATTTTAATTAATTTAAAATCTAATTTTAATAGCCATATGTGGTTAGTAGCTTCCACATTTGACAGCACAGTTGTAGATAATTTACCTGGGGCAGAAAATTCTGTGAAACTTGCTTCCTCCACCACCACCTTTGGAGAGGTTTGGGTCTAAGTCAGTCCAGGAAGCCCAAAGGAATTTGTTTCTGCTTGAGTCATATTGAGACTCCTGTAACCTACTGGATCCTAGTATTTGGGGGATGACTGCAAGGAAGGAATAAGGTAGCTATAAGAAACCAAGTCCAATCTAGACTCTAATTAGATTCAACCACAAATATACCTGGATTCATTCTCAAACCAAATTATCCCACTGGTGTTAGTCAATCTGGAGATGATCCAGCATTGGGCCATTCCAGACAAGAGCAGAATCCCAGGTTCTTCTGCAACCATTCAAATATTGTAGCTCCCAAAACCAGTTCGAGTGAAAGACAAAAGGGCAGATTAATCTCTAGACGTCTCAGTTAGTTACCCATCAGAAAGAATTCAAGTCTCCCCAGAGTGAGAGCAGCGACTGTATACACACACTGACACATGCACACACAAGCCTTTGGGTGTTGATGTCTCTATCAGACTCGGTGACCATATGTGCTTGACACGGTTATTTTGTTAAGAGTACTAATCAGGGAATGAAGTAAAACAAAGATGATTTAAACCTAAAAAGAAATGAAAATGAAATTGTTCCAGATTCTTTTGCCAAAGTACCCGACTCATTATCTGAGCTTGTAAGGAAATATTATCTATTAAGCAATAAATAAAATTAGTCCTGTCAGGTATTCAATTATTCAGTGATAAAATTTACTATTCTGTTTCTGGCTTAAGCTCCCATGTTTGGTGGGTCTCTTGGCCTAACATACACCGTATTATTTTTTTTATAACATATAGTCAGATATATTTCAAATTTCCTCTTGAATGACAATAACTTGACTACTTTTTTTTCTCTGTGTTTTGCATCTGCTGGCTGCTACCTCCTTAGCCAGCTACTTGACCTCATACCCCCCACCTGTGAACCGATGCAGGTTTCTAACATAGGTGCACCTTATTACTCACCAGGCATTACTGACAGACTACTGCCTCCAGGCCTCCGTAGGATCAGGAAGCAACAGGAATCAGAGTCCCAGTTATCACTTGCTTTATTCTTAAGGAAAGGAAAGGAATCAGACCATTAAAAATATGACACATGTATTTTAATATGTTTGGTACTTGCCAATTACCCTTTTGAAAATTGGTCTTATGCAAGCACTATTCAAAAGAAAATTGGCTTGAGGCATGACTTAGATCATTTCATGAGATAATAGTAATAAAAGCTTCCATTGATTTGAAGCTAATAATATGCTAAGCATATTTATTACACACATTCATTGTTATATTCAGTTTTCAAAACAATCAGTAAAATATAAACAATTGTTCCTATCTTTCAGGTGAAGAAATACAACATCAATGAGCCTAAACAACTCTTCAAAGGTCACGCAATTTGGAAGTGACAAACCCATCTAACTCCTATAGCCAGTGCTATTTCCATTTTGCTGTGCCATCTTTTTGTGAATAAGGTCCCTGGGACTGAAGAAGAGTCAGGGGAAGAATGCCAAATTGTCTAACTTCATCGGGTTGGTAGAAAGTGATAAAATGTCTATCTCTCAATATATGTCCCTTAACTCTGCCTAGCATAATACTAAGCACAAATGAGGAATTTGCTGAATGAAATAAGATTTTAAAAATCTGTTCTCAAAACATTCATTGCAAATATATTTTTGAGCAAGTATTATGTGCAAACATTGTATTTAGCACTGGAATATGGGAGAGAATAAGAAAGAAAAGACTTCTCCTTTTGTGGATTTATATTAAGGTGGGGAAGACCAAAAAAAAAAAAAAAGAGGAAGGACAGCAATGAACAAAATAATTCCAAATGGTTCCAGGGCATATGAAGAAAGTAGAAGAGAGAGAGGTGACCCGAGGCTCTGGAGTGACCATGAAGGGGCAGGAACACTGATTTAGGCTGAGTGGGCAGCTGGAAGCTGAATGCCAACAAGGAACCATCAAGATCCACAAGGAAAGTGTGACAAGGCAAGGGGACAATAGGGTGGGAAACCTGCAGCGTTGTGGCCTTCTAGGTCCGTAAATGTGGCCTTTTTATGAAATCCAAATCTTACAGAAAAAAATCCTTTTATTAAAAGAGGTGCAGCAGAGAAAGATGAAGCTTTTCTTGCCTCCTGTGGTACTTAAACAGGAAAAATCTTGAAATCAGAAAGCCTTTCTATTTAAATTCCAAAAGGCATTTCTATAATACTTATTTTTACCAGGTAGACTCAAAGTAAAATGTCTTCTTTCTGGTCATTTTATACAAATATTTAATGCAATTAGTGAACCCATAAAACATTTCCATTTTGAATCAAAAAATATAAGAAATGTTTACAATCATTCTTTTAAATTTTATTCTATTTTTCTAATCTTAATAAAGGAAAACGGAAATCTTTAGAAATGTCATTTCTATTTTTTCTGACTCTCTAGAGTCTTTTTTTAAAACTACTAATTGTATTCCTGAACACAATTGTTTTATTTTTGTCTTAGAGACAGGGTCTTACTAAGTTGCCCAGGCTGCTCTCGAACTCCTGAGCTCAAGTGATCCGCCCTCCCTGAGCCTGTAGAGTAGCTGGGACTACAAGTGGAGGCCACCAAGCCTGACTCATATTTTTAAAAGAAATGTTGTATGCAGTCAAATTTCAGGTTTCTGGTGGATCTATTCAAAAAAGTACATAAAAATTTACAATAAAATTCTCATTTGTTATTCTCATATATTCCTCAGGCTTGCAGAAGATTGTGAATTAGTAAAATCTTCCATTTTAAAATGGAATGATGATTTTACAAAGCCAGTTTTGGAGGAAACAGTATCGTAGTTAACATTATTACAATGCAATAATTACCAAAAGATGGTGAGAAGAAAGACAATCCTCTACCGTTTGTGGGGAAGGGAGTTAAATCTCTTAGCCCAGTGTTGGAAGAGAAAGTGCTTCCTTAGCAGGCAACTGTTTAGGCTGTGAGAAGGGCGCTTTGGGCCAACTTAGGCACCAATGCATGAACTTATTTAAAACAATCTGCCACTTGACTGGAAAATTTAACTTTCTCCAGAAATATGCACCTTAAAAGAAAAAAATAAATAAAAGGAGCCACCATCTTCCAGTAATTCGCCAAAATGGCCAACACAACGGGAAAGAGGAGAGGCACCCAATACACGTTCTCTAGGCCTTTTAGAAAACACGGAGTTGTTCTTTTGGCCACAAATACATGCGACTCTACAAGAAAGGTGATATTGTAGCCATCAAGGGAATAGGTGTTGTTCAAAAATGCATGCCCCGCAAATGTTACCATGGCAAATCTGGAAGAATCTACAGTGTTACCCAGCATGCTGTTGGCATTGTTGTTAACAAACAAGTTAAGGGCAAGATTCTTGCCAAGAGGATCAAGGGGCGTACTGAGCATATTAAGCATTGTAAGAGCTGAGATAGCTTCCTGAAACGTGTGAAGGAAAATGATTGAAAAAAGAAGGAAGCAAAGAGAATGGTACCTGGGTTCAACTGAAGCGCCAGCCTGCTCCAGCCAGAGAAGCACACTTGGTGAGAACTAGGGGAAAGGAGCCTGAGCTACTGGAACGTGTTCCCTATGAATTCATGTCATAGGAGATGAAAATAATAAAAGACCGCTAGACTCTAAAAATATATATATTTTTTTGAAAGCCTTGGGATTTGATCCATATCGCTGTTTTATTGAGTTTTATAAAAATGCCTTCACTCTCCCCGTTTCAGGACTACTTCAGAACATCAGAAATGATAGCAGAATATTAAATGTTGATTGACTTTTAAAGTCATTATTAATTACCTTAAAGCTATTTCAAAGAATTTATTTGAAAATTATAAACTTAATTAACTATAATTTAGAGAGACATTGATTTGTTTGTCAGAGTTCTATATTTGTACAGACAGAATAACTGAGCAATTGGCTGAATTTTTTATTCTTTCATTAGTTATTTTATTATTATGCAGCACTATCCCCTATAAATATGTCCTTTTAACATAAATGTCTCGTAATTGTAACTTTTCATGGTCTTGGAAAATGTTACAAGTAAAAAAAGTTTGAATATAAAGCATATCCTGACTAATTCTTTGACCTCATGATTTGTTCTCCATAATTTTCTAGGAATACTGATTTCATTTAAAGATAATTATAAAATCTAAGTACTTTAAAGTTGAAACCTGTGTAACTTGGTCAATTTCTGCTGACTAGTAATTTTAATAATTTCTTTTAAAAATTGTTAATGATGGTACTCTAGATAAATTCGAATTTTCCTTCTATACTAGATTTAGCTGGTAGCTATTGTTTATAGAGTTTGATGATTTCTCCTCCTTACCCTAATTGCAAACGCAGTAAAGTATGCAAATTACTTAAAAGATCTCCTACTGGTAAACTATGCAAATGAAATACCAAGTGAGTGGATATATTCTTTTGTATCATTAATCAGTTGATTAAAGTCTTCTGAAATACAAGCTGATACGGCTGACCCTGTCTTTCAAGCCTCCAAAGAATCACTTATGTTGTCAATAACATAGCCAAGATAGCAAATCATATTCTCTGCATATGGTTTTTAAAAGCCTGGAGGCTTTCAGTTATCCTTGCAAAGACCCCAGATGACAGCAGATCTATATTACATCTATATTATATTTGCACAATCTATAATATCATTAGAATCCCAAAGCAAACCCTGGGAAGAGAGGGGTGTTGAACTGCTCAGTATGTAAAACAATAATAGATGAGTTTTCCAGACAACAGATCTAAGGGGGGAAACCTGTTGGAAAAGAAAATAGGGAAGGATTTCAAGTAGCATTTGCTTTCTTTTTTAACTTGGCTTTTCTACACTCCTTTTTCTAAGAAGCCATTTGTACATACAAATCACTTCAGTTTATTTTTAAAACCCACACAGAGAGACATTGTTTTGTTGTGGTTACATCCTAGTCAGTAGAGGCCCAAAGCCTCCCATTGTGACAGGAAATGAAGGCTGGCGGGATCTTGAAGTGGCCTCTCGGCACAGGTGGCCCCTTTCATCTCATGCCTGTGATCGCTGAGATTCAGTCCCCAACTATTGCCAAAGGTACCTGGTTGTCTAACCCAAGATACATTAAAGAAGGTTAGTCCCACATACGGAGCAAAGTTTGAATTTTTACTGACAAGTGAAAGGACTAAGTACTTTCCTCCCAGATCTGAAGCTCTATCAGTTGCACAATGCCCTGCGTGGCAGAAGTAGTCCTACAACCCGGAGAGACAAGGCACTTTGATGAGACTCGGCAAGACATCAAGATGGACCAGAAGCAAAGGCTTCCATATAAATTTTTTGAAGGTGCATATACCTGGAGAATGTTAAATTGTCTGGTCATGTGGCAGAATATATTCTCAAACAATTTCATGTTTTTGTGTCTGCGTTGGCCCAGAATGCCCTTCCCACAGCCCTAATAAATGCCTGCTAAGGAAATGCTTATTCTTCCAAGACTGGGCCAAGAATCTCCTCGCTTTGATGCCCTTCTCCCAAAGGGTAGAGGATTGTCTTTCTTCTTGCCACCTCTGTAGCTAGGATTACATGATAGTGTTACTGTTTGGCCCCTGGCCACCAGATGAAATTAGACTGTAGCTATGAAGATGGAGACGTTCTTGTCTTGTTTGCATTCCTTCTACATAGTCTATGGAGACCTTAATAGGTATCTTTGATGAATTGAGAAAACGTGGTCTGACCATGTGTCCAAATTTGGGTTCAGAAACTGGATCACTCTAATGCTGGTTGGAATCACTTCCTCTGATGACATGTTTTACACCACTCACTACTATCAGATCAGTACAAACTTGTCAACTCTGAATGGGAAATTTAACCACTTCAGAACTGGAGATGTTTCTCAGAAACAGAAGAGGAAACTGGTAACTAAAGAAAGTGAACTGGGAAAGGAGGTAACAATAGTATCAGACAAAAGACAGTAATGTTAAAAATTATAATAACTCACTATCTGACCTTACACAGTCATTTTTAGGATATTTTTCAAGACTAACAGATTTCCCCAAGCTTTTTCGTTCCTTTCTCAACAGTACATCTGCAAATTGCCTAGGAAATTAAAGTTGCGGGTTATTTGGAAGAGATTATTCCATCCTTTTTTAAAGAAGTATAGTTTAAAAATATATATGGGATATCACTATCCTTGTACCTTGATCTCTCTAATGTCCAGAATTAGGTATAATTAAAAATATTTAAAAACTGGAAATCAAAATTTAATATAGAAATCAATTGATAAATTATTTTATTTTATTTTATTATTATTTTTGAGACAGAGTCTCACTCTTTTGCCTGGGCTACAGTGCTGTGACATCAGCCTAGCTCACAGCAACCTCAAACTCCTGGGCTCAAGCAATCCTTCTGCCTCAGCCTCCCAAGTAGCTGGGACTACAGGCATGCGCCACCATGCCCGGCTAATTTTTTCTATATATTTTTAGTTGGCCAATTAATTTCTTTCTATTTTAGTAGAGACGGGGTCTCGCTCTTGCTCAGGCTGGTTTCGAACTCCTGCCCTTGAGCTATTTGCCTGCCTCGGCGTCCCAGAGTGCTAGGATTACAGGCGTGAGCCACCGCGCCCGGCCTGATAAATAATTTTTTAAAAATTCCCTCTTACTCTCCAATAAACTAAGATATGAATAACACAGAATTGTTTATCAAGCAATATATTTCAATGCTAATAGTTCAACAAGCCATTCTAATAAATTTTAAAAAATTTGTTGAATTTTAGGAATTATTGGTGTGCTCTCTTGTTTGATGCTATTGCCCTTAGCTAAAAAGATGTCCTTATCTGAATATGATAAGACATAGGAAACCTGACTTTTCCCCATTAAATTGACAGTCATGAGGTTCATGCTGGAAAATCATACATCACATAACCATGTTTTCATCAATGATGAAATGTCTATACAACGGCAGTCCCATAAGATTATAATATTGTATTTTTACTGTACCTTCTCTATGTGTAGATATGTTTAGATACATAAATACTTAACATTGCATTACAGTTACCTACAATATTCAGTATAGTAACATGCTGTACAGGTTTGTAGCCTAGGAGCAATAGGCTATTCTATATAGCCTAGGTGTGTAGTGGGATATACCCTCTAAGTTTGTGTAAGTACATGTTATGATGATCATACAATGACAAAACTGCCTAATGATGCATTTCTCAGAATATATCCCCATCATTAAGCAACACATGACTGTATTTTGTTGCTACCAAGGCATGCTGAGTGTAGATCCACACAACTTACTCCTTGACCCCACCAGCATTAATTTTCTAACTACCCTCTGCTCTGTCTCATGTCTTACCAATTGTGAGCCCCTCTGGATCAGGAGATGGGTGCTGCAGACACCACCTCCTGTCTCAGACACCTTGGCAGCTACCGAGGGCCACCCTCACCTGCAGGCAACACTCCCAAGCTCCATTATGCATCTCATTAAGTGACTCGTGGGTTCCATACTCTAAACCACTTACCATATTTCAATATTTTAATAAGTGATGTTATTGTAGAAGTGGTACTTACCAGCTGAATATCAGCCTTGTTCTGGTCTTTATAGTAACTAAAGGATGAAATTCTAATTTTCTTCAATTAACCAAGTAACCATCTAGAGTCTGGATCATAATTTCTAGAAGCTTGGCTTTTACACTTGTGGACTTGAAGTCAGAAGGAAAAATAGACAACTACTTACATCGTCCAATTTTCACAAATCAAATAAATATGAGTGCTTGATACAAACCAAGCACTGGCTATATTTTATTCTCATCCAATCCTATGTCAATTCGGTTTTGAGTTGTAATCATCATTTTATAGGTGAGAAAGCAGAAGCACAGAGAAATTAACTAAATTGCCCAAAGGCCAGTGGTTTAAATAAAAAAACACAGAATTTAATTCCTCACCGTGTGTCTTCAGAGTCTGCACTTCCAATCACGGTGCTGTCTGCCTTCCTAGTAAGTAGTGGTTGTTGTATTTTCTCTAAATGACTGGCTTGGTGTAGTGAAATGAATAGAACTTTGGTCTGAATTCTGGTTTCATCATTTACTAGTTGAAGGGTCTGCGAAATTATTTTATCACTGTACACTTCCATTTTCACACCTCAAAACTGAAATGAGTAAAACCTTTCTTGACATATTATAGTTATGAGAATTAAATAATATAATAAATATAAAATTATTACTGTTGTATCTGGAACATAAGAAATCCTTTGACGAATGTCAATTCTGCACTTTAAAATGCCTCTTATTAGCCCTATGAGGGCAGTGACCATATCAGGATCATCATTATCATTATAATAATAATCATATTAAACTAACTACTGCATACATAAACCTTATCCTGTGGCAGGTACTGTTCTAGCTCTTTTACTTATATTAATTCATTAATTCATTCAATCCTCTCAATTACCTTCAATATACACGAAATTAGTATTATTATTACCCCCATTTTACAGGTGAGGAAAGAGGGACAAGAAAATCAGATAACTTGTTCAAGGTCATCCACAGACAGCGCGTGATAGAGCCTGGATTTTAACCCAGGAACTCTGGCTCCAGCATTTGTGTTCTCAACCACTATTCACTCTTAGCATACTTGGGTTTCAATAAATATTTATAGAAGGAATGTATAATTCCTGAAATTCCACAATTATTATTTCTTTTGTTAGCTTTAAGCTTTCTGATCCCTAAGAAATATGAAGCCTAATGATAGACCACTGCAGTTCTTTCACTTGAACTTTTATAAATTTGTTTATTGGTCCAGCAAGGTTAAAATGTTTTTTATAGGAGAGAGAAAATTACAACCAACAACAAAAATGGCTAGAGAAGAGATTCACTTAAAAGCTATACTAAACATGAGACTCCAAATTTGGATTCCAGTTGTATTAGCTTCCTGAAAATCTAATATTTATTAAGTATTAAAGATGAGATAAAAATCCCTTTAATGTAAAAAAACACATTTTTTTCTAGGATTTGAAGAAAAAGCAACAATTATATTTCTTTCTAGAATATTTATAGAAGTTTTCAGCAAATGTATAAAATAAAACACAAAACAAAATAATTCAATTACAATTTATCTTTTGGTCTGGATTGTCTCGAGAATGTATAAAATATAATCAATGATTTCTAAAAATCTTATGTGCACCTTAGGAAAAAAAATCTTTTTCCTTAAAATGATTGTATTTCCACTTACTACAAGTTTAGAATTTGTTCATGTATCATTGTTTAAGTAGGCCTTCTGAAAACTGTTAGAGACATGAATACTAATGAACGAAGTTCTTCTTAATAATAAAAACATATTGTTTAGTCCTGATGTTCAATTTATATTATTTATTTTCAGGGTTTACACAAAAAAATGTAAGTCCAGAACAAACTTCTAAATGTCTTCAATGATTTTTAAGAAATAGAACTTCCCTAGTTAGGTTTGTTTTCTCATCTTTACTGATACTATCAGTGAAATAATTCCATGTAATGAATTTGCCATTATATTTTCTCACATTTACTATGTTGGAAAATGTGAACTTGACAAATGGGAAATGGGCTGAACTATATTGTCCTTTATGGTGGGTAAGAGTTCCTTTTACAGAGGTGGCTTACTTGACCAAAGTCACATACTAGTAATTTCTGAAGCTAAGAGTCCTACCCAAGACCATGTCAATCCAATGCCTGCAACATTTATCCACTACACGTACAGCCAAGTATCAGACTATCCAAAAGGTGTTTCGTGGAAAAGGGAAAGATCTGAAGACTGTCAAGCTTTGACATACTAATAACTTAGAAGGTGGCACACATCTGTTTTGATGCTAAAGTTCTTCAGGAGAGAGTATGAAGTGCTCACTCTTTTGAAATCTTGGGTGAAGAATAACCTCTTTGTACCTGTTTGAGAGTTAACAAATGAGAAACCAGTATACAACCTATTTTGTATTTTGGAAACATTCTCAAGTGGGAAATTCAGAAGTCATTTAGAAAGACAATAATCTATATACTGGTAAGATTATGAACTTTGGAAGCAGATTGGGATGAGGCCTGCCACTATCTTTATTGAGTTCCTTCTTAAATTGCTTTATCATTAAAGGGCTGCTGTAAAGATTAAATGAAGTAACATATGTAAAGCGTTTACTGCAGCACCTGGCAAAAAAAATAATCTTCCCCCAAAATCTCCCATTTTCCAGCTGTTTGACATTGGGCAATTCACTTACTTCTCTGTGCCTCAATTTTAATTCTTATGTAAAAACAGGAAATATAATACAAGTTGTAAAGAGTTGTTAGGAGAATTAGAAAACACGTAAAATTTCTGACATTTAGAAGGTACTTAATAAATAGGAATTGTGATTAATATTAAGTAAGTCTCAATTTTGCAACATATTGTTAAGTTAAACTAAATTTGGCTTGAGGCTGCGTCTCTTCGAGTCCCTTTATAATGAGCTACAACCTAACTTCATATAAAAACAAACTGAAAGCCTAATTTAGTGTACAGTATCAATATATCAACTATCTGAGTCTCAGCCAATTACAGCAGCCAAGCTTCAGCCAGTCACAGGCTGATAACAGATCAGACCAGACCCAAATAAGGCAAATGCCAAGCTGTAAACAAGCTGTTTCTGTACCTCACTTCCGTTTCCTGTCTGTAAATGTAGCCTGCCCAAGTTGCAGAGTGGAGTTCTCTGAACCTCTAGTTCCGAGTGTGCTATATTTGAATTTTATCCTACAACTTGTAAAACAGCTGTCAGTAAGGTTAAAACATAGCCAGAGTAAATGTACTTGTACCTCCGAAATGTTGATGTGTAGCTGAATAGGAAAATAGTTGAACAATTCATTATTTTAACTTAAGTATGTTCAGATGCAATCAAACTAGAGTCCCAGAGTAGCTGCTGCTTTTTAAGGTTGTCATCTACATGATTCCTTTAAAATACTTTCAAAAATTTCACATTTTAGAAGAGGCACAAACTCGTCATTTTGGGTCTGAGCTAGTCAAGCAGAACTCATTATGCTTCAAAAAGCAATTTGTATGCTTGTGTACTCTGGATGTTTCCTTTACCGTTTCAAATTTCACCTCTTGCTTTTTGTCCCTTTGAGCTTTGGTCAATATTACAATGATTCACGTTTTTGTCCCAGTAAAGGAGGATTTCTTAAAGTCCTTCTTATCTTTTGTTGGTTCTCCTTCTACTGACACAATGCCATCTGTCAGTGAGCATCATCTAGCATGAGAAACTGTTTTTAAAAGCTTGTTATTCTTTTGAAGACTATAGGAAAAATATTTAAAAATTGACAAAAAATAAAAGCCTATGTATGTTCCCCCCAAAACTAAGCAAACAAAAAATACCATCAGCCCTCCCTATCTGTGGGTTCTGTATCCACAGATTCAACTAACCAAGGATGGAAAATATTGGGGGAAAATCAGTAAGAAATTACAATACAGCAATAAAATAATATAAAAAAATAAAATAAAAAACAATGTAACAAATAACTATTTAGAAAACATTTACATAGTATGAGGTATTATAAATAATCTAGAGATGATTTAATTTAAAGTATATGGAAGGATGTGTGTAGGTTGTATGCAAATACTATACTATTTCATATAAGGGACTTGAGCATCCTCAAATTTTGGTATCTGCATGGGTATGGGTGACCAATCCCCTGCAGAAATTGAGAGATGACTGAATATGCAAATAGCAAGCAGGTGTGGTCCATTTTCAGTCTCTGTGTCATTATAAGATGGTCACAGCAGATCCAGATCCTTCGTGTCCATCCCACAAGAGTGTTTCCAATGCAAAAAGTTCTTAGATCCACTTGGGTTGGGGCTTCATTGAGGGATTGAGACACATGCTCACCCTTGAACTTGTGCTAGAGGGATGGACTTTCTTGTTGGTTTAGGCCTAGGTTACGAGTCCATTGCTTAACTGGACAATGGGACTTATCAAAAACTACCTGGTCAGAGAGTGTAAAAGAGTTGGATTCTTAAACCAAAATCAGGGGTGATTGCCAGAAAGAGGAAATAAGGACCTCAGGTGGCCAATTATTAATATCTGTCAGTGAACATTCACACTATTTTACAAAATCAGTTCCAAGTTTCTCTTCCCTGACCAGATGGTTAGTCCTTTAAGGGCAGGGTTGCTATCACAGCCCCCACACGCAATAGGCATTCAGACAGTGCACTTTCAGGCTTTGTTCTCCCCAGGAGCTCCTGTTCCCTGTTCCCTGTGTGATTTTTTCCTCATAGAATTTATCATCATCTAAAATACCTATTCTCATTATTATTGTTTCATGTTTTTGTTCTCATCACTAGAATACAAGTGCTATAAGATGAGAGGTCTTAGATTTTTTTTTTCTTTGTGACTATATCCCCAGCACCATAATAATGTTGAGCGCATATGGGTGCTCAGTCAATAGCCGTTGAAAGAATGAATGATGTTCTACTTCGCTTACATCCTACGGGCCTTAGTGTGGGAAACTCTCTCTGGCACTCCACGCCCCAGGAAAGGGTGAGGCACTCCTATTCTGTATTTTAGTAGCTCCTTCTCTATCACTCTAGACTCCATAAAAGAGGTGCTGATAATTTCACTCACTCTTATTTATTTCCCCAGTGCCTAGCTCAAAGGACATGCTCCATAAGTCGATAAAGTTGAGTGAATAATGAATGTTTTGAGCATGGCATTAATAGTGAAAGCCCAGAAAGATTTCAGGAAATTACATTGTATTAAATTGTCAGTTATCCCAGAGAAAAAAATAGATTTCCATGAAATCAAATTTTGTTATGTCATTTCTTTTTCTTTGCTATGCTATTATCTCATGCATGAGAAGTTAGGTGTATGCCCTGATGAACCTGTTCTAAATCAATCCAAATCCTCAAACTTTCTTCAGTCATGTGTGCTTTCTATTTTTCTTTCAATGCCCTTGCCCTGACCCCCACCACCACACCCTCCCACCTAAAACATTTTGTCATTGAGTACAGCACAGTAAAGCAATATATTCGTTCACATGAATGACAAGATTTCTACATCTTAGTTATGCCTGCATAGTTTTCTATGGAGTGGAATAAGAGGCAGAAGCCTGAGCTAACCCACAGGTGGGAGGGAGGGAGGAGAAAAAGACCGAGAGGTGATACAGCTCCCAGGACTCCCCTTGGCCCTAGCACACCACGCCGGCCTGCCAGCGTGACTCATTTGAAGCCCCCTCAGAAGACTTGGCTGATGTTACTTCCTGCCCCAGTCAGACTTGGCTCAACAACTGGAACAGGCCAAAGCCTGCTGAAGAGCCCATTAGTAAATTCAACAGTAAGGAGCTGGGGGAAGAAAGGGGAAATAAGGCAAGAACTGAAACCTTCTGTTAAAACAACATCCATTCCCCATAAATGTCATCCTTTATCTTCATCCTGTAGCTCATATTGTAACCTTGTGAAAGACTGAAATTCTACAAAGGATTTTCTGTTCTAGACACACTTCTATACACCATTGTACAATCCAGAATAATTTTGAAGTGCTAAAAATTATGAACCCAAAGAGGTTATAACTTCAAAACTTCCAAAAAAGAGAGTTCAGAATAAGCCAACATAATTGGTCTAGTCTACCACGACTGCATATGAGTTGTTTGAATATACTATGTTTGTTTTAATATTTGACTTAATATTTAGAGGAAAAAAATACATTTATAAATGTCAAATGAATTGGGACAAAGGCTAGATGCATCACACTGAGAAACACGAGTAGGTAGCTCGGGACATCAGAGTCCAATACTATTTTTGATTCCTTCTACCTAAATGTTGATTTTTTAAAATTCCAGTACTACCATCCATCAAGTACTGTGTGGAATTTTCTGATTTTCATGGATACTAATACTAATTCAGCTAATACTGAGTACTTACTATACACCAAATAAGACGTTCTATGTTGTTATAGATAACTCATTTAATCCTCATGACAGCTCTGTAATGTAGATATTACCATTATTCCAATTTATACAGCTGAGCAAATGGAGGCACAGGGAATTTAAGTGGCCATGAGGAGTCACACAGCTAAGAGCCTGCAGAGCCAGGGGTTAAACCTGTGCTGTCTGGCTCCTGAGACCATGACCTCAGCCATCAGTGAATAAGAGCTATTCTTAATAATCACTGAGTTCTAGGTTGCAGACTGAGTAACTTGGAGGTTAGAAGTAGAGGATGCTGGTGAAACCTTTAAGGCTTATCTTCCACCCTCTAAAAGGAGCTGAATCCTGATAAGTTTCTGCCAGCTGGAAATATGCCAGCCCCTCTATGTTTCCTTTCCAAACGCCCATTTTCTATCAACTTGTTATTATACCTTTAGGTGGTTCTTGGCCTGGTCTCTTACTCATACTTCTGACTGTAACATTAATTCTCTTTGGCTCTTGAATCCTCCTATCATATCAGAAAAATGACTTTGCTTTGCAATTCTAACAAGGCTTATCTTTCAGAATAGGTTTGCTTTTGTGGCATAAACTCAGGATTGGCCCTGATTTTTATTTCACTTGGTTCTGCAGCTAGAATACAACAATCTGGAGGCCTCGAATTGATTTGAATGTTGACAGTTCCATAAGCAAGTACATGATATGCAAGTAGGAAGCTCAGGATATCAGACTCCAATACTATTTTTTCGACCATCTAGGTAAATATTGATTTTTTTTAAAAATCCACTACTACTATATATTAAGTGTTGCAGAACTTCCTTATTTTCATGCTTACTACTAATAATACAATGAATATTGAGTCCTTACCAGACACCAAACAAGACAGGGAGTATAAGGTCTTGAAGACACATTTTTCCCCCGTGGGCTGTGACCAAGATTGGTTATCTTTAGGAACATTCCTAGTGAAGACTTGATACTGTTTTCTCAAAATGGTTGACAGCACCCTTAGACTTTTCTCAGATTTTCTGAAAAAGTTACAATTCTGTGCCAGGTATTTGCAACACACACCTTGGCGTGCTGTCCTTTGGCCTTTTAAACTTATTTGCCTTGTAGGCTGGAGACTTATTGGGATGCTACGACCAGACGGCATCCTGACCCAGCCAGTGGATAGCTGTAAGCCTTCCTTACGCCCCAGCTGTGATTTCATGAGCAGCAGAGCTATTAGTTCCTAAATGGGGAGAGCAGGTCCCAGTCCTTGGTCTCTATCTAGATCTAGCTGAAAATTTAAAATTAAGAATTTGCTTTTGGAATTAATTCAACAATATTTCATAACTATAAATTATATGCTAGGTAGTGTGGTAGGCTATGAGAATTAAAAACAAATAATAATAAAATGATAGTTAATATTTTTACCTCTTTCTATGCTAAGATCTATGCTAAGCACTAAAAATTTATTTCATTTAATCCTTACAACAATAATTATAATTTTATTATTATTCCCATTTTATAGATGTGAAAACTTGAGGCAGGCTCCTCTGAGTCCTCTTTTTGACTATATCTATCTTGGGCTGTCATCTTGGACTGCTTAGCCTAGTAGTTTTGCCAAGAATCCTTCTGTGTTAGTTTAGGGAAAACCCCCCCACCCTTGGTATCTGATCACATTCCTCAGCCCCACCCTTGATATCTTATCACCTGGCCCGCCTTTAACAAGAATCTTATCAAGTCAGCTTAGCCAAAATCCCTCAGTCTCGATATTTCCACTTAGTATACTATTTTCCATCCACTGACTCCCACCCTGCTCCTTGGCTGTAAATCTCCACTTGTCCTTGTCATATTCTGAGTTGAACCTGATTTCTCTCCTCTACTGCAAAACTCTCACTGCAGTTCCTCTTGAATGAAGTCTTCCTACTGCCTTTAACAAGTGTTCTGAAAAGTTTTTCTTTAATATTTGTTAATGCCTTTCTTCTGTTTCATTATAAGTATCTTTGGAATCAGCTGCTTCTGTGAATTTTTGATGAATCACAACAGATGTGCACTGTGTTTCTGCAGAAATTTAAACTTTATATCATTGCTTTCTCAAGTGTTCATGAAACTAAGAGACATCAGTTTTTTTGAAAATATTGAATTATACCTCGGAAAGCTGCTTAGAACACCTTATAAATATATGGACTGAAACCTGGCAAGTCTCAGAGTGAAGCTTGCAAATGAATTCATAATGATTTTCCATTTTCTTTGATAGTGAAGTAATACTCAACAGTGTAAAAAAAACTGTCTATAAGTAAACTCAAAGTAAAATAAAAGAACGAAGCAGCTTCAATTGTAAAAAGAAATAAGAAACAAGTGATCAGTTAACTATTAGGGCTCCCATCAACTTGTAAATTTACTCCATTTTTCTTAAACATAATATACTATTGAAGGAAAGTACTTTAAAAATCTTTTCAATTAAAAAAGTTTCACATATTAAATATGTTGTTTTGAAAATCTGTATTTCACCCCCAGAAAGTGAGATTTATTATAATTATACAAGAGAATACCATTTCCTGTCACTAGAGTGGATCTCCATGGTTTTTCTAACTTTCTGAAAATATCAATATATGTCAGTAGATTATAACCAGATGAACTAAATGGATGAGACCAATTGAATTCTGATCATTCACACAAGTGTCCCAAACCACATTTGAATTACTACCTGGAGGGGAGGGATTTCTAACCGCTAATGAGATAAACAGGATGTGTTAGTTGTAATTCTAAAAGGCTTACATAACTAGGATTTCTGACACTTTAGACTTTACTGTCTTCTCCTTCTTCACGTCCCACCCTCCCCTACTTTCCTCCTCTTCAAGAATTTCAAGGATAGAAACAAACTCATTCTGTTTAACTTCTATCTGAAATCTACCTTTGATGCTCACGTAAATTGGACAGACCCCTCTTGGTAGGATATTATTTTTCACTACAGGAAGCTATGTATAGATTTTCTCCAGGGAAGCAGAGAATAAGGCAGAAAATTACAGAAGATTTTGGTGTACAAGTTCCTGAAACTATAATTTAATTCTCTATAATTATGAAAAAATAAAGCATCAAATATAAAGAATAATAATGTAAACACTCATGTACTCACAACCCAATTTTATCAAATGTTGGAATTTTTTACATAATTTTTAAAAATCTTTTTTTAATGGAGTATTTCAAATTGTTGAAGTGCATAGTGTACCCCTTCCTCAGTTCACTTTCTTTCCTTTCCAGATATAACCACTACCTTAAATTTGTACTTATTATATCATAAATATTTTTATAGTTTTATCATAATTAATAATATATTTATATATAAATATATGCACTTAAAATATAATATATTTTCATCATCCATTAACAATATATTACATGTTTTGTATGCTTTTAAAAATTCTATTCTGTATATATAATTTTGGTACATTTTAAAATATTAATGAGTGAGATGTGCAACGTTTGGGGGATGGTCATGCTTGAAGCTCTGCCTCGAGGGGGGAGGGGGGCATGGGCAATATACGTAACCATAATATTTGTACCCCCATAATATGCTGAAATAAAAAAAATACATATTATATGCTGCATATATAATTTTGATCCGTTTTTTTTAAGTTCTATATCATTTTATATCCATTTTCTCCTGCTGATGGGCATTTAAGTTGTTTCCAACTTTTTTCTATTATATTTAGGCCTTGATGCTCTCAAATTGAACATAAACAATTTCACACCACATCAACATCAAACAGAGCCATCTGTGACTGGGATAGGTGAGGACAAAAAGCAGAGTACTGTATAATCATGTTGGAATATAGACAAAAACATGAACGTTGTTTAAACAGCAAAAATGGCCAAACCTGCCTCTATCCTGGCTCATCTGAGTGCTGCTGCTTCTTTACCAAGTACAGCTTTAGATTCGTTCTTCTTCCTTTTAGATAAGATTTAATAAAATGTTCAATCATACAATTACCCCACTTCTGACAGCATCCAATTCAGAGCAAAGCCAGCCACACTTCTTAAACCCTGACCCATATCACCTAACACAAGCCCAGCTCCACAGCTAGTCTTTCCAACACCCTCTTACTCAGATGCCTCATAGTGTACCATAGTGAGTGACTCAGCATAACAAGCAATCAACCCAAATTGTTCAACTGTTACAGAAAGTTAGGCCCTTGTCCCCACTTGTCTCCAGGGCTGCATCAGAAGAACAAGAACAAGAACAAGTGGTTTGAGGAGAATTAAAGAGGAGTTTATTAATATGCCAGCAAATGAGGAGGTGGGCAGACTCCTCTCTCAAAGTACCAACATCCAGAAGTACAGAGCTTTTAAAGATTCTGATTAATCTCACCATCCCATCTTCAGCTAAGACAATCTCATGACCTCTACCCGGGCAATTCCCCCAGCCATCTCCTGTGGCACAAAGAATAAAGGACACTCTCCTGCCCCTCCAGACCACTGGCCTGAGGTAGGGATGTAGGTTTCAGTTCTCAAAAAGGGTGAGGGGGTTTTGAAGAGACAGAAAACAGTTTTACCCTTTTTCAGGCCATTCTCTCTGTTACACAACCAAGGTATGTCCCCAGTGGCCCCTGGCTGTAGAGCACTGACATTCCTGAGGCTGAACATCTTTTCATGTGGACATTGGTCAGCATAACCAGGAAAGGTGCAAGTTCATTTCATCTCCAAGATAATCAGAAGGTACCTAAGCTCTCTATGGTTTTCTTTTTCTTTTATTTTTCCTGAATTTCCTGTTTGTACCCTTTGTTTTTCTTCATTTTGTTATATACCTATAGGAGTTCTCTATATTTTCTGGACATAAAACCTTTACATGTGCTGCAAATATTCTTCAAATCTATAGAGTATACTGAAAATACATATTTTTATATAGTCATCTTTATTTTTTTATGATTTGTGATCTTTGTGACTTAAAAAATTCTTCCTTATGTAAAGGTCACACATATATCCCCTTGTAGTATTTTTTACTATTTTTATCCTTTAATCACCAACCCTGGGCTGCAGAGCTCTGCCCCCACCCCTCATCCCTGGAAAAATTGTCTTCCATAAAACTTAGGAACTGGTGCACAGCAAGCAGTGAGTGTTGAGCAAACATATTTACAGCTGCTCCCCATCGCTTGCATCACCGCCTGAGCTCCGCCTCCTCCACCTCGAACCACCCCCCCCCATGGAAAAATTGTCTTCCATGAAACTGGTCCCTGATGCCAAAAAGGTTGGGGACCACTGCTTTAGTTGACAAATAATAATTGTGTGTATTACATATTTATGGGGTGCAATGTGATGTTTTGATGTTTTTTTATTTCTACTCTATTTCTAATTTTGAAGTTTTGTTCTTTTTACTATTATGGCCACTAATATCCTAGAATTTATTTTGTATATGGTAAGAAGTAGTAACAGAAATTATTTTTTTTCCAATCTGGATAATGCGCTATTCTGCATTATTCTGTACTGGGCAGTCTTTCCTTTCTCCACCCATTTATGCAGCTATCCCTGACATATATCAAGTTTCCAAAGGTATATAGATTTGATTCTTGATTTCATTCTATCCCATTGTTTTCTGTATCCTTGCATCAATATATACTGTTTTAATTTGATTATTGTGCGTTATTTTTTCCTTCAAAACCCTTATCCATTATAATTAAATGTGGTTTTCTGTAATATCTTTCTCATTAGACTGTAAGTTCCATGTGGTAGACTCTGTTTTGTACAGTGCCTAACACACAATAGAGACTTGATATATATTTGTCGAATGACTGGATAAATGAGTGGAGCAATAAGTTAATATTAGAATACAGCCATAATACTAAGTCAAATAATCCAAAATTAACTGCCCTGTGGCATCCCTGAACAACCAGGTCTCAATCCTTCTAATTTGGGGATATTACTGGGATTCTATAAAACTCTTCTCCATTTACTTCTTTCTGTTTTTGCTATTTCTCAGAAGGAAGAGTTGCAAGTTTATTCTGATTGTTTTACTTCAATTTCATTCTACTTGTATCATACAGAAATACTTAAATGTTCACACAAGTGATCATTTTCCTATTACTTTTTATTTCATACTCTTCAAAGTTTCCCCCAATACTTGCATTAACTTCTTCCTTTCTTTCATAATAGTAATCATAATAGTAAATACTTTTATAGTGAGTACTAGGAGCCTGGCCCTGATTTATAAGTACTTTAAATATATTAGCTCATCTAATCCTCACAAATATCCCGTGTGTGGGTGGGTGTGTGCTTTTATTACAGCTGTTGAAAACTGAGGAAACCAAGGTACAGAGAGTTTAAGTAGCTTACCTAAGGTCACTAAGTGAGTGTATAGTTAAAACAGAATTTCAAACCAGGCAGACTTGGTCCAGGATTCATGCTTTTGAGAAAGGAGATAATTTAAATGTCTGTATTTATAACTAATTTTATATAGACATTGCTGATTCTTCATTTTGAAATGTATTTCTAATAACATTATTTTTATAAATATTTTTATAAAGGTAATTTATTAAAAACATAAAGAGGATATTCAGAATATGTCTTGCTTCATTAGTGGAAACTATCAACGTGGCTTCTCTAAGTCTGCAGAGTTATAGCTTAAAATCCTAAAAAAGGAAAGATCTTCCCTCTTTTAGGATCTATGTATTAAAAAGTATCACACGTATACATGCACACGTACGTATTACCTTTTCTTCTCTGAATTATTTCCAGAGGTAGATGCTGAGTGTTCACCCGGCTAGCTTCCTTTTGCACTGTATGTGCTGGGAGGTGGCAAGTGAAATCAGGAAAAAAATCAAGTACCCCCTCAACCATGCAAACTACCTTGCCTTCCCCTAGCATAGTTTTAATTCCTTTTAAGAAGATCTTCGTTTAGTCAACTGTTAACATCTTTGGATCCATGAGAGAGTTCGGGTTGGAAGTAATAGATTTTGTTTGTATTCAATCATTCCCTGTTTGCCAGCATGCAGTCCTTAATGAAATGATAGCCCCCTCTTCTCATAACTGCCCAAAGCAGAGCTACTAGAGGCTCCAGCAGGGAAAGTAGACTCACACTAGTTTATACTTCAGAAAAATTTAAATTTCATATCTGTCTTTCTGTTGGGATTCCTCATAGTCTCTGAGGCACTGTTAACCTTGTACTGCTATGGACTTATTTTCTTTAGTGCAATTTTACTATAATTTAATGGTGTCGAGGTGGAAGGGAAGTTAAACACACGTGTACCCTGTCTGGCATCTTGAACTGGCAATCAGAATAAAAATAATTAGCAATGCTTGAGAAGTATTTCAAATTTCCCTAGATATATTGTTTGGTTTTTATAGGTATTGAAAAATTAATATATAAATGAGTACCACAAATAAAACAGAGCCATCTACTATAACATAACTAGAAGTACACCTAATTATGAACTAGACAGTATTTGCAGAGGCTTTTCTTGGCTTCTCACTTGTCAGTATACTTTCTACCACGGGCTTCTATTTGCTTGTTTCATTTTAAAATCAATTCTTCTGGGCAGGGTGATTTTTTTTCCAGATGAGGAACAAAGAATAAAAAATATGTTTTTAAAATATACATTTAAAAACCTGCCCATATCCCTTTATATGATTGCTTTGAGCTATCAACCTCAAGGCAAAGTTTGGGAAATTATTTTTAATAACATTTTTTTTACTGATTATAAAAGTAGTTCATAATTATTAGAGAAAATTGGGGAACACATATAAGCACAATGAATGAAATAAAAAATAAACATATCTCCTGATCCTATCATTGAAATGGAGAACTTCTTGAATCTCTGCGTGGCCTGTGACTTCTTAGTGTATTTAATAATGGAACCATGAAATGTGTCAAACATTTCCGTCATCTGACCTCACTACCCATCAGTAAGTTGCTTTCCCAAGATCATACAGAAAGCTGTCCTGATGAAGACTTTAGAATTACTTTTTCTTTTCCAAGGCATAAGTTTGATTCAAATTTGTCAAATTATAGAATTTTTTATACATACTCTATTTACTTTTTTTTTTTTTTTTAGTCAAAATAGGGACTCTTCAGCCATTCTGTACTGACTCTAAGGTCAGCAATTCCAAACCTGGATCATCTGTATTTTTCCTCTTTTTGTTTGTGCAAGTAAGATTTGAAAAAAGCACATGGGTTTCTAAAGCCCTGCTGCGCCAGCCACAATTTCCCATAAAAGGGGGAACATTTATTTGTGTATATGAAGTCCGGGACAGCAGTACTTGGTCAGACATGAGACAGATGTATGTGTGCACAGCTGTTTGTGTTTAAGGACAGAATACAGACATAAATAAGGTTAGATATTCTTGGTTTGGTGCTAGAATATTTTCATATACCATATTCAAAGGAATATCTGTCATAACTCAAAACAAGGAGAAATTTATCAGAAACAGAGCACAGAGCCCTTCCCCACAGCCAGGATAAACAAAACCAATATGGGCCTATCAAACTATGGTCTTATAAAATAAACTTCATTGTACAAAAGAAAACCACCTATTTATTCATAAAGATATTGTCAGATGTTTTCCCAAAGTCAGATAGTGTTGTCTTCCATGAAATTAAAGGCTAGAGGTATATTTTTCTTGCTTATATATTGCTATCAGAATTTCTATTATATTTAAAGCTAATAACACTAGAAAAGGATGCTGTGTGGATAATATCATTGCTGTCTTTGTCATTTGGCTTCCTTCCCAAGCTAAGACACACTAGGAGACTTTTTCATTTCTATGAACAAAAAAGTTTTATCTAAACAATACTGCCATTTCTCCAGTATATTTCAATGGCAAAATGATTCCTCAGAAAGATGCTTTTATCTGTGTGATACTAAAAGTGCAAAATAAAAAATTACAAATCTGACACCCAATGGATCAGAGATTGCTATGGAGTCTTAGGATTTGTTTTATGGCTATGATGATCCAGAACTTTGAGAAGTAACTCAGGAAAAAGACTAATAGGGAATGTTGCTAATTCCTTTATTTATTTATTGTTATCCTAACTATTAAGCCCTGTCCAATTAAGAAAAGTCCTTTATATTATGCATTATCTAGATAAAATAATGTATCTGTAAATCAGAATTCATCCAAATATTTTTTTAATGGAAGGTATAGTTAGTACTCATTTTCACACTTTATCTGCCAAGATTTTCACATCTCAATCTCTCCTGTAATTCTCTCCCCAGGTCTTTTCTTCAAGAAAATTCCTTTAAGAATTTAGAGCAGGCCTTCAAAGTAACTGCACGCTTTGTTTAGAAGATACTCTTGTTTTGATGAAAATCCTAAAACAACTCCTTTAAAGGGTTTGTTTAAAAGAATTGAAGACATAGAGATATCCATAAGACTGAAATGCTACACTTTATTTACATAAGTTTGGACTTTGAGGAAGTGTTTTGTTTTGTTTTGTTGTCAACCCAATAAATCATATTGAGAATCATGGGTGATTTACAATGTTCAAGACCCAAAGAAGACAACTAAGAGTGGTCTGTCCTTTTAACCTCTACTCTGGTTACTTAGCCATTATTAAAGTCATATGACAAAACCAGAAGATTAAAAAATAGAATTACCTCTAGAAATAAAGTATTCCACACTATGTCTAAAAGTAGAGAGAGTGGCTAAGATTTTTGAAGTTTTCAAAAATTTAAAACCTCTTTGATACATATATATAGCATTTCTTCAATATAATTTTTAGAATTACGTATTTTGCATGATTATGCATGCAGAGAAATCTAATAGGAAAACAATGGGAAGAGAAAAAATTACGGGAGCAATGAAAAGTACTTTTTATTCTTCTCATACATTTAAAATTAATACATGAAGCAGCGTTATAAAGTTCATACTGTAAAATAAAATGTGTTTTTTGTTGCCACAGATATATAGTAACACCATAGTTTAGAGGGGGAAAAATAGCCTAAAGAGCTATATAAAAGTATTTTTAAGAGGAAGCTTCTCAAATTAAATTTTGAATAAACTTCTTTAGAGTGTCTGTTCATTTTCTGATCTGCTTATCTTATCTTTGATCTCCTTACTCTGAGTATTATGTCAAGAATAAATAACTAACTGATGAGCAGACTCGGGCACAGATAGAAGTAAAACTCAGTGGAAATCAAGCAGCAGGGAGAGGGAAGGAGGAGATGGGCAAAAACCTACCTAAGGGGTACAGTGAACACTGTCTGGGTGATAGGCAAACTTTTAACCCTGACTCAAGCATTACCAAAGTGATTCATGTAACCAAAAACATTTGCATCCCATAATACTTTGAAATTAAAAAAAATGAATGGAAAACCATTTTTAAACAAATAAAATGGAGTACTCTGAAAAAGAAAAGACTGAAGGTGGCTAGCAGAGAAAGAAAATGAGCAGATTTACAAATTAAAATGCAAAATCATGCAATGTATGGTGATACAAAGGTTTTCTTCTGACACCTGCTTAGTGCCATGGCCACCAGGATAACACCTGCAACACAACAGGAGTGCCATAAGGGAAGACAAGACCATATCTTAAGTCACTTTTTATGCCACACACATGAGCCATGTTAGTTTTGCAGGAGGTGCCAGTTCTGCCTACACAGAAAATAAGAACAACATGTCATACTTCATCTATTGGCATGTCTTTGAATCTTTCTATACCTGATACATCCGTAAACATTGGATAGTATTGACGTGCTTATTTTACACATATAAACGGTATCATATTTTACATTAAGTTCTGAAAGTATTTTTCTCTCAACATTATATGGTTGAAATTTGTAGCTGTTGATTTTGAGTTATCTTTGTGTTTGCACCCGGAAGAATGTAAATATTATAATTTAGAACCTAAAACATGCTATTTACAATGCAATGCATTCTAGAAAAAATGCATACACTGTAAATAACCAAAAATTTTCTCCCAAGTATCGCACAAAATTACAAAAACCATCCAAAAGAATGTCATGTTGCAAAACTGTGAAATCAAACTCCACATTTGCCCATTTTTCCAGTAGACAGGTGATTATTTTGCAGAAAATTTCTTCAAGAATGAATAAGTAAATTGACATGAGACTGTATGGAATATGCATTTTTTACCTTATAAGAAATCTGATTCTGAACAACTGCCAATATTTATCAAAATAATTTAGAAATAATTTAGAAGTAATTTAGAGTTTTCTCCAACAAAATAATTATTTTAAGGAAACAGGAACAGGAGAGGCTTAAAATATGCATACTCATTGATACTGTTAACATTTGGAATAAAAAAAACTTTAACAATGTTACTTAATAATTGAAATGCTGAGTCTGACACTCCCAAATAAATATAATGAACTTACTTAAATTTTTGTGAAATACTGTGTCTAACATTACTATTTTTAAACAATAAAGAATGAATTGCTTAGGTTTCCTAAATTGGTTGTAAAACTTACAAACAAGAGAGAGAGCCTTGAATGAAAAAAGTCCATAGACATTTTGTTTCTAAGTTAATGATAACAGTGGTAGTAAAGAACCAAACATAAAAAGGAAGTGGGTGGACTGAAGGTGGAATATTGAATTAGCTGTTTATACATTCCATTAATGTGCTGAGTTGAAAAATGTATACGTTGTCAATTTTCAACCAACAACAATATTTAACCAAACTTGGAAGCTCTCTTCCACTTGTAACTAATTATTGGCAATGGCAATAATAATAAAAGTTCTCGAACTTTAGTGCATGTAAATATTATCAAGGGTACTTATTGGAAATGCAGATTCCCTACCAGAGTCTTCAGCTAGGCCTAGAAATGTACATTTTTAACAAGCACCCCCAATGTTTCTGGTGGTGATGGTTCTTGACCTATTCCCTGAGAAATCATGAAACAGCTGGTCTACTAAAAAAAAAAAAAAATTTATACATCCTGATCTGGTTTGAACGAAAACAAAAGAAAAATGTAATGCTATTGGAAAAAGTGCTAGAAAAACTAAACCTCATTTTAAAGACTATGTAGACTGCCGTGAGAGGTCTGACTAAAATGAATAGAAATGCAGTCTGGAAAAACATAAGCTGGGGAAAGATTCAATTGAACTTTATTTTGCCATAACCTAGATGGTAATATTTTAATAAGTGGGATAACTCATTAAGTCCAACGCATATGTTATGGTCTACTACTGTTCTTCTGGACAATGGCCATGGGAAATAAAGGCTGATGTCCTTGAACATGCTATATATATTAAATTTTAATATTTCCTTTTTTCTCCTGCTAAGTTACTCATTTTCAATTCAAGCCTACTCTTAACCCCTTATTTTTTGTTCATTCAGGGTACAGATGATTCGATCATTTTGACCTTCTTCCAAATTATATTATTGTACATATCTTTAGAACCTTCTTGTTGACAACAAACTAAATTAAGATCCAATTTAAGTTAATTAGTGTAACTAAATGTTTTTCTCCTTAATGCTATAAAACCATTCAAATCCCAAGGAATCTTATCATGATATAATTCAATTACTTTGTGACTTCATATCTCCACATTCTTTACAATGCTGCCTGTAGCCATTTTAACATCCACCTTCTTAACTGTTACACTGTACTTCCTCACATGACATGTTCCCAGTATTTAAAAATCTTGTTATTTCAATAAGAAGATGGTCATTTTTTAAAAAAAATATTCCCCTTTTTTCAACAGTCCCACTGCCCTTAATTGGCTATTTGATGCCTCCGAGGAAGAACTGAAGGCCATCAGTAGATAATAGCTGACCAAGACTTTTAAATAAATCATCTTAATTTTATATGTCATCCAAATGATTTTCCCAACGTTTCAGTTTATATGCTGAAAGACGTTAAATAGGTCTGAATCTGCAGTAAGTCTCAGAGCCATGCCTCAAGTAAACAGGCAGAGTGACTCTCCAGAGGGATTATTAGGTAAGAGTTACTTCCCACCCATATTAGACCCTGAAAATCCTTTTCTGAGGCGTCTGCCATGGGTCTGAATTCCATCAAACACACACACATGCACACACACAAATACACACACACATAACTAGAACTATGTTATTTACATTAACGTGCTCTGACTAAAGGTGTGAGAGTGGCTCCTCATCTCTCTTATGTAATTTGGCCATGTTCTTCATCCACAAAGACATTTTCTTACAGGTCATCCACTTTTTATAGATAGCTGAGCTGCCGAGCAAATCGGATGGTACTAAACTGTCCTTGCTGAGAATTATATATTCCCACTAGTAGATAGCAGGCATAATTTCATTTACCTAAACAATTCTGGGTCCTTTGCCTTTCCACAAAAATTTTTAAATTGACATCAAATTTCTTTAAAAATGCCCGTTAGTATTTTGAGTAGGTTTGCATAGAATCCATAGGTCATTTTAGGGAGGATTACCAACAAAATCGAGTCTTCCAATGCATGATAGTAGTCTTCCAATTCATGAAAATATCTGTCCATTTGTGTAGGTCATCTTGATTTTATAAAGTTTGTTTTTCACTTTGGGAGTTCCCATTTGGTTATTTTATTATGGTTTCCATTTCTCTGTTGAATTTATCATTTATTCACTGAGATTTTTATTCCTTAAAAATGTTTTTTTGCTTATTTTTACTTTACTGAGGATAGTGATAATATCACTTTAAAATTTTTGTCTGATAGTTCTAACATGCAGTTCATCTTAGACCCAATCTCGATGGATTTCCTTTTCTCTTGAGAATGTGTTTCTTTTTCTTGGTTTTTCATATTTTGGGTAATCTTGGATTATATCCTAGACATTATGAATGTTAAATTGTGGAGATTCTTGATTGTCTTATTTTTCTTTGATGGGTATTGTTACTTTTGTTTTAGCAAGTAATTTTTTTGCTGCACTTGAACTTCAAAGCTTTTTTTGTTTCTTGAGTGGAATCTCCAGTCTCAGATCATTTGCCTTTGGGCTGCTTTGAGTCTGTTTTGTGCCTGCATGGTTCAAGGGGCAGTCAAAAGTGTGGGCAGACAATTTAAGGATTCCTTTTCTGACTCTTACCCTTGTGAGATTTACCTGTTCTCTTTAGTGGTTAAGGTTTTGTGGCTACATGTTTTTGATTCCCCTGGCCAAAAAGATTGGACTTGTGTGTGTCCCTGGTCTGCACCTAGCCCAGGATAAAAGTCATGCAGAGGGGAACCTACTTAAGGAGCTCCTCAAGTTCCCTCCTCTGAATAAACAAGGATTCCGCTCCAGATCTGTCATCTCTATTCACTCTCCAGGACCGTCAGGCACTGGTTTCATGTACTATGTCCAGGTTTCCCAATTATCTTCTGTAGAATGGTTTATACCATAGATATTAGTCTACCGTACCTGGAAATAGAACTCCCTACCTGAAAAACTGATCTTCCAAACTGCAAAGATAGCATGGAATCTATGAATTAAACTTGGGCATGTTTGAAATACTGTCTTTACCTCACTAGATACAACTCTCTTAATTACTGGTGAGTCCAACATGGCTAGATGCTTTCAATTATTCAGTGTTGGTCATTCTTGAGCATGCAGATTCTAGGAATTCTTCACCTGTTACACCATACTCTTTCCTTTGTCAATATAGATTAACATCAAATGGTAAAGTTGAAAGTGACAGACCTCTGGTCATTGTTTTTAAAAGACTTAAAAAAATAGGAGAGAAACTGGACAGTTTTGACTGAGATGGGAGATTTAGGAACCTCCACAGGATTGGTTTTCCCATGCCACCCTCAACCTCTGTCCCTGTTTTAGGTGTGATTGCTAGTATTGCCTGCCTGCTCTTACAAGTTTCTTCTTGAAACAGATTTTAATCTCTTTTAGTTTATTTAGTAGATTCATTAATTTATGAAGTGCATAATTATTTTCTAACTTTTTCCTACTCCTTCCCAATTGTATTTTTTTTCTAGTACTTACCTCTATTTCCCAGATTTTCTTCCCTTTTAATGGACCACCCACCAAGCCTCCAGCTTAGCCAATATTCTTAATATAACTTCTTCATTGAGCAGTTCTTGAATTCCTCTTTCATTCTCAAATCTCTACAGATTCATGGCAGAGACAGATTAGAAAAGCCTAAATTTCTTTCCTTCTTTGACTTCATCCATTTTCTCCCAACTGCCGACTTAGCATTCTTCTTGAAATAGTATAAATATTTGCTTAGGATTTTGTCCCAATACCCTACTCAGTGAGACATCAGTGCTAATAAAACAGCAGGGAAATGTCACAGAGAATTTTCTACATTCTACGACTTAATGACTAAAGGGGATTTTTATTTAATTAAGTTTTATATCTGTTTTATTTCCACTCTAAAACAACACTGAATTTCTCAGGGCCCTTATTTGCATTTCTGACTACTTTTACGTTAATGATATCTTGAATTCTTGGCTAGACCAGAGTAGAAAAGTCATTTTCCCTTGAATATGAGAAGCAAATGGAGTTTACCTCTTGGACATATTCCAGATTTCCCAATAATTTCAGAGTGAAGTGGGCACTGATCAGGACCATCAACCAAGGGTCTCTAAAATCCCACAGGCCTAGACATCTCACCAGAGTGGTCAGACAAAGCACAAATAAGCTGACAGTAATGATTTTTTTTAATGTTCTTTACATGGAGATTGAAATAAAGATAATTTATTGATTTATATGGATCTAAAATAGTTCTGCAGTACTTACTCTGTGCCAGACACTGTTCACGCATATTAACCCAACTGTGGTGGGATTTGTTATCCTCTTTCTGCTAAAGTTCAGGATCTTGGGTAAGATCATACACCTAGATTTTGGCTTAGCTAGGGTTTGTGCTGTGGTATTTGGTTCTAGAGTCTGTGCCCTCAACTAATGTACAACACTGTGCTATCTTAGTACATGTCACTTATATCCTAATAGAGCAGAAGATTCCAAGAAAGAAATGACACAAATCCAATAATAAATGAAGCAAGATAGAGATGCCAGGATAAATGAAGGTGCCCAAATAATCTTAGACTATATAGTTAAATACAAATGGTAATACAGTGAATGGGAACACATCATGTATTAGATTGAGGAAATTGCCATTTTTGTATATCAAAAATGACTGAATATTGACAACTTCAAATGGTCTAGTCTAATATTATTAATAAGTCAGAATACTTGAAATAGATACTCAAAGGGAAAACGTATATTAGCAGGTTGGAATTAAAACCATTAGCTGTGGCTGGGTGAGATGGCAAAATTAAATGTTCTTACAGGTCTCCTCTGTCAATGAGGGAGAATGGGGATGTAGAAATGTGCCAAAGGTCTTTTCTTAGTAAGGAGAGGCACAGCTGGGAACAAGAATGCCTTGGTTAGTGGGCAGTGGGTCAGATAGTATTTTTGTAGAATGCTAGAGAAACGCGTGTTCAATTACAAGCATCACAAAAACGAAGGGTGCTCCTGGGAAACTGATCTTCCCTGCAGCCTGTAGCCAGAGTCTGCAGAACAGGCAGGTCAAGAAGGGTGGTGGGTGCTCAGGAGAGTATAAATCCCTTTGTGAATGGCAAAAGAAATTTCTAACACCTGATCCAAGCTTCATTCTCTGTGGGTGGTATCATCTGCAGCTG
Organism: Cheirogaleus medius; assembly: GCA_008086735.1. Taxonomy (NCBI): domain Eukaryota; kingdom Metazoa; phylum Chordata; class Mammalia; order Primates; family Cheirogaleidae; genus Cheirogaleus; species Cheirogaleus medius. The sequence continues at coordinate 25,307,607 of VBSM01002616.1, read as the reverse complement.
TACAGAATCTAAATATGCTAGTGTCTTTTATGAGCCACCTCTGCTGGAACACAACAATGTGAAAATAGTGTGACTAAAAAATATTGCCCTACTTTGAACTACTTTGGGCAAAGTTGTATTTACTGACATTTCATGATGTCAATTTAATTGTACTTTCTAGCATTCTTTCTTAAATGGTTTTGACTAGAATGACATATACTTATAATTACAGGATTCTTAATAATAATCACAGCTACAATTGTCCAAAAGCCTTTAAAAAACTAGAGCACATAACTAAGACTGCTTGAGAAAAAAGTTTGAAAATGACTTTAATACTCATGAAAATGGTTAGAAGCAAGTTTTAGGTAAAATTTTAAGCACCATATTTGTTTCTTCTTTCCATTTCATTTCCCTTGTCTACTGAACAGGATGCTCTCTGAGTTATCATGTTCTATGCACATGTAGTATTTAATTATCCTTGGAGAAGGTTGGATTGCCTTTTTACTTTCAATACAGAACTAGCATACTTCCTGGAACACAGCACACTTAGATCCGACTTCAGGTTTTTTGAAAACGAAAATGAAAAATTCAGAACTGTGGAAAGCACTGTAATTTAAACGCATCGTTTAATGTGTCTTTCTTAGCATGGTGTACCAAATTTAATGGAAAGTGGGGTAAATGCATTAATAAGCTCTTATATTAGAGCAAAGTACAAAGAAAGTTATTCATACTTAAATTGGAAATAGCAGCATGACTTATGGTCTTCTGGGAGAAGAGGGCGAAATGGAATCTGTCGAGTCTGTGACAGGCTACATATCCATGAGAATGCTTGAAAAAGACAAAAAAATATCAAGTATGCTAGAGAAAAATCATACCTACTGATGGGAGTCCAGTGCCCAGTGCCCAATATCTACTGAAAATGGAGGAAGTTAAGAGAAGACAAATCATTTCATTAATAACAATGATCAAATACTTTGATATATTTAATTGATAGATTATATTCTCTTCCCTATAGTCTGGCTGACAAGTGACAAATGTTAAGGAAACAACCAACCAAAGAAGGAAAGAAAAAAGAAAGAGGGAAGGAAGAGAAGAAAAGATAAAGACTGCTTAGATGACACAGATTAAATTTGGAGTTCTGGAATGGGTAGCAAGAGCAGACTTCAGACACATCTGAAGCCTGTGTCTGCTGAGGAGTGCTCTGGGTTTTTGGGAAATTGATCTTTGTTTCATTCAATATCTCAGTAAACACTCTGGAATGTGCTGGAATTGTTTATATCAGTAGCTCCTGGTGAGTGGGCCAGTCTTGAGGACACCCAGATATAAGGCAGATCTAGAAATAAAGTCCTGGGTGAGAATGGAGCTTCTCACATCTGCTAGAGTCAGATGGTGGAACCACATCTGGTGGAACCACTCCTTGTGGTTGATAACATTCACATTCCACATCCTCTGTCATTAAAGTCATGTTGTACCCTCTTCTGTTGGGATCTTTTCATCAATAACACCATTATCCTAATTGTAACAAACATGATAAAGCTTAACTACTAGTAGAATGAGATAGCAGAATTGACTTCTAAATAGCAAGAGGGAAATTTTTTAAAATATAATAGTAAAGTCAAAGACATGGCTATATAAAAGGGCAGAAATAAAATCAAATATGTAGTTGAAAACTAAAAGTGAATAAGACAAATTCCCCTCTTGAAAGAGAGAGACTGGGAGATTGTGGGGTTTTTTTAAAAAAAGCACATACTTTTTAAGTGAAACATACTAATAGCTAAATAATGATGAATAGATGAAAATAGTGGAATGGCAAAAATAATATCAGGCAAATTCTGCACAGACCAGAATTCAGCAAATATGCTGTGAGGGTAAAACTTAAATGAATTTGAATCATATCAATTTTCTAATGTGTAACACCAGACCCCTAAACCAGTCCAGGCATTTGGTAATCTCTCTTTTCCCTGACAGAGGCTCTCTCTGCTTGGGTAAGCCGAAAGTTGGCCACACTCGTGCTCAAAATCAGCAAAAATCTCCAAGCAGAATAAAAGAAAACAGCTGGAGATCACCAGCTCACCTCAGAAAGGTTCTTCCTCTTGGGGATTTTAGTTGTCCTAATAATCCTTGCTTATATAGCTCTCTGATACCCTTAAAAATAGGTTTTTTCATTTTAATCCAGCTTTTCTAGTTGTCAAAGTGGGAGCATTGGTTTGCTGTGACCTCCTACATTCCTACATGAAGTGGAAATCCCAGAATCTGTTAATCCTTGTTTCATGCTTCTCCCTCCATCCATTCAGTGCCACGTCCCCCGTTGATTCTATATCCACAAAGTCCTTTGAATCCTGTTTCCTCTTTTCTTTTCCACAGCCACGATTTTAGTTTAGATATTTACTTATCTTTCCTGGATGATGACAATGGCACCTCATTTCCCTACCGCTAGTCTCTCTCCTGTACAACCAATACTCTAGACAGTTCTGTAAACTAATCCTTGGTAAGTGCAGCTCTAAGGATGCTGGTCTCCAGCTAAAACATTTCCACGCCCTTCTGTCACAGTTTAATGTCAAGGTTTTGTCCCAAGATATCTCTCGTTTTATGATACATACTGTTTATGCTTCACCCAAACCAGTCTATTTAGTGTTCCTTCAACATAGCCCATGCATCGCCACTATTTGCCCTTTGTCCATGCTATTCTCTCTACTTGGGAAGTTAAAATGACAAGTAGTTAATCATTTTCTCCTATATATCTGCTTATAGATATCCTAGCCATGATTCCAGTCACTATTTAAATGCTGCCTCTTCCATGAAATCTTCATTTATGCTCCAACAGCATCTCATGATTATGCCTGCTTCTAAATCTTCCTGGTAGGTATTTTTTTACTTGCCTTTTGGCACTTACCAAATTCTGTCCTACCTTCTACTGATTTGTGTATCTCCACTACTAAAGCATAAAATTTTGAGGTCAGGGACCTCTTTGTACTATCTGGTAAAATATCAATTTATTAAACCCTTTTGCACAACAAAGAACAATAAACATTTATAAACAAAGAAAAGAATGAGCCATGTAAGTGATCAAAAGCTGATGTCTAATTGTGTACAGAGACTTTCTGATGTGTGAACCTACTCTGTCCCTTTTCTGCTTTGTTTCTCACCATATTTCTGTAACACTGGGAGTAGGAGGTATTCAGATTACCTAATGAATGCTTGGAGCAAAGTAAACCTTCTGCTTGGCTTTCTGTTTTAGCTTTGTCACTTTCAAAGCATTGTGTAGAGGGAGATGATTTGGAGCAAATACAAAATATTGCTCTAAGCAGCATAATGTATTTGTCTTAATTTATAATTCACGTTAAAGTTTAAATATTCAGTTATATGTCTGCAAAGTGCTTTCAGCACCTCAAAAGAATAACATAATTCAAATACAAAGTGCCGTTATGTTGTTATCTTCAGCTTCTCAGTTTATGAGGTCATATTTATTACTCATGTAGTTGGATACTTTACATTTCCTCAAACCCTACCCAGAAACACTCCCACCATTCAAAGTGAAGATCCATAGTTTGCAAGTAAAAATAAATGATGAAACTGGGTAAAATGATCTGTTAAATCCCATTTGGAATGAAAAAGCATTAATGAGAAACTTTATAAATGAATCAGAGAAACATTTATTTGTGCATCAGCTAAACTCCTGTCTCTGTAGCCTGCAAAGTATCAACTGTCATGTTCTATAAAACTCTGTGAGTCATGAGGTTCCAACAAGCACTTATCACTGTCTGTCATCAGCTTGTGTGGACTCAGAGCTTGCAGAAAACAAGGTTCTAAAGCCTGAAATGATTAATAACGTAGTTGAAAGAGATTAGAAAATGAGGTTTCTTTCCTATTATTAGATAATCTGTTATAAGTTATTTTTGTTGTATCTACATAAGAAAACATAAAATCATTTAATTCAGCCTGGTTTTAAAAAAGGCAAATTAATAAATGTAAGTCATGTACATGAAACAGTGTATATATTATGATTTGCATAATTTTAAACCAAGCACTCCCTATCTCTCAACTCTAGCAGTAGATGGAAGAGCAGCAGAGAAAGAACAGCAGGAAAAAGAGTGTGGACCCTAAAACCAGACTGCCCAGGGTCAGATCTCCAGCTGAACAATTAGCTATATAGCATTGGCAAGATAGTTAAAATCAAGGTTTCTGTATATTGTTCACTTTGATTGGAGTATTGGTTACTGGGTGTACACATTTGTCATTACCCACTTAACTAAACACTTAAGATCTGTACATTTTATTTTGTATCAATTATATCAATATCTCAATAAAAAAAGAAAAATGTATTTAAAAATCAGCATTCCCGTATGAAGGGAAAAATCACAGGGGTTATTGCATATGTTTGTCATATGGATTAAATAAGATAATGCATATAATATTCCCCACAAAGCATAACTATTATTATTTGAATAAGTGACAAAAATATCGTAAGATAAATATCTTTTCTTGTTTTAAAGTAATGAGGAAGCTGAGTCTCAGAGATGTACACACTGGTTCTTCAGTATCTGTGGGGGATTGGTTCCAGGACCTCCTTTAGATACCCAAACCAGCAGATGCTCAAGCCCCTGATATAAAATGGGGTATTATTTGCATAACCTATGCACATCCTCTCAGATACTTTAAATCATCTCTAGATTACTTGTAATACCTAATGCAGTGTAAATACTATGTAAATAGCAGTTGTCCTGGTGAACTACTTAGGGAATAATGACAAGATAAAAGTCTATGTGTTCAGTACAGATGTAATATTTATTCGAATATTTCCGATCTGTGATTGGTAGAATACATGCACGCAGAATCATGGATACAAGGGGCTGCCTGAACTAACTTGCCAAAGATTTGAAGCTGAGCTTTAAATCCTGGCCTGTTGAATGTCAAAATTTTCTTCACTCTAATAGAAAATTACAGTGCGGATTCTTTTTAGGAACTGTAAGCTGGATTGAACAAACAGTTTGGTATAGATCCTGTACTTTTCTTGTAGTTTTATCATGGGAGAAGAGCATAAATGATTCAGATGTGTTAGTAAAAATATTCTGAACACAGAAAATTCAAATTTGAAAGTTCGCAATTGAAGTACTTATAATTGGATATATCAAGGGAGAGATGAAAACATTATGGAAAATTGGAACTTCATTCTTGCTTTCTGTTAGATGCTACAGGGATATTTTGTTGTTTTGTGTCTGTTTAGAACTAGTACGTTTCAGACTGACAGCCTAATGAATGATACTACAAAATAAATAAAGAAATTCTGTGTCTGTCTTATTTGGGCATATGGAAAAATGTACATAAATGTGAAATTGGCTAAAAACATGTTGGTTTTATAAGTAAAAAGAAAATCACTATGAACTATATGGCTCATCTGTATAAACCTACTTCCAAATGACACACTTAGGAGATTATGAAATATTCACTTAAAATTATCATTTTTATATAAATGTTCCCAAATTTCTGCTAAATCACAGTTGAATTTAGTTCACTTTATAGTTCAGCACCATTTGCCTTACAGTGAATGTGATCTTGAGAATTAAGTAATATTTTAAGTAATAAATTCTATTTATTACTTAAATACTTAATTTATTTATTAAGTATTATTACTTAATAATATTTATTAAGTATTTATTACTTAAATTACTTAAATCAGCAGCTTTGATGCTATATCAGTATTATACACTCATTCATATCTTAAGATCCATTCTCTCTCATTTTTGATATTTGGATATTTTAAAGAAATTATGTTAAAGATTTGACTATTCTTTTAGAGACTTCATTTAAAATAGTAGCAGCATCTTCATATAAAAAAATCAGTGGCTGGGCGTGGTGGCTCACGCCCCCAGTCCCAGCTACTCGGGAAGGTGAGGCAGAAGGATTGCTTGAGCTCAGGAGTTTGAAGTTGCTGTGAGCGAGGCTGATGCCATGGCACTATAGCTCAGGCAACAGAGTGAGACTCTATCTCAAAAAAAAAAAAAAAAAAAAAAAATCAGTGTTTCTTTTATTCATTCATTAAAATAGTACTAGATACACATTCAGAAAGAAAAAACCTGCGCTAAGTGTGATCGATATGCACAGGCATCCTCAAAGAACTTTTAATTGAGCAAAGGGAAATAGAATTCATACTGAAATGACTATCATAGAAATCAATATTTTAAGGATGCCATTTAATCGAAGAGCAGCAGGATCAAAGTAAGAACTTTGCCATTTTTGAAAAGGCAGGCAAGTTCAAACTTGAAAGTTTATAATTGAAAATCTTATATTTGATTCAGTAAAAATATAGATTTGTCAAGGGGTGATCCAGTGAGAGGAACTAAATGAACAGATACACAAAAATATAAAAGTAGAGAGAGATCTAAGAACAGGAAAATAACAAGATTAGTAGAGACTGGTATAACTACAAATTTCAGGTTATTAAGAAATGGGATATAAGTTTTAGGAAGGTTGGAGCCAGATGATGAAAGTCTGAAAGTGCTAGGATAAACAGCTTGGACTTTTGTTCCCCAACTAATGAAATCCTGGTTCTAAACAGTGATTTTCAAAGTGTGGTCTAAGGAACCCTGAGGGCCTCCATGAAACTCTTTACGGAGTCCATGAGGTCAAAACTCTTTTCATAATAATACTAAAGCACTAACAGCAATTGTCTCTCTCCTTGTCCCATAAGTTTCCAGTGAAGTGTTCCATGACGTGTGACACCACAACAGACCAAATGCAGAAACAGATGTAAGAACCCAGGTGTTTTCTCTTAAGCTAGACATTAAAGAGATTTATAAAGACATAAACACATGCCATTCTTCTCAATAACCCGGTTTTTGTTTTGAAAAATATGGTTCTTTTTCATAAAAAATATATTATTTATATTAACATGTAATGATCTATCATAGGTATTTGAAAATTAATAAATATTGTTTAGAAGTTCTCAGTATTTATTTCTACAATAAATAAAAAAGATGTAACCCACCTACACAAAAGTTCTTTGCAGTCTTCACTATTTTTAAGAGTTTAAAGAGATTCTGAGACCAAAATGTTTGAGAACCATTAGTTTGGTCTTGATATAGACTCAATCATGACCCCTAGTGGATACATCCAGCCATTTTGTAAACCTGTGGACATCCAATTTAGTTACAAAAAAAAAAAAAAATCCCTCGAAATTCCACTGTCATTTCTTCTTGAGACTTCATTGAAGATCTTCTATCACAGGTGCCAAATCTAGTTTCAGCTACATTGGCTAGGGCCAGTGTTTTCCAGGGTATTCCTAAACCCCTGCTTCAGAATCACCTGTGAAGTTAGGCTTACAAGGAACATTCCTGGCTCTTACTCAGCAATTTCAATCAGAGTCTTTTGTGATAGTGCCCATCTGCATTCTATTAAGAGTCTCACAGTGCTCTTATGAACACTAACATGAAGATTCTTGTTTTGGTATATTTGTGCTGCACTTAAGAGTTTACAAAGAATCATCAATAAAGGTGGTTAAGATTCACATGGAGTCCGACATTTTTTACTCAGTTGTAATTTCAGTTCCCACAGACTTAGGCAGTTTTCCAATAGAAGGGATCTTATTATCAGGAAGAAATTAAGAACCTTGAAGTTTATGGGGCTTTAAGGATAAGAATACCTATAGGTATTCTTAGCTTAAGGATAAGAAATACCTATAGGTCCCTAGTGAGACCTTAATTCATCAGAGAAAAACTCTACCCTTATAAAGGAAGAAAAAGTATTAGTTAAAGCTGTGCTCCTAAAACTTTAATGTGCAAAGGAATGACTAGAGATTGCAAAGCCTAAAATATTAATATTTATTATCTGGCCATCTACAGAAAGTTTGCCTACCTCTTGTTCTAGATCAGCGCTTTTTAAATTTTAATGAACAAATCAATCTTCTGGGGATGTTGTTAAAATGTACATTCTGATTCAGTGGATCTGGGCCCAACATTCTTATTTCTAATTAGCTCCCAGGAGATGTTGCTGGCCGGCTGGCCACCTAACAGCAGGTTTGCAATACAGAACCTCTGGCCCCAGGGCAGCCCACAGACTTAGCAGCTGCCTTTCACCAGGATTCACAGGTAATCCTCATGCCTATTATGGATGACACCAGAAACACTGGTATAGACTACAAAAAGAAGCATGGCTTTTGACTTCAGACAAAGCTCCATTGGAATTCTACTTTCATTTATTAGGCATAAGAATGCAGCATGCAATTTGAGCTCTCCAAACTTCGTCTTTTTCATCTCCAAAGTGGGGACAAAAATACTTTGTCCACTCACATTATAACCTTGTCGTGAAAGTCAAATGTGATGACAGAAACAATTTGTGAAAAAGAGCTAGCGCATATTGATGGCTTACTATATGTAAGCCACTGCTGTGAATAATTTACAAAGAAATGGAGGTTCAGAGGGAGAAACAACTTGCTCAGATTCACATAGCTAGCTAGAGAAGGGTGGAACTGGTATTCGTTCTTGGCCAGAAGTTGCCTGGTTCTGCACTCTACGACCACATAATAGCGCCACCTCAAAAGGCTCCCAGGCTTATTCAAATGTCTATGTTGATGATTTCTACTTTTTCTTTTGTGGACATATTCCAAGACACATTTCCATGCACAATGAAAGAAATCTGCAATCTGTACCAATAAGAAAACTGCTGCAAACCTTAGTACACACACTTGACCTTACCAAAAAAGTCAAAAAGCAGTAGAGTAAATCCAAAGTTCTCCTAACCAATATCCTATGTTAGAGTAACTTTGTTTAATGAAGATTAAGCTTCCAGAAAGCTAGAAATGGTTAGCTTATATAGTGACTAAATCAAATACTGGAGGAGATAGCCGTGTGGAAGTATTAATACCTCAATTAGTTTCCTTGTCTTTAAAATCACCATAGAGTAGTGCTCTGAGGACAGTTTTGGCACCAGAGCCTCCATCTGCTTATGATATCCCTTGGCTTTTCAGGGCTTTTTCAGTCCATGCTGTTTTGCCCAGCAGGAAGTCCCCACCCCTGCTACTCATTTTCATTTTTCCTTCTTGCCCTTAGAGGTCACAGCCCTTGAAAGCTTTCTTTGGAAGAGCACTTTATAAGAGATGCAACAGCATCCTCTACTGACCGTGACTTATAATGTCAAAGGGGCATCAACTCACTTTAATATTTGAGCATGATTTGGGTCACTCCTGCTTTAGTGCACTTATTAGTGTCTTTTCTTTCCTTATTTTATGCTGATTTTGTTATTAAAATGAAACATTGATGTTTAAGCTCATTTTGAACAGTAAAATAAATGGCTTTCAGCAGAATAGTATACCAGGTGTTGTCGTGAAAAGCCTATACGTTGAACCTTGAACAATACAGGGGTTAGGGATGCTGACCACACCCCGTGCAGTCAAAAGTCCCTTTTGATACCCCAAAAACTTATCTACTAAGACCCTATTGTTGACCAAAATCCTTACCAATAACAGAAACAGTCAAATGACTCATATTTTGTATTATATATATATTATATACTGTATTCTTACAATAAAGTAAGCTAGAGAAAAGAAAACGGAATTAAGAAATTCATAATGAAGAGAAAATATATTTATTTAGATTGGTGCAAAAGTAATTGTGGTTTTAGCATTGTTGAAATTTGCCATTTGATATTGGAATACATTCTTAAATAAGTGTGGTTATGTTATATATCATTTTATGCACATTTCTTGCTTTATGTTTTTTGCTAATCACTTATTACTTGCTGTTTATTTTATATTTATTTTAGACTATGAAAATTATGTTAGACAAAAAGCAAATTGAGAGATTTTCTTATTGAGTTCAAAATGGTTCATAAAGCAGCGAAGACAACTTACAACATCAACAATGTATTTGGCCCAGGAACTGCTAAGGAACATACAGTGCAGTGGTGGTTCAAGAAGTTTTTCAAAGGAGATGAAAGCCTTGAAGATGAGGAGCAGAGCACAGTGGTCAGCCATTGGAAATTGACAACAACCA
>VBSM01002616.1:25260219-25297542 GCA_008086735.1 Cheirogaleus medius | reverse complement strand
TAGTGGTTGGACAGAGAAGAAGTTCCAAAGTACTTCCCAAAGCCAAACTTTCACTGTTCGCTGGTCTGCTGCTGGTCTGAGCCACTAGTTTTCTGAGTTCCAGCAAAACCATTCCATCTGAGAAGTATGCTCAGCATATCAATGAGCTGCACTGAAAACTGCAATGCCTGCAGCCAGCATTGGTCAACAGAAAGGGCCCAATTCTTCTCCACAACAACGCCCAACCACACGTCGCACAACCAACATTTCAAAAGTTGAACAAATTAGGCTACAAAGTTTTGCCTCATCCTCCACATTCACCTGACCTCTTGCCAACTGACTACCATTTCTTCAAGCATCTCAACAATTTTTTTGCAGGGAAAATGCATCTACAACCAGCAGGATGCAGAAAATGCTTTCCAAGAGTTCATAGAATCCTGAAGCATGGATTTTTATGCTACAGGAATAAACAAACTTATTTCTCATGGGCAAAAGTGTTGATTGTAATGGTTCCTATTTTGACTAATAAAGATGTATATGAGCCCACTTATAATGATTTAAAATTCACCAGTCCAAAACCACAATTACTTTTGCACCAACCTAATACTATTCATTAAGTCAATGTGAATAATCATAAAGGTCTTTATCCTTGTAGTCTTCATTTTGAGCAGGCTGAGGAGGAGGGGGAAGAAAAGGGATTGGTCTTGCTGTCTCAGGGATGGCAGAAACAGAAGAAAATTAGGATGTAAGTGGACCAGTGCAGTTCAAATGGGTCAACTGTAATTCTCTGTACATGGCACAGCCTTGCTACAGAACCTCATGGGATTGCATTGTGATTCTTCCACTAAGTCTTGTCACAAATTCCACACAGTATCTTTCCATTTTTTTCCCCAAGAGGGAAATGTTACTCTTTAATGAAAAACTTTATAATAAGCAGAGCTGCTTGGCAACATAATCACATTCAAAATGTACAGTACACTACTTCTTGGACAGCTATTACTTCATCCAGTCTTCACAAGACCCCATGATAGGAGGAAGGCTGGGCAGAGATTATGATGTCTGTTGAAGAAGAAATAGTACAGACAGAGGAAAAGGACTCTCCAAAATTCATGCACCTGGCCCAGACACGAGTTCAACTGTGGATGAATTTTGGCCCAGGAAGAGGCTGGGAGGTGATGGAGCTTGATGGGAGTTGGGTTTGAAGGACCTCTGTTGCCAGAAGGCATTAGGATCTCTGGAGGGGAGGCTGAGTCAAAGGTTACTAGAACAGAGGCAGCAGCAAAGGAGCGGGAGAGGCGACAAGGCTGACCTCTAAGGGGATTTAGCCCGAGTAAGAGGAGGGCAGCTGAGTTTCCCTGCGGCAGTATTCTGTGCTTGAGGCTGACTAGTCACTCAAGTCTGTACATAATCTCCAATGTCAGAACTGGATAGGCAACCTTAAGAAACCAGTGAGTCCACCCCTGGTCTTCAGGGTGTATGAGGACTGTGGAGATGGTTGGGGGCAGCAACCGTGTTCATGTATTTATCCCCAGCTTCTATAGAGCCTGGACTATAGTGCAAATGCAAATATTTTTGTTCAAGGCATACATAAAAGAATGAATGTGCTCAAACCAGAAACTGAGGCACAGAGAGCGCAGAGAGGAGGGGCGTAAAATCAACCGGCAATTCTGAAGTAGAAGCAGATTAATTTTCCTGGGACACAGCAGCACAAACAGCCCTAGTACTAACGCAGGTTGCTGTTAGCTCTTTTTCAGGAGTTAATGAGCAAAAATTGCCTGGGGACTGAATGGCCGGGCCAGAATGGAGATGCCGATTGGCTGAGACTCAGAGCGGGGGATAGGTAGCCACGGTACATTTCCTAGCCCCAACAACGTGCCTAAAGTGTGTCTAATGGCAAATCCAGTCTCGTGGGCAGGGGCGGAAAAGCAACGGAGACCAGGGACGCTTGCGTTTGGTGAGTCCCAGATTCTGGTGGGTCTTTCCGCTCAGGCTGAGAGAAGTGCTTCCGGGTCGCCGCCATGGCTGCCGGCAGCCCGCGCGGTAAGTACAGAAGCAAAGCTGCGGTGGTATTCTTGCTGCATTTTTCCTCCTTTCCGCAGCGAAATCCAATTCATTTCACCTGCCTCCTCAGGAACTCCATGTTCACAGTCCTTCACTCTTAAAGAACTCCAGCTCCTCTTTCCCACCATTGATATTTCCAGCTCCGTAGGATCTGTCAGGTCGCGTGGGCCAAGTGGCAAGGCGGCTCGCACCCCAGCCTGTAGGGGGTGATAAGCCCTTTCCTGTTCTGGACCCAACTCAGAGACCTCTCAGACTGTCACATAACTCGGTAAAGGGCCAAAGCAGTATTCTTATTTGTAGAATATGCTGCCTCCAGAACCCAAAGAAGCCTTCCAAACATTTTGCTCTCTTTCTTGTGGTTGGAAGTATAAGATGCAATACTTTGACATTTATCAGGATGGGATGTCGCAGCATACCCTGATCACTGGACTCCTAAAATAATACATTTGTGGCAAGCTCCTGAGATTTTGCAGGGTTTATCTCTCCTCTGCAGTGCATGTGTCTTAACAAGACCTCTGGTGTGCTAGCCACTTGTTCATCCAGCCCCATCTACATACGATCATCTATGTGGTAGATCAATGTGATGTGTGAGATGACTAGATGATCCATATTTCTTTGGACTAGGTCACAAAAGAAGTTGAGAAAGTTAACATAGTCCTGGAGAAAAAATGTAAGCGTATTTTTTTTTTTCCAATCCATGTGATTGTGAACTGTTTGTGATCACCTTTCCGTACTGGGACAGAAAAGAGCACATTCAGTAAATCAGTGGCTGCATATCATGTGTCTGAGGCCATATTAATCTGCTCTAGCAAAGATACCATATCTGGCACTAACACTGTGTTGATAACTACTATTTGGTTGAGCTTGTGGTAGTCTATATTCATGTTCTAGGATCCATTCAGTTTCTTCAAGGGACAGACTGTTGAATTAAATGGAGATAAGATGGGGAACACCATCCCTGGACTCATTAGCTCCTTAAGGGTGGCATTAATCTCTGCCATCCTCCCACAACACCACCACCACCAGAATGTACTAATGCTTCTAGGCTGGGTGAGAGGACTTCGGGAGACTTCCATCTTCCCCACTATGGCAGATGTTACTCCACAGACCAAGGACCCAATGTGGAAGCCAAACTAACTGCCAAGTGTTTCAATTCTGCGTATACATTCAGAGACTGGGAGAATGATCACTAGGTGGGCCTGTGCACCTGTGAACCTAGTGGACTCACTACAAATCAGAACTTAGCCAGGACTCCATTTATTATCTGGACCCAATCCTAACAGTTATAACAACCCTTCAGGTCTCCAGGTATTAGTATCAGCTCAGACCCTGTATCCAACAGTCATTGAAATGCATAAACATTCTTTTTTCCCAAGGTCACAGTATCTGAGTAAATGTCCATAGGTCTTTTGGGAAAAGGACTGGAGGAATTATTAACACATAAACTCACTGGGGTTTTGCAAAGTCTTTCCTCCTGGGGACCTAGCCAGTCCTTCAGTCAGTGGGTGCTGGATCTGAAAACTAGCTCAAGTCCAAAAAAATTTCCAAGGGATGACTATGCATGATCTTTTTTGATGTCTTCTGGCTGGTAGAAACTAAGTAGTACCACCATTGACTTCCCTCATATTTTGCCACCTGGGTTAAATCATCTCTATAAAACATAGATATTTTTTATGGCAGGTCAGGCCCACTTGGATGTCACTTCTCCAGCTTCTGCCAGTACATGTTGGCTAGGTCTTGCAGCTCCTTCAGTATGAAGTTCTTTTTGTTTGTTACCAGGCCCAGAAAGTTCTCAGCTGAGTTATACTGTGACTTAATTCTACTTACAGGTCCAGTGGTTTTGTGCCCAGGAGGGGAGGGAAGGGCAGGTCCAGAAAGGGCTACCTGAAGCCTTGTGGAAGAGGAATCTCTGCATCATCTCACAGAATGGTTGGAGTACTAGTTCTGACTAGGGAGACGTTGGCCATTTCTGCAGGGTCAGAAACTTCAGGACAGTCTTTTGAGTCAAAACCTTCAGGAGTATCAGGCTACATGATTCCATGTATCACAGTCCCATGGTTGCCAAACAGGGTCCCATCCTTAGTTTGTCTACTTTTTACTTCCTGACATTGCTAACATTGATCTTGCCTGCTGTGATAGTGTTTCATTTTTATTCAGTTCTAAATATTTTGTAATTTTGAGTCCTTCTCTAACCTACAACTCATTTGAAGTTTTATTTTTAATATACAAACTCTTGGGGCTTTCGCTCAGTTTTAAATAATTGATTTCTAATTTTAATTCATTGTAGTCAGAAAACATGATTATATTATAAAATATTGATTCTTCAGTATTTTGTTCAGTCTTTTTGTGGTATAATATGTGGTCAATATTGGCAAATATTCTATGTTTTATGCACATTACAAAGGAATTTATGTTCTCTAATTGTTGACTACAGAGTCTACTAGGTTATATAGAACAATATGAGGTTCAAATTCACTAATACAACTTTTATGACTGTTCAATCAGTTTCTGAAGAAAATATGCTGAATTTTCTTGCCACTGTTACATTTTTACATTTCTTCTTGTAGTTCTGTCAATTTTTGCTGTTTATATTTTGAAGTCATGAGGTTGGGTGCCTAGATTCAAGATTGCAATATCTTCCTGATAAATATTTTCTCTGGTTGTTTGTAATAACTGTCTTTACTTTTTCCAATGCTTTAGGCTTAAAGAATATTTCACCAATTTTGGATGGAACTGGAGACCATTACCCTAAATGAAGTATCTCAGGAATGGAAAAACAAACATCACACATACTCTCTAATAATTAGGAGCTAAATGATGGGTACACATGGGCACAAAGAGATGTAAAGGATATTGGAAACCATGAAGCGGGTAGTCAGGAAGGTGTGAAGGGATTTAAAAAACGTACCCATTTAGAACAATGAACACTATTCTGGTGATGGGCACACTAAAAGCCCTGATTTAAGCATTACACATGGTATCCATGTAACAAAAACGTTTTCACCCTTTAATATTCTGATATAAAAAAAGAAAAAAGTAACAATTTTATCTGGGTTAAGATTTGGCATATGATTAGAATTAGTAAGCAACCTCTGTCTACTCTACATCATTGGAAGAACTGCCTCTGGCAACATCGAATGCAGGGCTTGCACAGTAAACTTTCTTTTCCCCAGTTCTTTGCTGCAGAAACTGATCGTGGTTAATTTAAGACAAAATAAATTATTAAAACATTCAGTTGTAGCCAGAAAAAAAGGTCAGAAGCACTTCCCTAGTTGGTGCATTGAAGATTTTCTGACATAGCAGCTGTGCACTGGACTCCTCAGCTTGCTTTACTGACCCATGATGCTGTCGCAAGAGCTCCTGCTGCTGTGTCTGGGCCCTGAATGAAGCCATCACCAATGTACCATCTGTCACGAGTGTGTACTGCACTGCCTCTACCTCTTGGAGTCACTGCCTTCTGATTAAAATCAGAGATGGTGCTTCCAATTGATGGAGCTGAGGTCATATGTCTGTGTCCTTGCTGCAGGGGAGGTCAGGGAAATCAGTACTGGTGCCTGATATTTTCAGCCTCTACACTGGGAAACATGGTCCAGCTGATAAAGTGGGACATTCATGAAATATTGGAAGAGTGTTTTAGATTCTGAACACCAAAATAAATGATGACTTTCCTCAGGGAATGTCTCCAGCAAGATTTTAGGCTATCTTTGCCCTCGATTCCATGCAACTTTCCTGTTCAGTTACCTTTTCTTATACCCCTCCCCAAACCCCAAGCCTGGGATTTGCCCTGCCTATATCTCAATGACACAATGACTCTTTCTTTTTTTTCCTGGCCAGTCCTAATTTAAAATAAATAAATAAATAAAACTCTACCACGTGTTACTTCAGAACGTACTAAAAAATATACTTGTGATGGCTGGAACTGTGTCTACTTGCTCAATTATTCTTAGCCTAGTGGCTAAGCTAGAATTATTTTTGGTAAATATAATATATGCTGAATTGCTTTGGTAAATTCATCTCTCTCCCTATCTAATTAGGTTATTAGGCTGTACCTTGGGAAATTTGATTCTTCTTATCCATCTAGACCTTGTTCAGAGAAAGCAGAGAGATATCCCATTATGTGCCAAATTTCTATATTGGTAGTGGTTAGCCAGGAAACTCTACTAAGAGTTTTGAGGATATATCCAGACTGATTAGTAGAGAATGTCTGGAATGATTAATGCCCACTCTGTGTGGCAAATGGAAGAGTGTTGGCATATGTCTTGGTATCTACTGTTTCTGGCATATAGAGAAATTATATTTTAAAAATTCTGTTAAAGCAGAATAGGATTTCTTCAGAAGACTACTTTTGTGAAATGATAAAAAGACAGAACCAAAGGTAAAAATCAATACTAAGTCATGGACTAGATAAAAGTGCCTTCCTTTAAAGAGCCTTTGTGCTAATGTAACTGAAGTTGGCTACACTCTGGCTTGGCTGGCATCATAACAGACACCTCATGCTGAGATCATCTTTTTCAACCATCTGGGTTATACATTTGATGAAGCTGCTTAGAAAGCACTCAACATTACCTTCCAAGATGGTGTTATTATAGATCATTCTGTGGCATTCACTATGTGGCATATAGAAATGGATGAAAAATCAGGCAAGGGAAAAGAGCAGAGATGTAGGAGAAAGGTCAGAGTAAAAGGGGGCAGAAATGACAAACTCTAAACGAGACCAATATTGAGAGATCTAATCCACAAATTAGGTTGTGGCTAATTCTTTCCAATGTGAGATGATTGCTAATTCAGAAAGGATCAGGAGCACAGCAAGGGTGTTACGGTGAGGGCATCAGATTTAGGTCAGATGGCCCCAGGTGATCTATACTGTGCCCAGTATATGGAAAAGCAGTAAGCCTCTTCACCATCCGTGGGTCTGGGGTTCCAAAGAGGCATCGCTCCCTCTACTTCCCACCACACACACATGAAATGCTTGCATGCTTTAAGATTAGTTTGCAAAAGTATTATCCATGACCCCTACAGGTCATCATGTTAGATCTGGTGGAGGGTAAACAGGTGGCAAGGTGGTGATTAGGGGCCGAGAATGGGAACCGAATTACAGCTAGGAACCAAATTGCCCCTAGGAATTGTTCCCTGGTGAGAACATACATAGTAAAAAGTTCCTAGTAACCTTTAACTGACTTAGAGCTCATTACCATCTAATTAGTCTAACATGGGTGGAGCTTCATGGAGAATTCTGGAAAAGATGCATGGGCAGAAAGGGAAACCGTTATATAACCTACCCTGTTATGCAACCTTTTGTGATCTGTTATATAACACCAACCTTTCAATCACCCCCAAAGGCGGAAAGGGCAACCAATCCTGCCAGGGGAAAGGTGGGACAGACTAGTGGGCTTATAATAGGCAATATGTGCTCAGCCTCTAGTGTTTCCACACAAGGGGATCGACCCATTCCACTCTCTCTGGTACGTATTTTCACTTTGTGTAACTTCCTTCTGTATGTTCATTCTTTCTTTTATGTGATAAACTGTATAAAATTGCTCTGTGTTTGTGATCACTCCATTATCTGCTAAACTTTGTACTCGTTCTTATTCTTGATACTGGGAACCAGGGAACCAGAGAACATCCACTCAGATGAACCTAACAATCATGACAATAATGTAATGACAGTAACGTTTATGAAAACTTATTAGGTACCTGACCTAGCGTCAAGATTTTCTATATTAATATTTACAACAAAATAAGACAGATAATATTAACATCTCAAATTTATGGTAGAAATCATGCTCAAAAAGATTAAGTGATTTCCCCAAGATCACAGAGCATATGTAAGCAATAGAGCTAGATTTTTTACCCCAGAACCCACCTTCCACTTACTATAATGCTTTCAAAGCTGTTTTCTATATTTAAAATGAAGGGATGCAACTAATTTAGCCCTTCTATTCAAAACATATTTATGAACAATAGCTCATTTAACTCCATACTTTTTATGGTGGGAGGGTAAGCAAGGCAATTTTTCTTCTATTCATTCTACATTTGAGAATATTGAGGTTCAGACTGTGTTAACTGTTTTGCTATGAGACCAAATGGTTGGAAAGTGGCAGGGCACATGAAAAACTCACATTTTCTTAACTATGAAACACTGAGTATATAACTATGAAAGGAGCTTGTCTTTGCTTTGACATATGTAAATTTAACAGTTTTCTGTATAGCAAAAGTTAAAAGAGTAGATTGATGAACTGTTCTTAACTCATATTAAATACTAAATAGCTTTATTCATTTAACCAATAATAACTGCCAACTAATACACCAAACACAAATTATACATAAAACCTTTCACAGCTGAAAAGTACCTTATAAATTATTTTTTTCAAATTTCTGATTTTGCAGATGAAGGAAAGAATCCAAGCAGTTAACTTATTTTATGTCACCCTATTTGTTACCATTAGATCTTGCTCTAGAAAAGCTCTGTCCTCATTCCCATTTTTCTCTGTTTATAGAATAAAGATTCTTGGAAAAAAATTACATAAAAAACAACTTATTTATTTTCTCCTGGAGGTCAAAGAAGATTTTTTATTTTTCATAATGTTCTCAGATTGAAGTTGTAGAAAGAATACTTGTATGTATGTATAATATAAATATAGAAATCAAAGTTAAATTGGGTTAAGAATGATTCAAAGCCATTTTCCCTAATGCATTGCAAACAGCTGTGTCTCAAGATCTCCAGAAAAGTGCAGAAGAAAATTAGTGGCAATTTTCTTCATTCTACTGAGGAATAGCCATGAATGGCCAGCAGATGCCACTGTTGTCAGTTGTAAATATTTTTTCAAGCGTCAATTACAGAAAATGAGTCATTACTCCCCCCAATGGGGTAAGTAAAATGCAGCAAAAGTAATAATGTTATCTTTACAAAATTAAGTTACAGAAGTACTATAACTGAATCTTCTCATTTAGCTTTTAACAAACTAAATATTTATTAAATACTTGGCAACTAAAAGGCATGTACTAAATGATTAGAAAGAAATTAATAGGTAAAATATTAAAAATAATCATTTTTAAATATTAGAAGTTTATACAGTGACCAATGCTGATAGATACATTTAATAGCCAAGATATTTTCTATCCTAATGAGTGACATCAAGGAAGAGTAAAACAAAGCACAGAAATTCCATTCCTTTTTGTTGTTATTGTGGTATCATAAAACAATTTTATATTTATCAAACCTGTACTCAACTGTGAACAAATCATTATTACAAAATTTATGTTACTGTCTTCTATTTCCATCATTGTTTGTAGATATTGTTATCTTTTTAAAATAAAGACATATTAATTAAAGCAGACCTAAGTAACTGATTTCTTGAGAAAAATACGCATGGTGGCTATTTTCCCCTAATTCCAAAGAGGACTGGATAAGCATAAATGAACTCTTCAGGAACACCTGTATCTTTCTGAACATATTCCTGGGATGCCTCTGCATCCTTTCTTTTTCTCTAATAATCAATTCCACCACTCATTTGTAAATTAGAGTTTATAGAGATTTTTTAAAATATATTTTAATGTGGAATCAAATTCTTGAGTTTTTAATTTATTGAAAATAATATGTTAAATCTATACTGTGTGGTAGACACTCTGATAGTTGCTGTGAGGGAAGTATAATAAATACACTTTCTGTCCTTAAGTGGAGCTTAGGGTAGGGTAACAAGAAGCTTTACATCTTGAGAGATCTGCATTGTGCTAAAAAATTGCTACCATTACATAAACTGATCTGTAAAATAATAAAGCCTCACAAGGTTGTTGTAAGAATTAAATGAGATAAGAATATAAAGTGTTTCTCAATATCTTGCACAAAATAATAGCTAAGCAAGTGCCAATTTTTACTCAAATAACATAATCTTGGAGAGCTGGTAAGATGAGTGGTCAAAACCCTATTCACATAGAAAATAGGAAACAATAAGTGATGTAAAAAAGGAATAAAATATATGTGAAATTAAAAATAAGATATTGCAGACAAAATAGTCTGGGGAGAATTTATGGAGGAGGTTGCATTTAGCAAATGCTTGAGAGAAGTTTAAGCATTTAAAGGGCAGAATTGTGGGATAATTTTATTTAAGATGGTGAAAGAGTAGGGTATGAAAGAAGAACCAATAAAGCATGTCACCCACCTTCATCATCATTCCTACCACTAACAGGCCCAAAATAAGTTGTATGTTTCAAATATTGTTTAGAAAATATGTGGTAAAATTTCTGAATTTTTCAACATAGTACTGGAAGTCCTAGCCAGAGCAATCAGGCAAGAGAAAGAAAGAAAGGGCATCCAAGCCAGAAAATAGGAGGTCAAACTCTCCCTGTTTGCCAATGGTATGATCTTACATCTAGAAAACCCTAAAGGCTCCACCAAAAGACTAGAATTGATAAATTAATTCAGTAAACTCTCAGGTTACAAAATTAATGTACACAAATCAGTAGCATTTCTATACATTAATATAGACCAAGCTGAGAATCAAATCAGGAACTCAATACCATTTACAGTAATTGCAAAAAAAATAAAATACCTAGGAATATACTTAACCAAGGAAGTGAAAGATTGCTACAAGGAGAACTATAAAACACTGATGAAAGTAATCACAGATGACACAAATGGGAAAACATCCGATGTTCATGGATAAGAATAAATATTGTTAAAATGTCCAGACTACCCAAAGTGATTTATAGATTCAATGCAATTCCCCATCAAAATACCAATGTCGTTTTTCATAAATTACAAAAACAATCCTAACTTTCATATGGAATCAAAAAAATGCTCAAATAGCCAAAGAAATCTTAAACAAAAAGAATAACTCAAACAATGAAATACATGCTATACTCCATCAGATCAGAAAAAAAAATAAATTCATGTGTCACTGAAGATGTGGATAAACTGAAATATTTACACCCTTCCAGTGGTCATTTAAATTGAATTAACCACTTTGGAGAGTTCTCTGGCAATTTCTAGGAAGGTTAAAGATGATGGATATAACATAAGGATCTGCTTCCTGCCTTGGCAGAGGATTCCTAAGTACCCTCACCCCGGCCCCCGCCACCCCATTTCCATGGGTTTGGCCATCCTGTGTGCAGAAAGAGTACATTTCCCTACTCCATTGACTAGGATTCTGTCACATGATTTTGCTTGGCCAATTGAATCTAAATAGACATGAGTACTCCTTGTATGAACACAAGCTTTTAGAGGTATTCCAAGTTTTTAGCAGACTGCCAGCCTATACTTCCCAGTCATGAGAAGGGTGTACACCAGATAGGAATTGCTTCCATCCCAACTGCAACAATTTGAATGAAAATTTTCTTGCAGTTTCTGAAGTGATTTTAGTTAGACCTTTGTGGTAAAGGATCCTTTTTTTTACACATAAGGAAAATAAAAACAAAGTGTTAATGCACCATACAAATATATTTATTATTTAAATGTTTATAAATTATAAGATTTTAATTATGAATGAAGACATTCCTGGAAAATGTTACACATTTTGTATTAATGCTTGTAACTGGTTTAAGGCACATAGTGCAAAATACTTCTTTTCTGATACAGAGATCCTCAAATGTTTATTTAACCACATGGGCACAAAATTGCTTTAGTACCTTATATGGTACCGTATATCCTTAATAAATGTTTGGGGTAAAAACACTTTGTGGGTAAAACTAGTACACTGTTTTTATTAGAAAAAAATCTATTAGTAGATTCTATTTGGTTTTGTTTGTTTGTTTTTTGGTTTACAAAATAAGTTGCTATAGAAAAATATTATTTGTTTGTTTTTTTAATTACATTATTATATAATACACAAATAATCCGCATGAAGACATCTTTTAATACCTGAGGATTTGCCTATGAATAGTTAATTTTTATACTGTCTTTTATGTTCTGGCTTTGAGAAACCTCTGCTACAAAATAACTTAAATATCTCTAATAAAACTTTTGCATATGTAAACATAATTTTATGTTTACTAAAATCGGATTTCAAAATTTCATGAATTCTCACTTTCTATTTGATTAATAAAATACAGTACATAACTTTGAGAAAATAGATTTTAAAGAATGTACATATACATACAAGAATTACAAAGGCAAAATAGAGTATTAACATTATAAAAACAATGCATTGCTCTTATAAGTACAAATAAGAGGTAGGTTTTAAAAATGAAATTCTAATATTCTAATATCTTCTGTATTATACCCACAAAATTTCATATTTAATATTTAACCCAAGCATACATTTTTAATACAAAATTTGTACCACAGTTTTAGGACTTTTTTTTCATTGAAATGCTGTAATCCACAACTTAAAATTAAAGAAAAAATAAAACAAGGCATCTAAACTGTATCAGCAGAAAGTATAATGGCTATGTACTTTTTTAATGTAACTATTGATTTGCTATTCACCTGATAGAGTCAAGAATGTTTATAGTAATTTTGAATAAGTTTATTTCCTAATGTTTACTTGCTCCATTTCAATAAGTAGAATAAACATTTCATTGTACAGAATACTGAGCAGAGATTTACATGTGTGTTTATAGGTATACTATAACTGTGGTCCAGTCCAAGCTGTTAATAGCAACATTGTCTTGGTATAATTTATCTTAAACATCTTTCTATCCTCTACCATAAATTATTATGTTCTTTAAAAGTGATGTGATTAGAGTCACATATCTGTTGCTTATTCTGAAGACCCTGAAAAAATTAAGTAGCAATTTGAATCCTTGATGAGCACCCTGAAAAAATGACAGAGACTTTTTATATATGGAAATCTCAGGGAGGGAGAAGCAAAGAAATGAGCACCAGTTATTTGTATGTTCCAGAGGATATCTCCTCTTTAGGGCATACTTCCCTCTTCTGAATGTTCATATTACTTGAATTGGAAGACCAGTAGTCACGTGAGGAACACACTTCCCACAGAACCCTCCACACCTTCCGTAGACTTTGGTTCCATCCTGAAAATAAGCAGAGGCAGAATATAGAAGAATCTTACACAAGCTGATATCTGCATACACAAAGCAGAAAAACCAAATGCTTTGAATCATGTGGTTTTCTACAACAATTACATTCCAGGTCAAGGATTATACCATTTCAGTATTAGTTCAAATCAGTGGTCATAGGAAAGTTAAAAAGGAACCAGATAACCTGAGATTCATATTAGCTACTTGATTATAAATCACACTATAACTTAGACTATTTATCTCAATCCACATATTTTTCATAAAGGAATCTTCTTTTTTTCAGTGAATTTATTAAAACCTCCCCCAATTTGCTGTCCAATGTTTGCATAATTTTACATAATATTCTCTTAGGCTAAATAAAAGAAACAGATTATACAAGCTTTATCTTAAAGAAATACAGTTCATGCTACAGTGAGTTTATCTCAAGCATCTCATGAAAGCATTAGAAACACACCCTGGAGAAAAGTATAGAAAGTGGTAAAATGGAGCAAAAAATAAATAAAAATTGGGCTCAAAACCATCATTGTAATTATAGAAAGACTAAAAAGGGAGATTCTTCCCTAAGCAAAGCAGTTCACTGAGGAACAGGTGGGCAGACATGGGGTCAAGGTGGATGGTGAGGACATGATAGATTTACTTTCCAGACTGCTTTCCATCTTTAGATCCAAAAGTTAAAAGACTAAAGTCTTTATAGGATGAGACAAAAATAGGTTGAATTCTTATTTCTGGAGAAGGTAACATTTTTTATTTTAATCTAAGGAGGAAGAGTAGAGAAGGAAACTTTGGGTTCTTGGGACCTTTTGAGATGGAAGAATGTTTTGAGATCCCAAGGTTTTGAAGTTGCCTTTTCTTTCAATAGCCCTTTTACCTTGGGAGAATCTGAGTACATAGGGAAGGGAATGACAGTAAAAACTCAATTTCGTCTACTTCTATTCCCAGACTGTTGAAGTAAAAACTTAATCTTGATTAAATTTACTGGCAAACGAAAATATGCTGAAAAATGTTTGCATTTTTAAATTTGGGTTTCCTGTGTCTCATTTTCACACCAGGCATCAGATTTCAAGGAATACTGTCATATGCAACATTTTTGATTGAGGTAAAAAGCTCTCAGTCTTCTAATTAATCTTTAGACGAGAAGTTAAATAGAAGCAAAATGAATGCTTTTACTAAATATCCATATCTTCTGGTGAACTTGGCCAGAATTCAGTCTTTATCTTTAACCAAAAGATACGTAAAAGCTGAATACATAAGGTCAGAATGTTTTATTGAGCTCTCTACATTTATACCTGCTCAGAATATACTTTAAATAAGTAATTAATTTGTTCCCATTCTTTTTTCCAAAAGGAACTAGATCTAAATATGTGAAATAAATATTTAAAAATAGTCATTCTTTTTGAAAGCATACTAGTTTATCCATATAAGGGAAATAATAAAAACTAAAATTCTTTAATTGCTATTTAAAGCACAATTTCATCATCTTCAGTTTTAAAGGATATGAATATCAGAATACTGAATTTCATTCACAAATAATGTTCATATAAATGAGAGTATGACAGAAGTCATTTTTATCAAAAGGAAGAAAAATCACAAAACATTAGAGTGGGCAGGGGTTGTTGTTGGTGTCGATTTATGATTTATGTGCAATGTAGGTGAGAACACATAACGTAGATCCAGATTTACTACAGATAAAGGCATGCTATCTAAGATACAATAACTGCAAGTAATAGAAGGCATTTGATAAAGTGTACATATTAGTACACCATACCAGCAACAAAATTAAATAGGTTCTACTTTGGATAAATACATGTGCTATAATTAAAATAACTATATAGTAATCCATATTGATATAGATAAAATAATGTTATCTAGATGAATATAGGCAGGAAAATATGAAAATAACATAAATCATAATCCTAATTCTTGGAAAAACTGTGATGGATATTCATTAAATGGCAAATGGCTCCAACACCACTCCCGTCACTAAAGCAAAGCAGTGAGGTAAATAAACCAAAAATTTAACCCTCACTTCAAAATATTAGAACCTACAAACCTTTAATAATTAAAGAATAGTAAAAAAGCACTACCTCTTTCTAAAGTACCTGCATTTCAAGTCATTAGCCCCAAATCTGAGATAGACAAAATCTATCTGTCCTAGCATTTGACAGTTCATTTTCGGGTATCTGTAGCCTGTATATGGATTTGTATGTATATAAAACCTATGTATGCACATTAATAAAAATGAACCAAGTTTCATTTCATAAATTGATGTTGTACCCCATCATATATAATGTACCCATTATATGCAATAATTCTTCAGTCACCAACTTCATATAACTTTAAAGTAGAGGACCTTTAATGCTAGTTCACAGCACAGAAGTTTTTCAAACTGGCTTTTTGGTCCAGTAGGACTTACCTGTGATCTGTGTATGATGACAGAGGAATAACTACCCTGAGCAAGCCACTTTGCTGTGCTGGATATCTTCATCCCAGTTCCTGCCAAATTAATGCTGAATTGTCCCTGGATTGTAAATAAGACAAAACAAAAATAGATGGAATTCATAAAATATTTAATAATGTTCTTGCCTGGAAACATCTGAATGAGAATTATATAAGGAAGGACTCAAATTACTTTTCAAGGATCTTCCTTTATAGAAGAATAATTGATACCACCTTACTGTAAAGAAAATGAACAACGATTTTTAAAATTGATTACAAATAAGCCATCTTAATTACAAGCAATAATCGAATTAATACCACATAATGTTATTTATGGAAAAGTAATTCTGGCCAACCCTAGCACTCTATGACTTGACAACTAGAGCTAATGGTCCTGTCTCAAATGGCAAGTCCTGAAAGAAGGGGTGGTCATAGGGACAGACACTTGTTACACTTTAGCTTTTGTCCAATTTTAATGTGTGACCCCTCATTGCTAACTTCTATGATGTTATACTTGTTTAATATATTTTCAACGATATTCTGTTATTGTGCCCTACCCTTTTATGGTAAGAATATCACTTCTTAACCTACCATACAAATGTACCACATATGTACCATGTGACCCTGCAATCCCACTCCTAGGAATTTATCCTAGAGAAATAAAAACTTACATTCACACAAAAACCTATACACAAATGTGTATATCATAATCTCCCCAAACTGGAAACAACCTATTGTCTTCCAAAAGGTAAATGGATAAACTGTAGACCAATTACAGGACATCCAAAGGATGGAATACTCAGCCATAGAAAGGAGCAATTACTGATCCATGCAACAACATGATGGATCTCAAAGGCATTATGTTGAATAAAAGGAGCCAGTCTCAAAGGGTTCTATACTGTATGATTACATTCAGATGACATTTATATGACATTCCAGAAAAGGCAAAACTATAGCAACAGAAAAGATCAGTGTTTGCCAGGAGTTAGGTGGGAGGAGGGGAACCAACTCAAACAAGGGAGTGTGAGGAAGTTGTTGTGGGTAAGAGAACTGTTCTGCATTCTGACTATGGTGATGATAGCAAGAATTCATACATATGTTAAAATTCATAGAACCATTCACCAAAAAAACAATTTTACTACATTCTATATCAAAAAATAAAATTTAAAATGTGAATGGATATAACATTTATTTTTAAAAGTTTTTCCGATTGGCTTACAAAACAAAATCCAACTACATGCTGTGTGCATGAGAACAAGGTGATTCATAAAGGTTAAAAATAAAAGGATAGGTAAAAATTATACCAGGCACATGGGCATAAAAAGAGAGGAGAAGTAGTGATCCTGAGCAGGGACAAAGGAGAATTCAAGTCCCAAATCATGAAACCATGACCAGGAAGTACTAAAAATCATGAGCCACCACAAAGATACTGCACGTTAGTATTATATATTAAATAACACAATAATTTTTATGAAACAAAAGCTATAAGAGATGCAAGGAGACACTGACAGACAACCCCCAATGAAAGGAAAATTTAATATGCCATTTTCAGTAACAAGACAAATCAAGTGGACAAAAATAAGGTGAAATCTAAATAATATAATCAAAAGGGTAGATTTCACAGATATATATTAAACTCTACATCAGATAATAAAGAACACTCACTCATTCCAAACATTTAATTACTAATTCTGAACACTCTAAATGGAGGCTGGCCATGCTCCACTGGCACTGGCTGAAGGTGAATATTTCTCTTTCTCTTATATAATCAAATATCAATTACAAACTAGCTAAAGAGAGGCACAGTTGTTGTTTTTTTTCAATTTTTGTGGCTTTGCAAAAAGTAAAGAACATTTATTTTATTTCATTTTTGACATATGTATTCTAAAATCACATCACACTCCTTAATGTTATCTCATATTGCAACGTGGCAAAATTTATTTTCCCTAAAGAGCACCATGTGTGTCCATTCTCTTTTCAGCATTCACGTCCCAGGGTACCCTGTCATATGCAAACACAGAGGATGTGGTTTTGATGAATCCCAAACAACAGAATAAGTTCTTTCTGTGACATCAAACATCTGGAGAGTATTCATGCAAATGTTGTGTAACTTAACACACAATCTGGTTTATATATTTGACAGAACATCTCCAAAAATACTGGGCCGTTTGTATTTTTGGTAACAGTAGCCTCTAGCAGATAAATGCAGACTGAATATAGATGGGCATGGCTCCTTTTGACAAGCATGTCTCTATGCCCAATAATATCTAACTTTTTAAATAAAGCTTTATATTCCAGAAATGCCTAGAAAACCATCTGAGGAAGGCATCTCACCCTGCTGGACAGAGAAGAGAATTTTATCACTGGTTCTGCCTATAACTTTCTCAAGGATCTTGGAAAGATGAAATGCCCATTTCTTTAACTATAAACTAGGATTACCCAGTTTATAGCTACATACCTTTCTCAAAATATTATAGGGGAAAATAGGATTATACAGAAATTGGAAAAAGGAAGTTAGAAGGAAATGGAAATATCTATCTTACTTAAAAACCTGATTGTGTAAATCTCTCTTATTCACATTCCATATACATCAAAAAAATGTTGTCTATAATTATTGGCTTTCTGTTAAGATATTTCCTATGAGGAGAGTTTACAAAGTAAAAGGATTTTTATTCTATTTGACACTTATATGATTTACTTGTATATCAGTCTCTTGTGAATTTTGATGATGTCTCATTGACCAGAACTTACTCAATTCAACACACATAATGACAAGGACCAGATTTCCAGAATTTGGTGACCTTCCCAAAGTAACAACTTCTGTGAGGTCTTGTATTAGCGGACTGTTCACATCACTAGGTTGCATTGTCAATTTATTTCTCTTTAATTACATCAAATGTATGACCAGAAGGCCTATCTTAAAAGGAGGATGGGATGTTAGACAAAGCTGATCAGTCCTGAGATGCGTTGACCATTGGAGAATGAATAATTTCCATTTGAAAGGGTCAAAAATGGAAGTGTCACCAATAAAAATATCCATATATCAGGTAAAAATTGTTTAGAATGTTAAAATTCTAGATTATACATCCTTGCATTTAGGACAGGTGTCTGAAGAGACAATGCAAGGCTTCAGAAGAGGAGGGGGCCTCAGCAGGGGAAGGACAGTTCCAGAAAGGGAACCGAAAGGAAAACAGTAGGTCAATAACCACCTGCAAGGTAGTTGTTGATCACCAATATGAGTGAAGTAGGGAATTGGGAAGAAGAAGAATGGACATGAACAGAGCTAACCAGCATCGAAGATTGGATGAGGAGAACACAAGATTTCTCTGCAAAGTTAATTGTCTTTAAAAATATAGCCAAGAGAGGAAGCACTTCTAGAATTGCAATGTGAAGAGCCCATGGACACTTTCTCCAGTGAAACAGGCCTAACTGGGGAAAATTACAAATATAACAACCATTGAAAATTGTCAAAATTGTCATAAAGTTATACAGCAAAAGGAGAAACATTTATTCATGAAAATCTATTAAATCTAGATAAGAATAGTGACAGCCTGCAGCGTTTGGACCATAGCCCACCCTCTGTTTCTCACATCTCAGTGAGATGATAGTTCTATTCATGGTGGGTGCAGTTAAGAACCTAGGACTCCGTTTTCCCCTCATCCCTGTTATAGCTATGATTTCTCCTTGGGAGGGACAGTCCACCAGGATTGCATATCCCACCCAGCTCTGCATTGCAGAAGTTTTATTATAAGCAAGAGTCGCTGTGATTCTGATTCTTTATTCCACCCAGTTCCTACTCATAGAGCAGACAATCTATCCAGATATGGCAGACCAAAACACTAGACCTGAATCATCCTTACCAAAAATCATTGGTAGGGCAGAGCCTCCATGCTGAGAAGGGCAATCTAAGAAGACCAAGGGCTATGACCATAATCCAGGACCCTGTTTATACAGTCAGAGTTTTATTCTGTGGAATAGGCCACTATCCCAGCCACTATCCCTACTAATATCCCTGTACCCTGTGATAGGTGCAGAGGTTCTTCCCAGGAAGAGAATCAAGTTGTAAAACCAGAAAATTCCACAGCTTTTCCTAATGGAACTAAGCTTATTTGGAATAGAACATAGGGAGATTCAAGATTAAGGGTGCTATTGAAAATAAGATTTTAGTGGTGTGCAGTAAAGAGGAGGGTGGTAGCTCAAGGATAGCAATTAGAAATATAGTAGATAACATTGAAGCTTAGCAGAAAGAACCAGGAAAAGAGCTAAGCACTCCTCTTGGGTTCTTCCCTAACCTCAAAAACTGACCTATAAGACTAATTGAGGTCAAGGGGCCTCAATATAATTGAATCAGACTGTGGAGTAATTTATGCTCCCCGGATGTTATTGAAAGAATAGAACAATCATCTAGCAATTAGTGGAGACTAAGAGCTGAGCATGATATCGGTAGAGGCAAACTAACTAGACACCTAACAGAGGGTCAGGGAGAAAGAATTGAAGGGAGCCCAGCTAAGAGCACTGTCGTCCCTAGGGATGAGGAGCATTAGGGTGACTGTGTATTGCCCAACTCTGCACCCTCTGAGGAGCAAGACGAGCAAGGCTACACACTGCAGAGGAAATAGAATCCACTGAAACAGTTCAGCCAAGCAAAAGCAATTAAACAAATACACAAAATAAATAAGCAAACAACAATGATAGCAACAGGAAGTTCCAGAGGAGAGGGAAAGATTAGTATCCAAAGTTGCTAAAATATATTACCAAAAGTGTCCAGTTTTCAACAAAAAATTATGAGAAGTAATGTGAAACTTGAAAGAAACTTGAAAGGATGACTCATATATGGGGAAAAAAAGGCAACAAAAACTGCCTTTGAGAGGTATCAGATGTTAGTCTAAGTCAGGCATCCTCAAACTACAGCCCGTGGGCCACATGTGGCCCGCCGAGGACATTTATCCAGCCTGCTGGGTGTTTTTGCTGCCGCTGCCTGTCCTGCTTAGCAGCCGACTAGTACCAGGCCCAAAGTGCGCATGTGTGGAATGTGCCCCGTGCTCTCCAACGGCCCTCTGAAGGTCTGAGGGACAGTGAACTGGCCCCCTGTTTAAAAAGTTTGAGGACCCCTGGAAGCAAAGACTTTAAAGCAGCTAATATAAACATGTTCAAACTAAAGAAAACCATGTTTAAAAAAGTAAAAGAATGTATGATAAAATGTCTCATCAAATAGAGAATATCAATAAAGCCATAGACATTATATTTTACAAAAAGAGTTAAAAAACAATTCTGGAGCTCAATAGTACAATAAACAAGATAAAAAATTCACTGGGGGACTAAAACAGTACACTGGAGCTAGCAGAAGAATTGGCAGACTGGAAGAGATGTTGACAGCATTGATGCAATCTGAAGAACAGAGAGAAAAAATGAAGAAAAAGGAACAGAGCCTCAGGGAAATAAAGAGACACCATTAAGTCCCCATGTACGTATGCATAATGGGAGCACCAAAAGGAGAGAAGAAAAAGAAAGGAGCAGAGAATATATTTGAAAGAAATGGTAGAAAAACTTTATAAATATGGTGAAACTCATTAATCTACACATCTAAGAAGCTTAGTAGATTCCAAGTCAAGTAGACACAAAGTGATCCACACCAAATATGCCACAGCAAAGATGTTGAAAGACAAAGAGAAAATCCAAAAGCACCAAGAGAAAAATGGTCATATATGTGTAAAGCCCAAGAAGATGAAGAGCTGACATCTGTTACCTATCTAGAAGCCAGGAGGCAGTGGGAATATATGTTCAAAGTGCTGAAAAATAAAAACTGTAAATCAAAAATTTTTTTAAAAAGCAAATCTAACTTTCAAAAATGAAGGCAAAATAAAGAGATTCCCAGACAAACCTGAGAGGATTTCTTACTAGTTGATCTGCCTTACAAGGCATATTAAAGGAAGTTCTTCAGGCTGAAAACAAATGTCACTATATATTAATACAAATCAATACAAATCAAAGAGTACTGGTAAAGGCAATTATGTAGGTAATTAGAAAAGACACTATAATTGCATATTTCTTTGGTTTTCTTCTTAACTGATTTAAAAGCAATTATATAGACCAACATATAGATAATTATACTATTGACCTATAATATAAAGAAATATAATATATTTGACAATAATGGAACACATAAGGCAGGTGAATAAAGCTGTTTTGGAATAAGGAAATGATACCTGATGATAAATCAAATCCACAGGAAGAAATAAAGACAACCGGAAATATTTAACAGGAAGGTTTATATAACAAACTCAATGAATTGCTCTAATTTCTTCTCTCATATTCCTCAAAACTGCGATTACCAACCTCCAGGCCACACAGCTCAGTACCAGTCCATGGCTTGTTAGGAAACTGGCACGCATCACTACCTGAGCTCCACACCTCCATACACCCCACTCCACCCCAACCCTGGTTCATAGAAAAATTGTCTTCCATGAAATTGGTCCCTGGTGCCAAAAAGGTTGGGGACTACTGCTCTAAAAGACATAAAATTATATAAGATAATACTATAACAATATATTGTGGGTTTGTTGCATTTATAGATGGTTTATGTATAATGAATATAGCACCAAAAGAAGAGAAGGAAATAGGGCATATATAAGAGTAATATTTCTATATTTCACTGGAAATATAAAAATATTTGATAGTATAAATCTGAAGTAGATTCTGGGGTGTGTGTTGGGGGCAGTGTGTATGTGTGTGGTAAACCCTTGAATAACTACTAAGGAAATAATTCCAAAAATATAGTGAAAACATTAAGGAAGTTAAAAATGTTACACTAGAAAATATTCACTGAATAAAAAAGGAAGCAGTAAAGAGGAACAGTGGAACAAAGACAACACAAGACATATAGAAAACAAAAAGTAAAATGGTAGATATAAATACATAGTAATAGTAACAATTAAAGAATCCAATCAAAAGGCAACAATCCAACAAATTGCTCTATAGGAGATACTCTTAAGATCCAAAGATATAAATAAGTTTAAAGTAAAAAGATGAAGATATATATAGCAACTCTCAGAGTTGGAGTGGTCACACTAATATCAGATAAATTAGACTTTAAAACAAAAAATTACTACAGATAAAAAACACTTTATGATAGAAAGATCAATCTATTAGGTAGTTATGATACTTACAAACATATAATCATGAACAACAAAACCCCAAAGTAAATGAAACAAAACAAAGTACATGAAGCAAGACTGAAGTGAGAAATAGACAATTCAAAAATAATACTTGTAGACTTTCAGCAGATAAAACAACTAAGCAGAAGATCAACAAGAGAAAAGAAGTGTTGAACAGCACCATAAACCAACCAGTAGTCCATAGAACACTTCACCCAACAACAAGGGAATGCCCATTCCTCCTAAGGATGTATTAAATGTTTCCCAGGATAAACTATATGCTGTACCATAAAACAAGCTTCAATAAATTTTAAAAACTTAAAATAATATAGAGTGTGAGTGTGTTTTCCAACCACAATGGAATAAAAATCAGAAAGAAATTTAGGAAATTCACAAATAGGTGGAAATTAAATGTCATACTTTTAAATAACCAAGTCCATTCATTGCCATGGACTAAATGGAAAAATTAAAAATGATAAAGTATTATGGAAGCAACTGTACTATAAAGCAATAATAATTAAATCAGTCTGGTACTGGCATAAGAACAGAGGCATCGATCTTTGGAATAGGACTGAGATTCCAGAGATGAAACCATCTGCATATGGTAACCTAATCTTTGATAAAGCAGATAAAATATACATTGGGGAAAAGAATCTCTCTTCAATAAATAGTGCTGGGAAAACTGGATAGCTACATGCAGAAGAATGAATCTGGATCCCTACCTCTCACCTCTCACAAAAATCCACTAAAGATGGATAACAGACTTAAACCTAAGGCATGGAACCTTAAGAATCTTAGAAGAAGATGTTGGGGAAAACCCTTTTGGATATCAGCCTAGGCAAAGAATTCTTGAAGAAGACCCCCAAAGCAATCTCCGCAGCAACAAAAATAAACAAATGGGATCTGATCAAATTAAAAAGCTTCTGCACAGCCAAGGAAACTATCATTAGAGCAAATAGACAACCAACAGAATGGGAGAAAATATTTGCTCTCTACACTTCTGATAAAGGTCTGTTAACAAGAATCTATCTAGAACTCAAAAGAATTAACAGGAAAAAATCAAACAACCCCATCAAGAAATGGGCAATAGAAATGAACAGAAACTTTTCCAAAGAAAACAGAATCATGGCCAGCAAACATATAAAAAAAGTTCAACATCTCTAATTATTAGAGAAATGCAAATCAAAACCACAATGAGACATCACCTAACCCCAGTGAAATTGGCCTGTATCAAAAATTCCCAAAACAACAAATGCTTGCGAGGATGTGGAGAGACAGGAACACTCTTACACTGCTGGTGGGACTGCAAATTAGTGCAACCTTTGTGGAAAAGAATTTGGAGATACCTCAAAGAGTTAAAAATAGAAATACCATATGATCCAGCAATAGTATTATTAGGCATCTACCCAAAAGAACATAAGACATTCTATTATAAAGACATCTGCACCCGAATGTTTATGGCGGCAGAATTCACTATTGCAAGGATGTGGAAACAACCCAAGTGCCCGTCAATTCATGAGTGGATTATTAAAATTTGGTATATGTTTACAATGGAATATTATTCAATTCTAAGACACGACAGTGAGCTAGCACTGCTTATATTATCCTGGGTTGAGCTTAAGACCATTATCCAAAGTGAAGTGACACAAGATCAGAAGAATGGGCTCCACATGTACTCGCCATCAAATTTGTACTGACTGGTTAACACTATGGTGCTCAAATGGTGGTGGTGTTCACCAAGGAGTCGAGGGTTGGGAGGTAGACCCACATCTGAGGCATGTGGTGAGCATGGTGGAGGGGAAGGGCAAACCTCTAACCCTTGCTAGGGAGAGGCAAAGGTATAAAATGCAACCAAAATGTTTGTACTCTCATATTTTCTTGAAATAAAAAAAAAAAACCTAGTAAAAAAAGTATTATGGAAGGAGAAATAGAATCTGAATTATTTAAAATTATTATTACTATACCTTTCAAACAAACTCGAGATTGGCAAAGTTTATTCAGAACTTTTGAAATAAAGTACATATAGGAAGTTTTGCATTTCTATTTCCTATGTTTCTTGTAATATTCTGTTCAAAAAAATGAAGAGAAACACAAATTTTTTTCATAGTGAAGGGAAAAATAATCAAATATGAAATACCTGTGGGCATCTGGCAGCACTATAGCAGTCTCCAGCTGTGGCAAATGGAACTGCCCTTCCAAATATTGTCTGGGAGAAAAGAAAGTCTGTAGCTAGAAAATAATAAATGAAATGCTTTATCATTGAGACAGTAATACAATCTTCATTGTCAAATATAGTTTTCTTATTATTTTCTTTAACATATTTGTATAATTAATTTTAAAAATATAAGCAAAAATATTATAAATTCTAGTATATAACATAGAACAGGTTCTAAATAAATAATTTTTTAATACAAAAATGTTCATCTCATAAATAGCCTAAAAATGGCAGGTAGATCTGTAAGTAAAACAGAAGATATAAAAACTAAATAAATGCTTTATTATATTTTATATTATAGTAAATACTTAAAATAGGTTAAATAGGGTTAGGAGCAAAGTCACTGAAGGAAGAAAAGATTATTTAAAGGTAAGTGGATATGACAAAGCAATATCAAGTCTGTATATGCTTACAGACAGCATATATAGCAATTCATTAGGCAATTCAAAAACATCAAGCTAAAAAGGGTGCTATTTCCTTTGATTTCTTATGTTGTTGCATTATATTATTGCTTGTATTCTTTTCAGTCTTACTTTTGCTAACATTGTTAGTAAAATATGCAGATTGGCAAATAGTAGTGGAGATTTTGATACAGTATCAAAAATAGAATCATTTGATCTAAAATAGGTTGGAAGGAACCCTAAAAGTCAGCTGCTTCAGTCACTTAATCATGTTTGAATCCCTTAAATAATATCCTGACCAAATCATCCAGCCAGTGGCTGTCATCTCCACTGGCATGATTTCAAGTCCCTTCACTTTTCAAGACTGCAAGATCGCTGCATTCCCTGTGATGACACCAGTCCCCTAGAGGCAATTCCCAAAAGTAGCATTTCTGGAAATATCTATCACTTTTCCAAGAACAGTTGCTAAAACTAGTAGGCCTATCATGGTGTGCCAGAACAAGCTTGTAAAAAATAGTGAGAGCCAAAAATGTGCATCTCTTCCCAACTCCATGTACAAGGAGATCATGTTGGTGGTGTATAATTGGCCATGGTGGGAATATATACACCATGGATATTGCCTAATACTAAAAATCTGACTTTTTTCTCTCCTTGGATATCTGGTTGTTAAATGTCTATATGCACACCACTGATTATTTGTGACACGGGTTAGGCTGGGTCAGAGCAGGGATACAACTTTCAAATCATCTTTTGCTACTAACTCCTCCAAAAGCATGATGACCAGCCAATGGCCTTAGTTTTATCAACCAATTACACAGTGATGGCTCCAGTCCACCTAACTCTGATGGGTTCCAGAACATATTTCAACCTCCTACTGGGCATCATTGCTTGGATGATCCACAGATATCTCTGTCTTAACATGTCCAAAGCTAAATGAATTATTTTTTTTTCTCCAAATTTATTCCCCCACTATATTTCCCATCTCACTGAACTATACCACCACCCACCTGGTTATTTTGGAAATCTTTCTAAATATTTCATGTCACTAATTCCCACATCCCTTCAGTCAGAAAATCCTATAAAGTCAACCTCTTTAATATTTCTCAAATAGCTCTCTACCCTGACCCATGTCCCTAATTTAGGCTATCATCACTTTCTATCTGAATTATTACATTAGCTTCCTAATTGTTTTCATGAATACAGTGTGTTCTTCCTCCAACCAAGCCGGTTCCTTCCTCTGGTTCTGTCTTTACTCAAATGGCTCCTATGACTTGCAAGATAAAATTTACCTGTATAGCTTGGTATACACTGCTCTTTATGATCTGATCCTTGGGAACTTCTCTAACTAGCCAACATCCCCTAATCTCCATTTGACTTATGTTTATACAAAACTATAATACTTCTCATTCTCTGACATCACCAAGATATTTCTCTCTTCCATACTTTTGTTCATGCTTCTCCCTCCTCCTACAACTCCTTTTCCCACCTTGGTTAACTTAAATTCATCTTCAAGATTGTTCCAGATAGATATTCCTATAAGCTTCTTGAGGAAAGTGAAGACTTTTAATTCAGCAGATATTTATTCACAACTTATTGTGCATTGGGTACTATTATAGATATTGTGAATACAACAGTGGATGAAACTGAGGCCGATGGAAGCTGAGTCTTCCCAGGGAGAGACAAGTAATAAAGTAAATTGTATAGTGTGTGTTAGGGATGATACTTGCCATGAAAAGAAAATAGATCATGGAAGAGGATGGGGAGAAAGAGAATTTAGGAATGGAGAGTGGTCCTG
This sequence comes from Cheirogaleus medius, assembly GCA_008086735.1. Classification (NCBI taxonomy): domain Eukaryota; kingdom Metazoa; phylum Chordata; class Mammalia; order Primates; family Cheirogaleidae; genus Cheirogaleus; species Cheirogaleus medius. The sequence continues at coordinate 25,270,524 of VBSM01002616.1, read as the reverse complement.
GATGTCCTTATTGAGAAGATGAATTTCAGCAGAGATCCAAAAGAAATGAAGGGGTAGACCATGCAGTTAACTGTGGGAACTGGGTGTTCCAGGCAAACAGAATAGTAAGTGCAAAGGGCTTAAGGTGGAAGCCTGCCTGGTGTGTTCAAGAAATAGCAAAGACACCAGTGTGTCTGGAGTAGAGTATGCAGTAAAGGGAGTTTGAGGGGAAGGGAAGCAGAGATGTAAAGCAGATATGGGAGTCATGTTAGTTTTGTTGAGTGGGAAAACAATTCTTGATTTTACTCTGAACTAGATGGGAAATGTTAGGAGAGTTTTGAGCAGACTTTGAGGTTGTTAAAAAGATCAGATGGGATAATATACAAGACATGATATAGCTTATGTTCTAGGGCAGCAGTCCCTAACCTTTTGGCACCAGGGATCAGTTTCATGGAAGACAATTTTTCCACAGGGGGAGTAGGGATCATGGAGCTCTGCAGCCTGGTCCCTAACAGGCCACCAACTGTACCAGTCCACACCCAGGGGTTGGGAACCGCAGTTCTAGGGGATCACTCTGGCTTGTCTGTTGAGAAGAGAATCTAGGCCTGAAGGGGGAAGAGAGGTGCAATACTGAAGCAGGAATACCAGTCAGTAGGCATAATAATCCCAATGAAAAAAATGATGTGGACTTGGACCAACGTGGTAGCAAATGAGGTCAAAAGAGGTAGTGAAAAAGTGAAATTTGGTATATGTCTTAGACAGCCTGAGCTGCCATAACAAAATACCATAGACTGGGTGGCTTAACCAAAAGAAATTTGTTTCTCACAGCTCTGGAAGCTGAAAGCCTGAGATCCAGGTGCCAGCATGGTCAGGTTCTGGTGAGGGCTCTCTTCCTGGCTTGCAAACAGCTACCTTCCTGCTGTATCTTCACGTGGCAGGAGAGAGCTCTGGTGACTCTTCCTCTTCTTACGAGGGCACTCCTTCCATTATGAGGGCCTCGCCTTTATAAGACTTCATCTCAACCCAATCATATCCCAAAGCCTCATATCCAAATATATCACATTAAGAGTCAGGGCTTCCACATGTGAATTTGGGGAGTGGGGGGCACAATTCAGTCTGTAGCAGTATGCATGCTGAATATTCACCTGACAAAATTTGATGATGGATTGCATGAGGGTGTAGAAGAAAGGTAGGAGTTAAAGATGTTGCTAGGTTTTAGCTAAACTAACTAGAGGGTTACAGTTGCCATTTACTGTAATGGTAAAAATTTGGGGTGGAGGGAGCAGGTTTGGCAGGAAATATTGGAAGTTCACTTTTGAATACATTGAATTTGACTTACCTATTAGACATTCACATGGATATGGTGAGTAGACAGTGGGATTTTGAGTTTAGGGTAGAAGTCCAAGTTGTAAATATGTACTTGGGACTGTCATTTAATAGATGGTATTTGAAATCTATAAATTGAATGAGATTCTCAAGGGAATGACTGAAAATTTAAGCTCTTCAGTATTCAGTGTTGTGGAAGTTGAAGAAGAGTAACTAGCCAACTTGAGAAACAGTGGGAAGGACAGGAGAAAAGGTGGCCAAGAAAGGCACAAAACCATGAGAACATGTTGTCCTGAAAGTTAAATGCTGCTGATGAATCATGCAAGATGAAAACCAAGAATTTATCATTAGATTTAGGGAATCAGAAGTCATCGATAACTTTGATAAGAACTATTTCCTGGGTGTGATATGAATAAGAGACTTATTAGAGTGAATTCAGGTTAGCATAGGGGAAGAAAAATTAGAGAGTGAGAATAATAACTCATTTAAGAAATTTTACTATAAAGGAACACAGAAAAATTAGACAGTGGCTGGAGGGAAAGAAGGTCAAGAATATTTGTTCTTAATTATGATGAAAGAAAAAAGAGCATGTTTCTCTTTGCAGAATGTAAATGACCCAGCAGAGAGGAAAAATTGAGGATGTAAGAGAGAAAGGGAAATCTGCTAAAATAATATTCTCGAGTAGCTACAAGGCTTAGAGCTTAGAGCTTAGAGCACAAGTGGAGGGATTTGCCTTGGGTAGGAGCATGAATAGTTCATCCCCAGTAAAGAGGAGAGAAGGCATGTAGGTAAAGATTTAGGCAGATTGGTAGATGTGGCAAGTGGGAACTTATAGAAATTCCCTTCTGGTTGTTCTATTTCTTTCAGTGAAATAGGAAGATCATCAGCAATGAGTCAGTAGAGTGGAAGTGTTAAAATTCTGAAATTTGGAGCTAAAGGAGAAGGTATGAGCTAGACATTTAGGAAAGTGGGAGAGATAATAGACAAGGGAAATACAATAGGTTACTTGGCAGCACTAAGGGCACACGTAAGCTTAATAGTCATTCATTTACGGTGATAACAGCGGCCAGAAGGGCTGCATGTTATTTGCCATATTCAGTTCTATGGTGCAGGTGCAGAATGGGTGGACAGCTTCATTTAATCAAGACTGTTTTTTTACTATGTGAATTTGAGAAAGAAAAAGAGAGGACTTGAAAATGTATAGATTTGACATTGTATGCTCAGAGCCCAGCCCAATGCCTGGCAAAATGGCAGCTTTATTTGATAAATTAATTTTTAAAAAAGACTAATTTATAGTAAATAAGCTACTGAGTGACTGTTACATACTTTGCAATGCTAATTACCTGATGCATATACATTGGTAAATAAAAACCAATATTTATAAAGCTTTTCTATACGTAAGATGATGACTAGATATATTACAAGTATCATCTCTTTATTCTCATAAAAAAAAAGAAAAAAGGACAAAAAAGAAGGAAAGGAAGATGAGGAAAAAAGAAAAAAAAAACCTTAGAGGCAGCTTCTTATTTTACAGATGAGGGAACCTAGGCTTAATGAGATATGCCCAAGGTCACATAGCCAGTAAATGGAGACAAAGAATTTATGCTCAGACAGACTGACTCCAGAGTTTATGATCTTAACTATAGCAATAGTTGAATAGTAACTCTACTTTAGTAAACACCACTGTAGTAAATGGTAGATATTCAGTAAATCATAGACATCATTACTAAAAATAATAATTCATCATTATATGAGTATAATTTAGATATTATATATTCATGTATATATTGTCTCAAAATTTTTTTTGTTTCTTTTCTATGATTTATGCACTGTGCCAGGCACAGTGACTCAATGGCAATTGAATTGGAGTCTCTGCTTCTGATATGAACTTCTCTGCCTCTTTATGGAGATATGTACCTTTTAGGACGGCAGACTGCATTATGCCCAGCGTATATTAGGTTCCATAAATACGTTCAGACTTGACTGTATTATAAATTACTTCCTGGTTAGGCAGGATGATCTATAATCTGGGGTTTCCTCTCAAGGTCGGTTACTAACTATGTATGAATTGGGACAAGTCGTCACTCCACTTAATTTCATCACTTGTAACCTTGTGACATATCTGCCTCAACTAACACAGGGTTGTTAGAAAGATCAAGTGAGATAATGTATGGGAAAATACTTGATAAATTATAATAGAAACTAATGTTAATTATGACCTTCAACCCTGTAAAAAGCTTTACAAGTGCATTGAGGATATTAACTTCCTTATCTTTAATGTAGTTGGGGATTTTAAGGTAAAGAGTTTTATCTTGGAAGGGCAGTATCTCATCACTGTCACTATTACTACATTTTCATTAAGGATCTTCATGGCACATGTCATTGCAGAGAAAGAATGTAATTAATAACTTTAAAAGAATTTTGACTAATTTTTGCACATGGCCCTTCTCTATACCCTATCACATATACTAGCATATTATTAGATTTTCATTAGCAAATGGAGCTTTTTAAAAAAAAAAAATAGAGATTTACCACTTACTTTTAATTTGCATGAAAGTGACATCAATTCTTATTTTGCTGAAAACAGTGTATCCAGCAGCTAGGTAGTCATTTTTACATTCGCAGTCTTGCCTTCTATTTCCATTAAAAGGACATTCATATGGATTTTGTAATCTGTAACAACATTGGAATATTTTTAGCATTAGATACAGTTATCTACATAACATAGATAAATAGTAAACTTTGAAAGTAGAAAGATAAAAAACACACTCCTGCTCTTTAATATTATTGTGTCAACAAGTTAAATAGGAAAGAAGTAAAAATCATTCCAGGTTAACATACAAAATTCTCAATGGGAAATTCAATAACAGTTTGTAGAAAAATAATTTAGCTGTAATTCTCCTAGCATTTGTTGCTGGAATTAGTTTGATTTCTATAAAAATCCATGTAGGTCTTAAATTCTTGCCTTCTCTGTGTCCCACTGCTCACCCACAGTATTCTTAGTCAATCTCTAGGTGAGTACATGTTAATGTTCAAGGATTGATTGATTGATTGATTGATTGATTGACAGAGTCTCACTTGTCATCCAGGCTAGAGTGCAATGGAGCCATCACAGCTCACCGTAACCTCAAACTCCTGGGCTTAAGCCATCCTCCTGCCTCAGCTTCCGGAGCAGCTAGGACTACAGGCATGTGTTCCCATCCTCGACTGATTGATTGATTGATTGATTTTAGAGATGGGTGTCTCATTATGTTTCCCAGGCTGGTCTCAAACTCCTGGCCTTAAACAATTCTCCAGCCCTGGCTCCCAAAGTTCTGGCATTACAGGCATGAGCTACCATGCCATGCCTCAAGTCTTTATTATTGAGCAGGTGTGGATAACATCTAGCTTAGGTCCTAATGTATCCACCTATTCCTAAATTATTCATCCCATGTGAAAGCTATTCTAGTATCACTCTGAAGGCTAGAACTTCTAATTCTCTTGAAGGACCATGAAAATGCACAGATAGACCAAAACACAGCCCGTACCTAAAGCCATACACTTCAGAAAAGTTGTCTTCGCCTTTGACCAGTGATAAATATTCTTTGGGGTTCTCCAAGTGCATGCCTGCACAATAGATCTAAAGGAAAAATGCAAACATGTAGAAAAGCTTTCTCTAAAGTTAATGGTCGATGTTAAAATCAAATAGGAACTGTCTTCGTAATACCTTTATTATTCTTCCTTTAATGTTAAGGTAATAATCACCATCGTTAGTGATGTTGTTTTTCACTTGAATTTCTTTGCAGGTGGTAAATGATTTACCTTCAAAGACAAGTTAAGAGAATTTACCAACACAGAAGAAATTATAAACACAGCATGAACTTAATCATACAAACATTGCAACACTCTGAAAATCTGACACTTCCTTTTGTGGAGTGTGTGACTACTATGAATACAAATATTTATTGTCACATTTTAACTAAGCCTTCTCAGGAAAACTTAGGTGCTAGGTAGATTTTTGAAGTCTATTACTTACAGTCACTGACATAACATTTCTTTTGAGCATCTGGTTTTAAACGCTTTAAACATAAGTCACTGGACCAACCATTTTCGGCCATGCATTCCACTTGTCTCTCCATTATCCCAATTCCGCAAGTCACTGAGCACTGTGAACAGAGTAAAATTTGAAGATAAACTATATAATAAATAATAAACCAGTAAATCTAAGCCTCCTTCTCTCAGACTAGGTCGTTTTGGAGCAAATTGAGGATCAATAGTGGGTAGTATCACTGAAGATGCAAAAATATGCTGGAGGCTAGACCATCACAGGTGAGAAAAATCCTTAGGCATGAGCCTGAATCTATTATTACTCAATTATTGGCTTCCTTTAATTTATTTTGTGCGGTTATAGGAACAGTACCTTGTAAATACTTAATAAACATTAATCAATGATAGTTATTAAGACCTCTGTGAGTTTTTTCTCATAAAGTTATATGCTAGGCTTGCAAAGTAACATCTACTTGCTTTCCATCAGTGAAATTGGGAGCAGAATATAGTGTAAATAACTTTTATTACGCATCTGTTAGATTTGTTTACTTCTTCACTTAAACAATAAATATTTCTTAAGCACCTGCTCAAAGTGCAAGCCACTATGCAAGGTTCTCTGAGGAATAGAAATAACTATTAGTTATGGTCTCTGCTTTAAGCAAGTTATAGCAAGCATAGAAAGAGAGATAAGATATTTATACAAATAACTGATAAAGTAGTTTTTAGAGAATAGGGATATGAGACACTTCTGAGGATCTAGTTAGATCACCAGGCATCCTACACCTAGAAAGTATTATTTGTAAGGTTTTAAATTCATAATTAAACACTCACCTTGCTCCATTTTCCAACTTTCCAAGTGGCCACATGCAAACAGCTCCTAATGTTGCATTTGTAAACCTGAGAGGAAGGCATCACAGGGCATTCTGGATAATCTATAGGCCAAAGCTGATGGTGCTTATGTTTCTTAGTAGACTGGATCCCAATACAATATGTAATCCTTTGTTGGTAACTAAATCCACAGTTACCTGCACACTGAAAAATAAGCAATTACAAGGAGAGAAGAAGAGAAGACAATGTGCTTATATTTAGCCAGGGCTTAATATTTGTCAGTGCTTAACTTGTCATCTCCACAACAACCCTATTTAATTAGCCTCATTTACAGATGAATAAACAAAGGTTCAGAGACATTAGGCATCTTTCCCACGGTTGTACTAATAAATGGAAAAGACCCAGATTCAGGCTAGATTTTCTACCTGTAGTGCCTGTGTATGTTTTTTCCATTATGCTACTAAGAATATCTTAACTGAATGAAACTATATCTTCTAATAGGCACAGCTTTGGAGAAATGAAACATATTAGGGGTTCTTACCTGAAATAAAGGACACTATTTGGCCTCAGCTTACTAGTAACTATGTATAAGTTAGCATATGTTTATCCTAATACATAAAATGTGAATTCTAATAACATTTGATTAAAGTAGGTAAGTGATTAAGCCTTAGGCCAAAAATGGACAAATTGACTTCTGCTTCTAGCAAAAGTGGAATAACAATGAATAGATATGAATGGATTATCTTCTAACCTGAAATAACCAAAACATCTGGACAAAATAGATAAAACAATGGCTTTTAAGACACTCAACATTAGACAATAAAGGATAGTGATCCATGAGGGATGGAAAACAAACGGATCCTGTAATTGTTCTAGCCTATTGCTTTGAAAGACTTTCCAGGTCTTGCCACAGTGAAAGGAAGACAGCAGAGACCAGTGCATAGATACAGGTTAGGAAACCAACCGAAACCAGGCAATGAACCAACCCAAAAGTTTAGAAGTTAGTGTATCCAGTGCTCACACAAGACCAAGTATAGTGCCTGTTTTCTCCAGCCAGACTGAAAAACCTTTTATACATGGGGCAATAGGTAGAGTACTCAAAAGGGTCTTACCACAGTAGAGAGGAATAAATAACCCCATATTGAACAATATACTGATTTCACCTAACAAATCTTAAGAGCAAGGCAAGCGAGAGCCAAAATACTTCCAAATAAAATAAATGCAACCCAAAACAATGTTCAAAATATATGTATTAGAATAAAAAATATCCAGTAACCCAAAAGGAAAAATTCATAATGTCTGACAGGCAATAAAAATTTAACAGGTCTGCAAAGAAGCTGGAAAATAAGACCCATAAGGAAGAGAAAAACCCATCCATCAAAACATACTCTGAGGGATGACATCAGTGAAAATGGCGGAGTAAGGACATCTAAAAATTCTCTCTTCCATAACAGCAAAGAGAAAATGGGCAAAATTTGTCAGATCAACATTTTTAGAACTCTGGAAATTAACCAAAGACTTGCAGCAATCTGGGAGGCATTTATTCAAGAAATATAGCTAAATCTTGGTAAAAGCAATCTTTGTGGTGCTTTCACGAGCCCTATTTCTTTCTCTCCTTTCTAGCTCCATGGTAGCCTTGAAAATCAATAGTTCTGCAGTCATGGTGAAAACCCACAGCCTGGCAGCCACCAGAAGAAGAATAGGCCTAGGCATCATCCAAAGCCTCCTTTCCAGAGAATTATAATTATTTGAATTGTTTAGTGGTTTTCTAGAAGGTCCCACTTGCAAGGTTGTCTTTATATGACCTGACTTGCCCAGTGCTAAAAGTCTGAGGGCATTTGTTGCATTCAATCAGAAGCCATTGTTTTACTTTACAGCTTCTAAGGTAGTGAGCAATGGTTGGTTGTGGCAATTATCGGCTAGCCAAAAAGCTTAAAAGGAAAAGACAGGGAATAAGATGTCCATTTGGGCCTTGGAAAGCTCCAATATATTCATAGGAATGTAGAAGGCCAAGGACATGCTTCAGGTTGAATACATGACCAGGGCTGTCTGCATGCCCAGAAGCACCTGAGGAAGGTCTGCAGTCTCACCTCTGGCTGACCTCAAGGCTCTATTTACGCAGGAAGTTAAAATTAAGGAAGAATTGTCAACTGCCTCGCTCAGTGTTGAAATTCCACCCCACACACACCCTGCCCAACTCACACATAGAGGCCCTTGGCAAAGGCTGGGAGATTATTGGTTCCAGGAAATCAAGGAAATCACTTTCCAGTCATTATCTGACAACTAAACTAAGTGAGCAGAGACTTCAGTGACCACATGTGGCAAAGAATATAGACTTTAGAGTTAGTTCAGAAAAGTCACTAAACAAACAAACAGTAACAACAACAAACAGCAACAACAGCCAGCTCCGAAGAGGAGAGAGAATCTGAATAGACTTATCAGGAGTAAAGAGACTGAATTTGTAATAAAAAAGAACTTCACATAAGAAAAGCCTAGGACCAAATGTTTAAAGAAGAATTAACACAACTCTACCAAAACTCTTCCAAAATAAAAGAGAAAGGAACACTGCTTAATGCATCTTATTAAGCCAGTATTTCCCAAATTCAGGCAAAGATATCACACAAAAAGGAAAACTAAAGACAAGTATTTCTTATGAAAGTATATGTAAAGATCTTCAACAAAACACTAGCCAAACAAGTCCAGCAACACATAAAAAGGATTATATACCATGACCTAGTAAGATTTATGCCAGGAACGCAATGTTGTTTTAACATATGAAAATCAGTCCATGTAATATACCATACCAGTGGTCCCCAACCTTTTGGGCACCAGGGACCAGCTTCATGGAAGACAATTTTTCGATGGACTGTGGTGGGCAGGGAGGCAGAGCTCAGGTGATGCCAGCGATGGGGAGTGGCTGTAAATATACTTACTTACCCGCCACTCACCTCCTACTGTGTACCCCCCACTCTGCACCTGACCATCCCAGCCCCTGGTTTCTAAGTTTCATGGAAGACAAATTTTCCATGAATAGGGGGTCAGAGGGTGAGGGGAGGCAGTGGAGCTCTGTGGCCTGGTCCCTAACATGCCACAGACCAGTACCTGTCTGTGGCCTGGGGGTTGGGGACTACAGACCTAGATTTAAAGAAAAAAGTAAAACTACATCTATTTGCAGATGGCATGATGTTATATGAAGAAAACCCCAAGTTATCCACCCACAAAAAATAGATCCAATAGACATGTTCAATACACAAAAATCAATTTTGTTTCTATATACCAGCAATGGGTAACCAGAAAATAAAATTAAGATAATTCCATTTACAGAAGCATAAAAAATAACTAAATACTTAGAAATAAATTTAACAAAGAAATGCAAGATTTATGCACTGGAAAGTAACTAAAATATACTTGAAAGAAATTAAATGAGACCTAAATGAATAGAAAGACAACCCACATTCATGGATTAGAAGGCAGTATTATTCAGATGACAATATTCCCCAAATTGGTAAAGATTCATTGCTGTAACAAAATCCTAGCTGGTCTTGACAAGAACTTGACAAGCCGGTCCTAACATTCATATGGAAATGTTAGAGACTCAGAATAGCCAAACAATCTTGAGAAAGAGGAACAAAGCTGGTTCACTTATACTTCCTAACTTCAAAACTTACTATTAAATTACAGTAAACAAGACCATGTGGTAATGACATAAGGATGGGCATGTAGATCAAGGGAATAGAATTGAGAGTTCAGAAATAAATCTGGACATTTATGGTCAATTGGTTTTCAACAAGGATGTCAAGATAATTCAATGAGAAAAGAAGAGTCTTTTCCACAAATTGTACTAGGACAACTGGGTAGCCACATGTAAAAGGATGAAGTTAGACTCTTACCTTACATCATATACAAATATTAACTCAAAATGTATCTAAGACCTAAATGTATGAGCTAAAATTATAAAAGTCTCAGAAGAAAACATAGGTGTAAGTTTTTGTGATCATTGAGTAGGCAATAGTTTCTTAGATATGATACCTAAAGCACAAACAAGCAAAATGAAAAACAAAATAAATTTGACTTCATCAAAATTAAAAACATTTGTGCATCACAGGATACTATCAAGAAAGGGAAGGCTAGGATCACGCTTGTAAT
>VBSM01002616.1:25213614-25251412 GCA_008086735.1 Cheirogaleus medius | reverse complement strand
GTTTAGCAGCAGTCATTAAAATGCATTACTAAATCCTTTCATTTAAAAAAAAAAGATATCAAATACCAAAGGAAGAGTATTCCTTCAAAACTCATTTGAGCACCTCTGCGGTCACAATTTACCAAATGAGTCTTTACATTTGAGGCATCATGTAAAATAGTAATAAAATGGAATTATTTTTAAGAGTGAGTGATTATAGTAAAGCAATGTTACAATTTTTACAATCAGAATAGAGTAGCAACCAGTGATTATCTTGTAACTACCTCTGAAATTACACTTCTGTTGAATATATTATTATATGTAGTGCAGTGACAGCCTGCAATTGTTAACTTCGTGTGGGTCCTTTTTATAGAATAAATCAAAAGCCAATGACTTCACAAGTGGTCATTTGTTTCTGCCAGAGACTGGGGGACTGTGTGGGTGAATGCAGCTAATTTCTATGACAAGGAAAACCAACTCAAAGAGAAGAAAGCAGACTCTGTACAAAAGCGTCTGTCTTTTATAGTCCTTGAATATTCATATCTGTATCTTTGAAACCCCTGAGATACGTTTCTTTCGGGGATCTTATATAAGTTCACATTTGGTGGTAAGCCAAGGCCAATTTGTTAGCACCGATGATAGATTCACTGTCATGGGGCCAGAGGTTAAGGTTCAGAAAGTGTCCTCATGAATACCAACCACAGCAGCTGCACTGCAGCAAAAGAATCTTTGGGATCAACAGGAATATTGATGGTGGCCAAGAAGCAAAAAGTCTCTCCCACTTCCACTCCCACTCCCACCCTTCCCGTGGCTCCTGCCTGATGTCAGAATTTGGAGCTATCTGCTGCACACAGGGCAGATCTGTGACCTTTCCTGCTCAGTGCCATTAACGGTTTTTCCCCCTCTTGGGGAAAGCGACTTTGCCATTATTCTGCCACACCTCTGTCCAGATAATGTAAGGCAAACCTCCACTTTGAAAAAAAATCACAGTATGACAAATATAATAAATTAGGAGATGGTGAGTCCTTTTGCAATGAAATCACGGTATTCAAAGTGAGATGTGGTTAGCTAGATGCAAAACTAGGTGCCTAGTGATCAAGATATCCATTGTCTCTAAGAGAAAAAAAGACATTGGCCTGAGATACAGCTGAGGAAACATGGTTAGGTTTTAGTCTTACTCCCTAAGAACAAAGGTTAGTCATCCATGACTAAGATATTAAGTGACACAAACATGTCCAAGTCCTTCTAGAGTTCACACTGTATGAAAGTAAATAGTAGCCAAAATATGTGTTGCAAGGCCGTCGTAGGCCTGGGAACACGTGATGATGAACAACTGAACTAGACCAGAGTGGTTGCAAGGAGATTCAAGAGCTACTTTGACAGGAGAATCGAGAGAGCCTGTTGAGTGACTAATTGTGGAAGCAAAAGAGAAGAAGACAGGATGGAGCCAGTGTTTCTTTCTGGAACACCTTAGGTAACAGTGACATTTACTAAATAAAACAAGTTAATAAAACAAGTTAATAAAACAAGTTAATATGGTGACATATTTTACATCATGGTATCTGCTAAAGCATGATACTTGACCAAAATTTAATGTAAAAGCAAATGCTCAAGAATATATCTTTGTGTGTGTTTGTGTGTGTGTGTGTGTGTGTGTGTGTTTGTGTGAGATGAAAAACAGATATGCACTAAGTAGTTTTCAGTCAAACATTAACCACAATTCCCAGTACATTAATACTTGACAGAGGCTGCCTCTTCTACAAGAAATTTGAGATTTTCCCTCAATTTGGGAACTTTTTATTCAGTACTGCACTGATACTCAGTTCTGCACTGATATTAATGCTACTCAAAAGCTGAGTGCCCTGCATTGAGGTCCTGAGCTCAAAGAGATAATGACTTAGCAGCCCAGGGGAACCTGTTTCCTCTAGCTCCCTCACATGCCTAACTCAAACATATGACAGAGATAAGAAAGTTCTCTGAGCAGATGACAGACAGGCTTCTACTCCCTTTGCAGGATCAGGCCCTTTAAGAAATGATTAAGCACCCTGAGGTACTACTGAGAGCAGCCAGGTGGCTGTGTTGAAAGCCTAGCCCCACTGACATTGGTCCTCGGGAAATTACTCCAGTTAACGTCTCTGACTTCATTTACAGCATTTGCCTTGTCCATACCTATTTCCCAAGCTGGTGTTGCTTGACAACCACTTTCAAATGCATGCTTACCCCAATTTAGATTTTGAGCTGTCTTCCCTGAGCATGCCAGGCTAGTATTAATCACCTTTCTTTCACAAACTGAATTCTCAGCCTGGATTTTTACTAAATCTTTGCACTCTAGGCCAACCTAGGTTGCCTAGCTCTGACACTTCCCTAACTCTCAAACTCCTATTACAATCTAGTCTGGACTAGTTCTCTCTCCAGGGTGCAACCTTAGCTCAAATCCAAGATTTGGGGGTGGAAACAAGGCAGTTATTAAATGCATCATCATATATATTTTACTGTTAGATTACCAGGAATAGTGTTATAACTATCAGTAATCCCCCCAACCCACCGAATACTGCTAATCTTCAGTAACAAAACTTCTTATAAAATCCATAGCCACAAAATCAAATGAGTAATTTGTTATTTAACTATAGACTTAGCAAGTGTGTTAACACTGTACAGTATTCATTCAGGACATAGTGGCAAAAAGTGTGTAACAGAATAAAGTACATTTTAGAGGAGTAAAACATTCAAGGTTATTAAATCAAAGAATGATTTAAGATTTACTATGTAAAAATAAAAATATATACATACAATTATAAAATACATCACATACCTCCTTCCACCTATTGGCTTTCCATGAAGGGCATCTGACAGATCTACAAGCTTTGTGAGTTCGAGGTTTCTGTAGATGGCTACAATATTTTTCTTCCAATTTCCCTTGGAATTGGTCAATGCAAAGCACCTCACGGTACTTTATACCTTTACCACAAGAAGCTGAGCACTAAAAAAGAAACATGAATGCACTTGATTCCTTTTTCCTTAATTAATTTAAGTTTATCTTTAAGAAATATGAAATGAAACAATCAAAACATCATTGCTTTGATATTTTTATTAAGATATACTCTGGTATTTCTAATTAGAGAAAAGTTGAAATTTCCCAATCTGCTTTGTACCATCAATTGATGTTATCATAAGGTAATATGATTACTTTTTTGTAATTCATTCTACAAAAAAGTATTGATTGTCTATAATATACCAGGCACTCTTCTGGCACATAAATGCTTTAGATCTTTTAAGGTTAAAGACTGTCTTCAACTAACTCCTTTTATCATGCATCATACAATAAAACTTGCTTTCAATTTTGTAAAGAGAGTCAACATCTATTCTATTTTTAGCCCATATGCTTTTCCACATTGCAAAGTGTGTTTTCTGTGTTTTAAAAAAATTCAGTCGTCTCTCAGTGCAGGAAATTGTGATTGAGAAAGCAGAAATTTTATTCCTTAAAGTATAATTCAGTTCAGGTTTGTCTTTTGCATCAGTTTGGAAGATGTCTCTCTCTACTATCAACGCTCTAATACATTTAGTAAAACAAACAAACAAAAACCCCTAAAGCCTTTTATAAATATAGATTAAACAATGATTTGACTTTATTTTTCAGCCAGTTGCCATTTTCGAGTGAGGCCAGTGCAATGCAGTGGGAAGAACATGGGCGCAGGCACTGAGCAGCAGTTCTGCCACTTACTGCTGGGTGGCTTAAGGCACATTTCATCACTCCTCCAAGCCTCAGTTTCTTTATTTATCAAATGAAGATAATAACACTAATCTTCCAAACTTGTTAGGAAAAGTAACATAAGAAACATGAAATGTCTAATCCAGTCCTATTACACATGGTAGTTCCTCAGTAAATATTACCCTCCTTTTCCACCATTGTCCTTCCTACAGTCTCAGAAAGGATACTGACAATTTCAGCATGATCTATGCACGAGGGCAAAGTTAAGCAAGGAAGGAATGGAGTCCAGACAACTCTTCTCATTCCTCTGAGACAGCTGTTGACATATGGTTTCATTTAGAAACATAGACTGAATTCTGAGAACATCAGATAATATATTATGCATTTCATGTATATTGTGAGTTCACGGACTATTAGACTATCTACACAGACCATTAGATGCTTAAAATACTTTAAACTTTTAAAACTGAATCATTTGGGGGTAACTTGCCTTTTTATATTATGTGCAATGCTATATCCCATTTGTGTAGGCAATTAATTTAACTCAGTACTTTGATTATTAAGACTCAGTGTTATCATATCCTGCATATTCTCTCTCTCCTCCCCTCATTAATACTGAAAGCCTCTCTTAGAACAAATTTGGTTCTGTGAAAATCTCCAATGGATCTTCATGTACAGTATTAAGACAACATTCTTTCCTCCTGGTGATTTAGACCTGCCTATATGCTCTACTCTTCTCTGGCCACCTCTCTTGAGCATTTTACTGCCTATTTCTTTCCTTCATTGCTTATTTTTCAAAGAGTATAACATATTGTACACTAAAAATCAAATATTATAAAGTATCAAACACATATTATAAGGGAGTGTGCTAATTACTTTGAGTACATACATGTTCACACATGGAAGAATGTTTTCCCCCTCAGATATATATTATTTTTCTTACTTTTGAATAGTGACCTTTTGAACAAAGGAAGCAATTATTACTCTTCCCGTTAGCCCCTTTAAGTAATAATTATTGTCAGTATTCGTGTGCAGATTCATTAAATATCATCTCTTGTTTTTGTCCTTGATTTATTTATATTCAAAGTTCTTATAATCTAAATGACACACACCATCTATGAAATGGATTATGTCAGAGTAGGTCTTAAGTAATATTAAACCCAGTGAAGATCAGAAAAACAAAAACATTAAAAGATACTAAATACTATTACAATTATACAATTAAAAATATAATGGAATTAAGAAATTCATGGAAAGTAGCCATTTCTTTCTGGGATATTTGGTAAGTACCCAAGGAGAAGGTGATATTTAAACACAGTCTTGAAGGAAAAGCATGTTTGTTGGTGGACAAAGATGGATGATCTTATGTATTTGTTTGATATACCTTATCTAGACATTGCCCATGTGTGTCTGCTTTGTAAAATTCCCACAGTTCTTTTTATAGTGACAAGAATCCAAGAATCTCTCAGTAAATATACAGTAAATTGTTGATATTTCTGATAAGAATGGTCAATTCATTTAGAAAACTATGCACCGTAAGAAGAGACAGATTAAATTCAAGATTCTACTTTATAATTCAACAATATATTTCTTCTCTAAGCAATATATATGAAT
The DNA here is from genome assembly GCA_008086735.1 of Cheirogaleus medius. Classification (NCBI taxonomy): domain Eukaryota; kingdom Metazoa; phylum Chordata; class Mammalia; order Primates; family Cheirogaleidae; genus Cheirogaleus; species Cheirogaleus medius. The sequence goes on along the minus strand of VBSM01002616.1, from coordinate 25,246,110 downwards.
GAAATTTAAACATGGACGTGTACTACATTGTCAAAATTAAGATTATTCTTTGTAAAATGGAATATTCTCCTACACTAATTATAACTCTACATCATCTTTGGTTCTTTCTCTTCTTTGTTATTTTAATCTATTAGACTAATATAGTCTATTATTAGTCTATTCTAGGCTATTTTTAAACATAAAACTATTTTTATCAACATATTTTCATATATTTTTGTATTTCATATTTTATAAGCATATTTTACAAACATAAAAACTATTATTAAACATAATTTTTTAAATGTTGTTCTTTCTTGCTCAAGAACTGACAAGGCTGTCTATTGTCTTTAATATCAAACTAAAACTTACACTCTTCCTTGCATTCTTGGTCAACCAAATTTTAGTCAACATATTTTTCCAAGTTTATATTCTGCCTCATTTCACTATGCATCCTTTGCTCTATTTAGGTATACCACAATTGCTTTAATGTGACATATTCACTCAACAACAGGGCCTAACTGTTATTTCCTTTACCTAGACTAATCACTTCCCCTGGTACTTTCTAAATATTACTTATATTTAAAGCCCTAAGCCAGTCCCATGTCTAGGGTAAATACATAACAATATTTCATTTCTCTGAACTTTTCTCTCTGAGTCCCACTCTGTTTTTAGCACTTCATCATTTTCTCCTTTTGTCACATGCTTTACCTACCCAGCCTCCTGAAGGTCAAGTCCTTACAGATCACCCATATCACCTACAAAGTAGCATGTGCAATAAATATCAGCTGATTAACTGATGTTGATTTCTGGTATAAGCAACTTATTATTAATGCTTTTATTAAGCTCTAAAATTAAACAATTTAAATACCACAAAATATATTCGTTGGTTAATAAACTCAAAGTCCTTCCGTAATGACAGAAAAAATACAAAATCAAAGAATTATACAATAAATTATATTTTGGATACATTTTTAAAGTAGAGCTGTCTTTCTTCAAGATCTAAAGAGGAATAAGTACAATATTTTATCATGTCTGATGAATTCCATGTGGGAATTTCTCTAAAGTAAAAGAGAACATGTTATTCAAAGAATTATGTTTTAGTTGGAATGAGGCAGCCACAGAGTAAACAAGTAGTGAAATGCTACCCTCCTTTCAAACCACAGCACTTTCCAAGTTGTAAAGATTGCACAAAATAGCCCATTTGGTAGGAACATCCAAACATGGCAGTTCTTTCTTCCAATACCCTGGCAATTTTTTCTTCTTTTCCCCGCTCTGTTTTATATCCCTGACACTATCCTATACCCTGAAGTTTTATTAATGCTGTATAATTCATTTATAGCATTCCTGTTTAAAGACTTTTTCTTGAAAATCACCTCCATGTCCCTTATTGACATAGTCTTAAACTCAGGTTTTTTCCATGACTACAATGAACAGTAGATACAGAACACAACTCACTTCAGAAGTGGTGATATAAAATAAACATACAAGTACTCTGAAATGACAATTCTTGTAAATTAGGTGAACACAAATGTCTATTTACGATAAAATAGGGCATTTGAAACAAATGTACAATTTTCGAGCCCTAAAACTGTAACAGAATTTCCAGAGTTGTTGAGCTTGGCTGGTACTTTCCATTCCAAGATGGAGGGTTGGAATTAATTAGTCCCCTCTGATATAATTAATTTTGGAACAAGTATATTCTTATTTTTAGAGAAAAGTTGTATAAAATTATAGAATAAGATTACTTCTGATATTTGAGGTGTGGATTATTTTGTTTGTTTATATATAAGGATACCACAGAAGAATTAATGAAGGGACTTAATTTGTGGGAGTCTTGTTGCTTAATTTAATTCAGGAAAGTTAAATTACTAAACAAAATAAAATAAGGAAATGAAACTTATTTAGCTCCAGCTCTAGGAATTGGAAGGCTTGAGTTTTTTAAGGCTTCCATAAATTTTTATAATGATCTGGCACTGTAACCTTTCTGACTCTAGCAGGAAATATACAGGTACTAGGAGAATTAGTATGTATACTGACTAGTCATGAAATAGCCCTGAAAAATAACTATACCATTACACAGTAGTCATGCATAAACTGTGCCTTTTATAGACTTTAAAAGCTGGGTAACCATAGGTAAGTTCTTTAACCTCACTGGACCCTCGTTTTTCATATATAATACTGGTAAAATATTACCTATTTCATATACATTTCTAGGTCAAGGTAAAGAGGAAGTGATTTTTTTAAAAAGAGAGAACTAGCCAAACTAAGAAAATTGTAATGACATTTGTAATGCTATAGCAAAATGTAAAAAATATATATATTGGAATCAATAACCAAAAGGATACTGCAGAACATCACATTGGTTATATGCAGGACAAGGTGGAAAATGTCTCCCATAATGCAAATGGAATGGGGAAGATGACACAGACAGAAGAGTGAATGGAGAGTCAATATGTGAATGTTGTTTCCTGGAAAATACTCCTTCCCAGCTCAAGACCTTTGCACATGTCATTTCCTCCCACCCAAACTCCTTCAACCATTTCATCCCTACATATTTTTCAATGTAAACTTTAAATCTCATTTCCTCTGCAAGGCCCCCTCCTCTGATGGGGGATGTCTGATGTCCAACTCAGACCAGATTATGTGTAGCTGTTATTGACTTTTGTTAATGCCCTGAGTTTCTCCTTTGTTATACGCTGTATACCCATAATTATCTGCTCTATGTCTGTTTTCCCTTCCAGACTATAAAATCTACTGAGAAAAGACATATTGTAGGAAATCATAAAAAATAGAAAGAACCCAGAATCATTTGTTTCTAATTTAATGTATCATGAACCATTCTACATTCCTTCTAAAAGAAGGAAATAATTCCAATGCACCATGAACCACAGGATTTTGTACTGTTTTACTGACCAATGTTCCTCTAAAATGGTAGAGATTCCACTGGTGGCACATGAACTGATTTTAGATGGTACATTTCTAATTTAATGGATATTTTACATAGTAATGATCATCCTCAATTTTAGTTATAAATATTCCTTAGTTGGATATTTGAAAAAAAAATCTGAAGTTTGGTCTATAAAATGTCAAGTGAAATAGAAATTAAAAGTAAGAATTAATTATACATATGGTCTATTTTAATTAAGCTTGTCTAGAAAAATAGTAATATCCATTTCACTTGCTACTGCACAGTGTCATTTATAGATAAAGATATATATTTTTGTTTCTATGTTAATCATGTAAACTTTAACCTAACGTCCCTAAGAGTATTAAAACTAATATTCAATACTTAATATTTAAAAATTAGTATTAGAAACACCATATTAGAAAAGGGCTCTGACATCAACTGTAAGTTTTAAATATTTTAGTGATTATCAAGATAATCAATTATTAAGAGGAATTTTAAAGAAAAGCCTAGTTTTCCTTCATACATATGTTTCCTTCATATAAATTCTTGTTTTTAATTTAAAATATTCTAAATTAATTCTGTACATAGCCTAAATTATTGCCAGTTCTCCAAATAGACTTTCAGCAAGTCAATTCAGCAATGATCTCATCGTTTAAAATAAGCAGAAGTTATTTAGTTATTCCAGATCAATTGGTAAGAACTAGAAGTATCTTATAACAATTAAAGTACTGCTCCTTTAACATATCTATTCATTTGCTGATAGAAAAAAGTATTTAAAATTAAATAGAATATTTCAAAATCTGATAATATAATTGGAAACATTTTGTTATGCTTTTTCAAAAACAATTTTGGGAATGGTTAAAAATGAGAGCATTCAGTTTTTCAGTGACCATAAATAAATAATCTAACTAGATATAAACTTAATAGTCATAATTTTTCTCTCTCAGCCATTTTATTTAATTTTAGTTTTCCCATGTTATTAAACAAAAAATGACAATAAGAAAATATAAAACCGAACAAACATAACTGAGGTACTGTTTTGAATTTCATTTTGCCTTTCAAAATTTTTGAAATTTTCTGATTATTTTTTCAAAATAAAATTCTGAAGAAGTCATCAGATGATCAGATAAAGAAACAAATATTTACTTTAATACTAGATATCACTTTAATTCTCTGTTTTTTGAAAGCAAGGTCCATAAGTCACCTGTTGAAAATATAAACACTTATTACCATACAGCTAGGTGTCAGGTCTTTCTATTGCTCATTGTATACCAGTTATTAGCTAATTTCTGCAGACAATCAAAGAAAACCTACTAACAGAGTGACAAGAGGGTTCAGGCAACCTTTTTGTTTAAGGAGAGCTAAACTGACAGAAATACACTTATTATACCTTACAAATCTAAATCTACCTTATCCTTATAAACCAGAAATCATTTCCAGCAAGACAAATGTAACTGCCTAAGAAGCATTAATGTACAATGTATAACATAGAGTGGCTTTGATTTAAACACCAACATACTGTAATAGCTAAAAGATAAACAGGTTTTGGAGCATCTCTCTTGGAATAATTTGAGAGGATTCACTGTGTTTTCCTTAGTCTTAAGTGGCAATTCCATAAGTATCAATGTACTTTTCAATATTGCAGTAACATGTACTATTTATGTTGTTTTGATATTTTTTAAAAACTACACTATCTTATGTTTCTGTAGAAAAGTTAAAAATTTTTAATGAAAAAATCTTGATCATAGTTATTTTGCTAAGGAATTTTTTAAACAATGTTTTAGTGAATAAACACCTTTAGAACACTATTATGAAATAAAAGATTAGTGTATGAAACAATATATTAAGTAAGGAAATGATAGAATTTCAGGATAAAATAGACCAGACATCAGATATTCGGAGAAATAAACCATTATTGTTTGTATTCATCCATGCATATGTGTTTTATTTTTTAAAGAAGCCTATTATAACATTCTTTAAAGATAAAGAGGCTGCATCTTAACCTCAGAATCAGCATTTTTTGAAATATTCAGGAAGCCAATGATATTTGCATATCTAAGAGAAAATACAAGATTTTCCTACAGTAAAATCTTAGATATAAGTTTTACACAATTACTTTATAATTTAAGTTCATTCCCTAGAATGGAACATTTTAAATTGAGCTTCTCAATTATTAGAGAAGTAAAACATTAAAGTAGTTATAGTAGAGTAGGGTATCCCTTTGTTTAAAACAAAAAACAAGTGACAAAATATGCATATTAAGAGTAGAAAGTCAACTGTATAAAATAGTACTGCTACTGTTCCTTTAATTCAATGCACATGTGCGCCAGAGAGTATGATACTAAATCCATCAACAGGGACCCCATTCATGGTGCTTCCTGAAAGATTATACTTAGAGTTTTAAAGTTTAATGGAGTTTGAAAATTTCCTTTCTAACTTGTTACAGACATCCTTTGACTGTACAACTCTAATAAGTCAAGACAGTGTTTGGTATGAAAATTCTTTATCACTGAAATATTTCATTCTATTGCATTGCATCTAATCATATTTAAAATTGTAACTCCAGACATTTAAAAATTTAAAACTCAGATTAATTTGCAATCATGTTTGACTCTCAACTTAAAGGACAAAAAGCAAATGATTAATAACAAACATGGCCAGCAAACTTTAATTACATTAATATCATTGTAATAATTATATATATTTTTGAGTGTGTACATACAAATGTATGTACATTTATAATGGATTTACAGTTCTTGGCTAATCAATGCAATGTGAGTGATCTCAAATGTAATTCATCTGGTTAATTCAATTGGAAGTAATATTTAAAGATAATTTTCTATAAAATAAATTGATAATATTTTCTAAATTTTAACTTTGGAAAAGTTTTGTGATGACTTTCACTTTCAAATATAAAACCTGAAGAAAAGCTTCAGTAACTTATGCAAGTATCCTATACACAAATATTTACTTATCATATATTATTATTTTCTACAGAATCAGAATGAGAAATCACCCCAGTAGGTGATAACAAAAGGACTCAATTACTGGATTAGTTTTCTTCAACAATTAAGTTTTGATAAAGAATCATTTCAAACCTGCAAACATTAATTATTGTAGTTGGGTTTATTTTGCTAGAAGCAATAGTAAATGTAAGTCTAATTAAAAATGTAAGCACTATTTATAGCAAAAAATACTCAGGAAAAACTATCATTACTTTAAAACTTATAATTTCTCTTAACTTTATGTCTAATAGTGTTGTTTCTGTGTACTACAAAGGGAAAATGAATATTTCAGACTCCTCTATAAAATCTGTTTAGCAAGTGGAACTCATCCAAAGAGTCCCTGTTTAGAATTTTTATTGATTCATCCAGTAACATGAATCTTTACAATTATATGGTGTCATGGAAAAATGGGTATGGTTAATATGAGAATAACATAAATCTTGTCTAATTTTAACAATTCTTTGGGGGCCGTTATTGTGAATTTACTTTTTCTCGATGTTTTTATACAAATCACAACAACCTGAAATATTGCTTTTGCAAGAATGTATGGCACATTCCATTATAAAAAACCTACTCCCATCTTACCCCTGGGAGCCTACATCCAGAATCATGAGCATCTGACTTCCTGGATGGAACAAAGCAGGAAACTATTCAGTGTGGGCAGACCATAAAAAAAAAGGTAAAGAGATCAGAAAAATAACTAAAGCATACCTTTTAAAAAATATTGACTTTTAAGGCATTATTTACTATGGTAACATTTACAAAATTCTTAAAATCAAGTGCCAGCAAAATAGCAGGATTTACCATTTCAAGTTTCTACAAATGTTTTATGTGCTAGCTGTGGGAGTTAACAGAAATAAAGCCAAGAAATTTGCTTTTAAGTAGGGTTATAAAGGTCTAAACAGGAATATGCACAGAAAACTCTCAGATGAGAAATAAATGAGCTCTGTGAATGCTTTGAAAAGGGAAAAGTCAGAGTTGAGATTAAGAGACCACCACCTATTCATTGCCCATTGCACATATTAATGTCTACTTACCATATGCAATACAAGTTGAGGGAAGCATATTTTAGGAATTAATTTCATATTTCAGTGAACTTAATTTTTAAATTCTTACCCTAATCAGATAAAATGAATTATTTATGTTAAAATTTAAAGTAGGGTTTCATAATTTTCACTACTGGGTAATAAGAGAAGGCATAATAAAAAGGGCTTGGGATTTGAAAGCAGAGATATACATCTGAATCTCAGGCCGCCAGTAGCCACGTCAATAATAACACCTACACTCAGGATGGTTGTGAGATTAAATGAGACAATGTATAAATGAACCTAAAATAGTGCTTGGCACTAGTCTAATGGCATATTAAACTTCAATTTCTTTTTCTTTTTCTTCCTTTTGAGAATCCTGAAATTGTCTTTATAAGAGACAATAAAGAGAAAACCTAAAAAAAAAAAAACCCTCTGTAATTAATAGGAGAGAGCTAGTAGCTGCAATGTGGACAAAACAAGAATAGAATACTAGGATATAAGAACAAATAGAATGCAAGAAAAATCTTTTTATAATTAAAATATGGTAATTAAAATAAATAATTCAATAGTTGGTTTGGATATTGAGAAAATTTTCCATCAAGTAAAACCAAAAGACAGATGTAGAAAATAAGAAGAATAAAAATGGGAAAATTAGAAGACCAACTCAAGAATCCCAATATTTAATTAGAAAGAGTACAAGAAAGAAGAATTTAAAACATGGTTGCATAGAAATTATTGAAGACATAATACAACAAATTTTCTCACCATAAGTCCTTAATGAAAGAAAGGGCTTACAGAAAGTTGGCCAAAGTTGCCTAGCAAACTAAATTGTAAACACACACAGACACACACACACATGAACACTATCACTTCATCATGAAATATCTATCAGAATGACAGGGCTAAAAAGAAGATACCAAAAGCTTCAGTGGAACAGACATGGAATCAAGGGCACATAACAGAGATCAGGAATCAGAATCACATCAGACTTCTCAATAATAGCTCAGAATGCTAGAGGAAAACAGGTAATACTTAACAATTTTGAGGGAAATTATTTTCAAGCTAGAATTTTAAAGCCAACCAATATAAGGATTGACTAAAGACATTTCCAGATTTACACAGATGGAAAATGTGCCTCTCATTTTTATGTTTTTAAGGAAGGTACATGAAGAAGTGTTTTAGTATGAGAAAGTGAAACAAAAAGAAATATATGTGATGTAAAAAAAGTTATCAAAACCAAAGATGAGTAAAAAGATTTCACAGGATGAGAGAATTGTACAGCAGTGTAGAGATCACCCACATCAGATCAGAGGAGGAAGATTAGTGATAGAGAGGTCTGTGGGAGGAGTCACATTTTGAGAGGATCATAAAGGAGATTGGGATGATTAAAGAATTGAAAAAAAGTGAAATATTTAACCAGGAAAAAAGAAGATAGAGAAAAACAACTGTCTACAAATACTATCCCTGTAGAGGAAGAATTTACCTCAGGGTGCAGCAGAAGATTTGGAAGCAAATGTTTCTCATATATATAATGAGGAATAATAATCATGTAGTTTTCCCGAAAAGAAGTGGGCTATATTGGTCCCCAACATTAGAAAGTTTCACTAGGACACAACTGAAGTTATGTGAACTTCAATTGAAAAAAAAATTCTTTAAATAATTCATGCTTTATGTAAAAGTATAAGAAAGAGAAAATTGGAAGTTTCTCCCAATTTTAAAGAAATACCCAAAACAGAGATAAAATATTTTAAAAATATGTCAAGAATCACAATAATTTGGTGAATCACATTTATTGATTTATGTGTATTGAATCATCTTTACATCCCTAGGATGAAGCCCACTTGGTCATGGTGGATTATTTTTTTGATGTGTTGTTGAATTCAGTTTGCTAGTATTTTATTGAGGATTTTTGTATCTATTTTCATAAGAGATATTTGTCTGTAGTTTTCTTTTTTGTTGTTGTGTCTTTTCCTGGCTTTGGTATCAAGGTGATACTGGCTTCAAATAATGAGTTGGGGAGGATTTCCTTATTCTTGATGTTATGGATAATTTCTGCAGTATGGGTACCAGCTCTTCTTTGTATGTCTGGTAAAATTCAGCTGTGAATCCATCTGGTCTGGGGCCTCTTTTTGTTGGAAGCTTTTTTATTATTGCTTCAATTTCATTCCTCATTATTGGTCTGTTCAGGAGTTCTATTTCTTCCTGATTGAGTCTTGGGAGGTTGTGTGTTTCTAGGAATTTTTCCCTTTCCTCTACATTTTTTGAGTTTATGTGCATAGAGATTTTCATAGTATTCACAGTATTTCTGTGGTATCAGTTGTAATATCTCCTTTTTCATTTCTGATTGAGCTTATTTGGGTCCTTTCTTTTCTATACCTGGTTAATCTAGCAAGAAGTCTATCGATTTTTTTTATCTTTCAAAGACTCAACTTTTTGTTCATGGATGCTTTGTATTGTTTTTTGGTTTTCCATTTCATTTAGTTCTGCTCTGACTTTAGTTATTTCTTTTCTTCTGCTAGACTTGGGCTTGGTTTGCTCTTCCTTTTCTAGTTCCTTGAGACATATCATTAGATTGTTGATTTGTGATCTTTCTGTCTTTTTGCTGTAGGCATTTAAGGCTATGAGTTTTCCCCTCAGAACTACTTTTACTAATTCCCATAGATTTTGATAGTTTGTGTCCCTGTGTCATTTAGTTTGAGGAATCTTTTGATTTACTTCTTAATTTCATTATTGACCCAATAATCATTCAGCAGCAGGTTGTTTAATTTCCATGACTTTATGTAGAATTGAATGTTTCTCTTGGAGTTGATTTCTAGTTTTATTCCTGTGTGGTCTGAGAAGACACATGGCATTATTTCTATTTTTTGAATTTGTTGAGACATGTTCTGTGACCTAACATGATCAATCTCAGAAGCAGAAAGACCATATCATCATCTCACTAGATGTGATAAAAGCATTGAACAAAATTCAGCACCCTTTCATGATAAAAAAAAACCTCAAAAAACTATACTTAGAAGGAACATATCTAAAAATTATAAAAGCTATATATGACAAACCCACAGCCAACATCATACTCAATGGGGAAAAATTGGAAGCATTTCTTCTAAGAACTAGAACAAGATGAGGTGCCCATTGTCGCCACTTCCATTTGCTGGAAGTCCTAGCCAGAGCAATGAGACAAGAGGAAGAAATAAAAGGTATCCAAATCAGGAAAGAGGAGATCAAACTATTGCTTTTTGCTGATGATAGGATCTTATATCTGGAAAACTCCAAATACTCTAACAAAAGACTACTAGTACTGATAAGCAAATTCAGAAAATCTCAGTTTACAAAATCAATGTATACAAATTAGTAGTATTCTTATACACCAATAACAGTCAAGCTGAGAGTCAAAAAGACTCAATATCATTCACAATAGCCACAAAGAAAATAAAATACGTTGGAGTATACTTAACCAAGGAGGTGAAAGATCTGTACAAGGAGAACTATCAAACACTAAGGGAAGAAATCACAGATGAAACAGACAAATACAAAAATATATCATGTTCATGGATTGGTAGAATCAACATTGTTAAAATGTTCATACTACCCAAAGTGACTTACAGATTCGATGCAATTCCCATCAAAATACCAATGTCATTTTTCACAGATCTAGAAAAAATAATTCTATGCTTTTTTGGTAATCAGAAAAGAGCCTGAATAGCCAAAGCAATCTTATGCAAAAAGACCTAATCTGGAGGCATCACATTACCAGACTTCAGACTATACTACAAGGCTATAGTAACCATCAAAATACCATAGTATTGGCTCAAAAACAGAGGCATAGACCAGTGGAACAGAATGGAGAACCCAGATATAAAACCATCACATGCAGCCAACTGATATTGACAAAGCAGACAACAATATTCACTGGGGAAAAGAAGCCCTATTCAATAAATGGTGCTGGGAGAATTGGATAGCCACATGCAGAAGAATGAAATAAGATCCATCTCTGTCATCACTCACAGAAAGTAATTCAAGATGGATAAAAATCTTCAATGTAAGGCAAGAAAACATAAGAATTCTAGAAGAAAGTGTTGGAAAAACTCTTCTATTGACTTAAGCAAAGAATGTATGAAGATCACAATGGCATTCAAAGCAACAACAAAAATAAATAGGACTTGATTAAATTAAAAGCCTTCAGCACTACAGATGAAATAATCAACAGAGCAAATAGACAACCTACAGAATGGAAGAAAATATTCACAGGCTATGCATCAGATAAAGGGCTAAGAAGCAGAATCTACAAAGAACTTAAGGTAACCAGCAAGAAAAAACAAAGAACCCCATTAAAAAGTGGGCAAAAACATGAACAGAAGCTTTCCTAAGAAGATAGACAAATGCCCAATAAACAAATGAAAAAATGCTCAATGTCACTAATTATCAGAGAACTGCAAATTAAAACCACTATGAGATATCACCTTACTACAGTTAGAATGGCTTTCATTAAAAAGTCCAAAAACAATAGATGCTGGCATGGATGTAGAGAGAAAGGAACACTTATACATTGTTGGATGTATACTAGTACAACCTCTATGGAAAACAGTATGGAGATTCCTCAGTGAACTAAAAGTAGACCTACCATTGATCCAGCAATCCCACTAACAGGTATTTACCCAAAGGAAAAGAGGTCATTTTATCAAAAAGACACTTGCACTTGAATGTTTATTATAGCATAATTCACAAATGCAAAGATGTGGAATCAACCCAAGTACCCATCAATTCATGAATGGATTAACAAAATATGGTGTATGTATACCATGGAATACTACTCAGCCATGAAGAAGAATGAATTAAGGCCTTTTGCAACAATTTGGATGGCACAGGAGATCAGTATCCTAAGTGAAGTATCACAAGAATGGAAAAATAACCACCACATGTACTTGCTATTAAATTGAAACTAACTGATAAGCACACATGTGCATAGAGGGAAGTAAAACTCAGTGGAAATCAAGCAGGGGGGAGGGGAGAGGAGGGGTTGGGCTAAAACCTACCTAATGGGTAAAATGAACACTATCTTGCTAATGGGCACACTTATAACCCTGACTCAAGCATAACAAAAGTGATCCATGTAACCTAAAACATTTGTACTACCGTAATATTTTGAAATAAAAAAAGAATCACGATAATTTAACTATTTAGATATATAAAATGTACGGGTTTATGAAAACATTGCATTATTATTGTTTACTAAAATAAGAAAATGCAATTTCTGCATACCTGAATTATGGGACATCATTTTGCAGAAAGGGAATTTGCCATCCTTTAGTCTTAAAAATTATCAAATAAGTGTCAACAGTTTTATATTGCCCCTTTTGCTACAACATCAGGTGTCTGTCTGAATGAAACCCTAAGTCATTCCCAGACCTTTAAATTTTAGTTTCTGATAAAATAGATTTCAAAAAAGTGAATCTGTTTGTTATTACCATGAGCTAAATATCTTTAACAGTCTCTTTGAAAACTTTTCTAGAATTTTCCTAAGCATCAAAAAATATATAAAAAAATAAGCAAACATTTTCACAATCTATAAGAAACTACATTTTATTCATTACAGTTTTCTTCACATTTTGACTTAAAAAATAACTATAAAATCCTTACACTTTGAGAGGGACACAGAAAACTTTGGAGAAAATATTAATAAAATATAAAAAAATCACTATCGCACCCACCTCAATGTAGATTATAATCTTAAATGGTCTATTTTACCATATCTAAATAAATGGAATACCTTATCAACACAATATATATTTGAATATTAAGATGGTTTTCACACATAAGTTTATGTATCAGCAAAAATAGCTAGACTTGCTATTAAAATATGCCCACACATTAAAGTCATTGAAATGAATGATTTATAAATGAAGATTCTAAACTTATTAAGGGCACAAACCACTTCTACAAATGATTTCTGAATGAACAAATGAATGAATAAATGCTGTGTAGTAATAAACAAACCATAAGAGCAAACGTGTTGATATAGAGATATCAGGCTTACAGATGCTTTCTGTATTTCTATTTAAATTATTTTTATACATTATGAAGCTTCAAGTTGTTTAATGTTTTTGCTCCAGAAATTTAAGCTGATATACTCACTACTATTCTATACTCACTACTCAGTAGAGAGAAAATTCAGTTGTTTTAGCATTTTTACTTAAAAGGTACATTTTTACAAAGTTGAAATGTATACATACAACAAAGATCTTTTAAATATGCAATCTACTTTATCTGAATGGAGCAAAGTGGAATGATCTTTAGTCCCCCAAAAATAACACAGAAAGGAAAGCTGCACATAATAGATGTCCTTCTTCAAGATTTCTGTTGTTTTGTTCTGACTCTACCAGGTACCCCGTGGATCAGCAAAGATAAGAAGGGCCTCTTCCTGGTTTCATCTGAGATTGAGAGCTTGACAATTTTAGCAGAGAAATTCTGACAAAGACAGGATTCCATCTGAACAGCTCCCTGATGCCAAAGAAATGTCCAGGAGTGAGGGAGATGTCTTGCCTGATTATCATACCTATTTCTAGATGTGAAAATTCTCCTAGGGCCCACAAATAAACAATAAAGAGGATTCTCTCAGATAGAACAATGAGAATTCTGTTTGGTGGAACAGAGAGTGATATTTTTTATTAGTGTAGTAGTATAGTTTTTTTTTTTTCCTACAGTGTCCTGGAAAGAACATAGTCACATAGCTTACACATTATCATGTACACATATAATTTATACATTTTAATTATCACACTCTAGTTAGTGACATCCTAAAAAGAATGATCATTGATGACATGAAATGCCTTCTGATTCTACCTATTGAATATTTTTATATTTGGGTTTATGATGGGCAAAATTTACTATAATACAAGATGTGAACTTACCTAAATATACATTTATATCCTGAAAAAAATAGGCTAGGAGTAGAAATGGTTCTATTGTAGGCAAGCCTTTTTATGACAATTTTAATGATTGTACCAAAGTGGAAATCTGCTTGCTACAGTATTTTAAATATGTTTTTATTTATACTTTACAGCTAGTTTTGTTTAGAGTATTTCTTATGCTTAATGAATATCCCATTAAAAGGAATATTTGTCTCAAAAATAATTTGACAATCATCTATTTAAATGTATTTCAATAGTTGATATTTTATGATTAATGCCTCAAACTGATTTTATAAAACCTTTTTTCTACAAATTTAATTTCATTTCTAGTTTCTACTGATTTTGAATGAGTTCTCACTTCCAGAAGTAGATTTCTTTACCAAATATCAAATTGATATTTAAACCATCTGAAAAAGCTAACAATGATGAAACTCAACTCAGGCATAAGAAAATTCATTTCTTCTCTTTTCAGTCCTTGAGGAATCTTTTCCATTCCATACTCTACCATTCCTAAACTCTTTCCTCTGCACTAACAGGATTGTGTGTGCAGAAATAATATGTGTATTTTTGTTTTAATTTTTTTTTAACTGTTGTGATACAAACTCTCATATGTCCTGACCATTCACATTTTTATTCTCCACATCTAGTGGTGTCTAACACACAGTAATTGCTATGTAAATATCTACTGAATAAATAAACTTAATAGAAATTGATTAAGATTATAAATTAGGGATTTATTATCTTGTTTAAAAAGAACTGGGGCAGGGTTTGACTAATTTTTCTTCTCTTAATTAAACCAGCAGAGTGAAGTAGTAAATTTCCTCTTCTCAAAATTTCCTCTTTTAAATCATTTTAAAATAAATCATTGCCATACACACAAGCCATCTATTCTCTAAACATAATAGTTTGCTGTTCTCTCCATATTTGTCCACTTTAATCCTCTCAGAATCACCCATCTTTCTACTTAATGAGAAGTAGAAACTACTTTACTGTTGCTACTTCTCAGTAGCTCTGGCTGAGACTGATAACAAAATACTGAAATGAAGAGGTGATGTCTTTCAATATACATATCTGACAAGGTACTTACATCCAGAACAAAAAATAAAGCAGAAAATCCAACAGAAATATGGGCAAAGGACTGCAACAGGTACTTCACAAAATAGGATATCCGATGGGAATAAATATATGTAAAGGCACTCAACTTAGCTATTAGATAAATGCAAATTAAAATCACAAAGAAATAGCACAACACACTCACTAGAATTACTAAAATTTGATAATATCAAGTGTTGGCAAGGATGTGGGGCAACTGTAATTCCCATACAACCACTTTAGAAAATTGTCTCATAGTATTTACTAAAACTGAATTTATGCATACATTAAGATCCTGAAATTCAACTCCTGGCTATGTATCTAATGGATATGTATACATATTTTCACCAAAAGACATGTGTGAGAAAGTTCATCACACATGAACATTTGTTTGTAAGTCCCAAACTAAAAAACATCCCAAATGTCTGTCAACTGGAGGATAAATAATAATACCAATCATATTCATTCATACAAGTCACAGAATTATATGTTTATACAAGTAATACATTACTAAATTGTAATGAGAAACTACAATTATCTGAAACATGAATGAATCTCAAACATAGTATTGTGACTTTCACAAACAAATTACCCAAGTCCCATCTTTGTAAAGTTCAAAAGCAGGCAAACTAATCTATGATATTTGATGTCAGAAAAGGGGTTAACTTTTGGGGAGATAGTAACTGCAAGAGGGCATGAGGGAGAATTTCTATGGTGCTGATGTTCTTGGTTTGGGCGCCGTCTACATAGGTGTGTTCATTTTGGAAAATTCAGTGAACCATACCATTATGATTTAAAATTTTGCTGGATGTCATTCGCCCATAAAATTTATTGAAGAAAAAAACACCAGTCCCATTAATTTCTCCCTTATACTAGAGTATAACTTATTTAAGTAGATCTTGTTTCAGATTGTTCAATATACTATTAGCCTTTTCTATTATATTTGGATTTTTAGCTCCTTGAGGAAAGGGACTATGCACTTATTGGATAAGTGATAATAATAAGCAAAATATATTGAGCCTTTATGTGACAGGCTCTATGCCAACCACTTTTCCTAACGTCTCATTTTATCCTAAAAAATAAATATGCTCTTTAGGTAGCTAGTATTTTCATTCTAAGAAAATGAAATCTTAGAAATGCTAAGTAACTTGCCAAAGGTCAATCCGTAAAACAGGAGTGGTGACTCTCAGCTCAAACTCAGGTATGCTAATACTATATAGCTCACATTCTTATCTATAAGATCTATGATAGACTAGATATTTAATGTTTCAGCAGGCTTAAGAATAATGATATCTCTCCAAGCTTTTTTGGTAAATGGAGGTTTACATTTCTCTAGGTACAGTCAAGACTATATTCTTACATGAGAATAACTCAAAATCTTGTTCTGCACCATCAAGTGGGCCCCTGACACTACAGTTTGTAATTCCAGTGTTCTCCAATTGACTTCTGCCCACTTTTTACTCTCTTCAAGGCCAAACTCCACTGATCTCAAAATTACCCATCATGACTTTTCTCAACTTTATGTTCTTGACAATAGAGTTCTTGACGGGATGTTCCATTCTTCAGGTGCCACCCACTTTTGGATTAAGAACAACTCGCCCCATCAGTCACTTCTCCTCTGGCTTCTTCCACTCCACTTGCAGACACGTGAGTGTCATGGATGAGTAATCCTCAAATATCAGATGAATAACTGAACAAATGGCCCCTAAATCATCACCCTCAGCTTTTAGAAAACTCCCCTCTTGGCTTCTCATTTCCAGTCTGTCCCATTTTCAATTTGCAAATATTTAATGATGAGAATTGTCTTCCCAAAACATAGTTCTGATCTCCACTCCAAAAAAATCAATAGTGTTTCTAGATCTCTAGAATTTTTAAACATTTTAAAATTTCTTATGTTCTTCATTGGTCCTCTCTGATACAGCCCTAACTCATATTTCTAAATTTATGTCCACCCCTTGTCTCTCACAAACCAGTCTCGCAAACCGGTTTGTCATCACAAACAAGCCAAATTGAACTACTTTTTTCTGGTCTCTATGGGTTTGCTCCAGATAGTTTCCTACCTGGCACAATCTTTCCCACTCAAATCCTATCTACCTATGGTCTTAGACCTATGCCTTCTCCTCCATACATCTTTTCACATTTCTCCTACTGAATGCATATTTTCTGACTTTCCATACCCCTTTCTTCCTTGTTGTAGTTATTTGCATGTATATTGAATTTCCCCTGGACTGTGAGTCCGTTGAGGACATTATGCCATTCCTACTCTTCTTTAGTTTTTCACAATTCTTAACCCACCGCCTGATGAACGTGGGACCTCAATAATTAGTGGATTGATGGATAGAGTTTTGGCAGCTCAGTGGCCACTGTTCCCCTCACAATTACTTCCAAAGCCTCTGAGTTTCCCCAGGTCACAGTTGCAAAATATCAAAACCCCAGGAAGATCAAAAATAGTTCCGAGCTGTCTTAGAGGATCACTCTCAAACTCAGTTAACAACTGGCACAGAAGAATTTTCCATGTGATCTACTAAGTGAACTACCAAAAACTTTGCAATATTTCATTTAGTTCTTACAAATCTATGTATGTCATATGATGTGTAAAAGTTTTAATACATCAAACCCCATAGTACAATATAATGTGATTCCTAGATCTCTACTACTAGACTTAGGAAATAGGTAAATTAATGTGTGAGTTTAAGTACAATCTTGGTGGTGAGGGAGCAAATTACGATAACAAATTATCGTTATTGTTATTATGATAACAAATTACGTAATTCCAATCTTGACTTTGTAGTTTATGAGGTTTGAGAGATGTTAATGAACATGTATTCCCTGTAGGTATCTAAATACCTAAGTCACAGACTTTCAAAGGAATACATAGCTCAGAGATGGTAAGGTGATTCACTGGAGTGTCAAAAATATTTTCTTTAGAACATCTATTTATTTTTATTTTCCATCTAAAATTATAGGAAAGTAAAATTACAGGAATGTATGGGGCTACATGTCAGTCTGACATACAACATGTATAATACATTAGGTTTCCCAACAGGAGGAGGAGATCATCACTCTCATCTGCTTTCAGTGTGCCCATTGCAGTTGACATATGCCCATGTAGGGAGCTATCTGGATTATATGTATAAACTCATAACCTTATGTAGTGAGAGGAGGAGTGCCATGAGAAACGGCTGCTGTTGGTGGACACGGTTGGGTCTTGTTTTAAGTACTCAGAGTTTTGCTGGTTATGCTCAAACTCATGGAGATGAATGAGCTCTTAAAGCTGAATTATTAATTTTTCTATTACAAGAAAGAGATTTGTTCTAAAGTTGCTGATTCTTTTCTATGATAAAAATGTGATACCTACCGTGTTTCCCCAAAAATAAGACAGCGTCTTATATTTAGTTTTCCTCAAGAAGACACCCTAGAGCTTATTTTCAGGGGATGTGTTATTTTTTTTAAGTACGGTACAACTATCTACATTTATTCAAACATAGTTAAGTCATCTTCCTCTGGAACGTCATCATAGTAAAATTGCAGCCACAGCTTTCTTTCTTCCCCCTGGGGACACACAATACCTAAAGCGGAGCATCCCACTCCTCACTTCACTGAAGAGACTTTCCTCTCAAAGCCTCAGCTTGCAGCATGCACAGGATGGCCGGGACCTGACAGGGGGAGCCGACCTTGTTGGTGGGGCTGCCCGCACCTTTCCGGTCACCTCTGGGATAGTAGCTGTCACGATGGGGCAGATGAGAAGGGGTGCTCTTCTTCTTTACTGCTCCGCCACAAAATGCATGGGTTGTGCAGATATGCTGCGTAGCCACGCCCACCACTAGGTCTTATTTTCGGGGTAGGGCTTATATTGTGCAAATGCTTAGAAATCCTGCTAGCGCTTATTTTATGGGTAGGTCTTATTTTTGGGGAAACACGGTAATATCTATCCTTTAAAGTAAAGGAGACATTTAACATTGGATGAGAAGTCAACTACTTTTCTAAACTACTTCTACTAAGGAAAACACATTTGAAAGTGTTTAGAAATGTTTCTTGTGTTATGGGATTTTGCCAAGTGCATATTTTTAAAACTTGGAAGTAAAATATTCAGAAACAATGTGCCAAATGTGTATTTTTAAAAGTCTGGAGGGACTCCAGCAAGATGGGCGACTGGGAAAGCAGAACATCAGATAAAGGAGAGGAGACAAGACACACAGCTCAGGTGTGGATCACAGAAAGAGATGTCAGAGATGGCTGGGGAACCTACAGCGAAAATTAAGAAGCTGAGAAGGAAAAAGATAAAGAGGAGAAGATATCTGCAAGGATTAAACCCAGAGGGACTCCGAGCCCACTGAAAGGATAAGGAAGGAGTCCTCTCCCCCTCACATGTGCCTTCAGGGAACAGTGGGACACCAAGTTTACTGAAGGTTTTTCCATTTTCAGTGAGCCCAGGCACGGTGGCAAATATGGAGGGGGCGGTGAACTAGTGAACCCCAGGAGTTTGGGCATTCTGTGAGGGGCACCGCCCAGGAGAGTGCCACGAGAAGCCGGAGTGCTGGCTTTATCCCATCCGGACACGTTCTCCCCTGCACCTCCCCTATCCACTGCAACTGACAAAGCAGATAGAGCTCAGGCTGAGTGGGACCCCCTCCCCTACCCATCATAACCGCAAGCACAGTACCAGCTGAGAAGTTCGCAGACAGCTGCTTCTCTCAGGCAGGTGCTCATCCCTGGCCGAGGTCTCCACAGAGTGAGACCCACACCTCCTTCCCCTCGAGGAATTGTGGTGGAACAGGAGTGTACAATTTGGGAACTTCCTGCCCACTGGCATTTCATGGGGTCACACACTGGTGACTCATAAGCAAGCTGGTCCCGGTGCACCCTGGACTTGAGACGGGTGCAAGGAGATGCAAGGAAGAAGTCTGGGAGCTGAACTCGGGTGGAAAGGAAGCCCACGTGGACATATTCAAGGGGAGAGTGTAGTGGATGCTGAGGAACGGGGATCTGGGAGTGTGCAATCCCTCTCACTGGAGAACCACCACATTACATAAAGGCATGGCATTGGGAGAGGAATAGCCTAGCCTAGCCCCTGGTTCCATAGCAACCACATGCCTCCTGCTCAGGGGAGCCCACTGACTGGGTGCTGCGGTTCCTCCCCCTACTCATCACCACAGGGACTGCAGTTAGAGCAGAGAAGTTCCTCAATGGCCATTTCTCTCTGGTGGGTGTGGGCTACAGGCTGAGGTCCCCACATGTAGTGGGACTCACCCCTCTGAGGACTTGTAGTGGAGCAGGTGTGCACACCGTACCTGCTGGTGTTTCAGAGAGACACACACTAGTGGGTCAGATGCATAGACAGTGGGGGTGGATTGAGAGTGGACTTAGGTGGTGATGGAGCACATGTGGACTGAACTGGTGGGAATGTGCTGTGGGCGTCCAAACAGTGGTGATTTGGTGGAAGGCCCACCTCTCCCCACAGAAAAACTCCGCTACTGGATAAGGGCGGAAAGATCCCAGCCCAGGACCTTAGCACTGATGTATTTAGACCCCTCCCTCATGAAGAGCCCTCCCAGTTTGGAGAGCTCATTCTGACCCTTATACCAGAGGCTCCCCCTAGTGGCCAGAAAAACAACTTCTGAGCCCCACTGAGGCTTTGCAAAGCCTCTAAGACTCCTGCAATCTAGCCATGAACAGCTTTGCTACTCCCCCTACCTCAGTAGAGGCAGAGATCAAACAACACTTGAGGAGCTACAGGGTCTCTTCTAGAGCACTCACGTACTCCACCAGGGGGACCAGACTCTACCACAAGCACAAAAGAATCATCTTGGCAGCTGGCTTTTTCACACAAATATGAAACAATTACAGGAAGACCAACTCTATAGCTCATGATAGCATCATGAAAATCAAGCAAACAGGGCATGGCTGATTCATACTCACAAGTACCACCCCCCCATATTGGAGATTAAGCTGGGGGACCCTACACAATTCACACTGCTGGGGAGAGGTGAAGACAAAAGGGCAGAGGCAACCCCAGAGGATCATGAAACCTGCTTGAACACCCCATAGGCAACTTGGTACCAGCACTCTTCTCCCTGGCATGACCTGAGGACAGGCCCGCAAGCCATGCCCAGTACCCCCAGGACTTGATCGAGAGGCCAGATGGGAAGAAATCAGTGAAAGAACTCTGGAAGTATAAAAAATAGAGCAGAAAGTAACCCCCAAAAGGAAACAACAATTCCTTATCAATGGATACCAACCAAAATGAAAATGTCAAAATGACAGATAAAGAATTCCAAATTTGGATTATAAGGAAGCTCAACAAAATACAAGAGAAAATGGAAAACCAGCAAAAAGAAACCACAAATACCATACAGGAAATGAATTAAAAATTCACTAAACATATCAAATCATTAAAAAAAATTAAGTAGAACTTCTGGAAATGAAAAATTCATTCAAGGAAATCCAAAACACAGTGGAAAGTATTAATGATAGACTAGACCAGGCAGAAGAAAGAATCTCAGAGCTTGAAGACAACAACTTTGAATTAAATGAGATCTTTATCAAAGACAAAGAATAGAGAAATGAGAGGAATGAACAAAGCCTATAAGAAATATGAAATTATGTAAGGAGGACAAATATAAGAATCATAAGCATCCCTGAGGGTGAAGAAGAAAACACACAAGGGTTGGAAAACCTATTTGAGGAAATAATTGATGAAAACTTCCCTGGTGTTCTTGCTAAAAATTTAGATAGGGTACAAAAAGCTCAACAGACACCTGGGAGATTCAATCACCAAGACACACAGTCATCAGACTGGCCAAAATTAACACAAAGGAGGAACTCCTGTGAGCCTTATGGCAAAAACATCAGGTAACTTACAAAGGAAAACCCATCAGGCTAAATGCAGACTTCTCAATTGAGACCTTACAAGCCAGAAGGGATTACAGCCCATCCTCAGTCTTCTTAAACAAAATAATGGCCAGCCTAGAATTTTGTATCCTGCAAAACTAAGTTTCTCATATGAGGGAGAAATAAAACCTTTTTCAGACAAACAAATAGTGAGGTCACTATCTTGACCAGACCAGCCCTGCAGGAAGTACTCAGATCTGCATTATACATTGATCAGCACAATAGATACCCACTGGTGTAAAAGCACCCAAAAGCTAAACCTCAGAGCTCATATATAATAATAGCTCAAGAAACAAAACAAAGCAATAAGATTCTACCCAATGGGATGAACAGAAACACATCCCATTTATAAATTTTTTAAATAAACTTGAATAGCTTGAATTCCTCACTCAAGACGCATAGGCTGGGTGAATGGACAAAAAAATACAAGCCAACATTTAACCCACAAAGAAGCATTCAGATTCAAGGTGAAAGGATGGCAAAAAAAATATTCTGTGCAAATAACAATCAAAAGAAAGCAGGTGTAGCCATTCTCATATCAGATAACAGAGTTTTCAACTCAACAATAGTAAAAAAAGACAAAAATGGTCATTATATAATGGTAAAGGAAACAATTCACAAGAAGACATAACTATCCTAAATATTTATGCACCTAACACAGGAATGCCCAGATTCATAAAGCAAACCCTAATAGATCTAAACAAAGTGAACAAAACAGCATTGTAATAGCCAGAGACTTCAGCACCCCACTAACAGAACTGGACAGATCCTACAAGCAGAAAACAAAAAAACACCAGACTTAAATGATACTCTAGAGAAAATTAGCCTAACAGACATTTACAGAACATTCTACCCTCAAATTACTGAATATACATTCTCATCAGCACATAGAACATTTCCTAAGATCAATCACATCTTAGGCCACAAAACATGTTTCACCAAATTACAAAAAAAATATACCATGTATCCTCTCAGACAAGAGTGGAATAAAATTAGAAATCAACTCCAATAGAAACACTCAATTCTACACAAAGTCATGGAAATTAGACAACCTACTGCTTAATGATTACTGGGTCAAGGAGAAAATTAAGATGGAAATCAAAAAATTCCTTGATCTAAATGACAAAGAGGACACATGATATCAAAATCTATGGGATTCTGCAAAAGCAGTCCTAAAGTGAATATTCATAGCCTTCAATGCCTACATCAAAAAGACAGAAAGATCATAAATGAACATTTAATGAATTGTATCAAGGAAATAGAAAAGGAAGAGCAGAGCAAATCTGAACTCAGCAGAAGAAAAGAAATAACTAAGGTCAGAGCAGAAGTAAAAAAAAAAAAAATACAAAAATATTAATGAAATAAAAATTTGGTTCTTTGAACAGATAAACAAAATTTATAGACCTGTCACTAGATTAACCAGAAAGAGAAAAGGATCCAAATGAGCTCAATTATAAATGAAAAAGGAGATATTACAACTGACAGCACAGAAATACAAAACATCATCTGTGAACACACACACATACACTTGAAAATGTTGAGGAACTGGGGAAATTCTTGGAAACACACAACCTCCCAAGCCTCAATCAAAAAGAAACAGAACTCCTGAACATATCAATAATGAGCAATGAAATTGAAGACGCATTAAAAAATCTTCCAACAAATAAAAGTCCTGGACCAGATGGTTTCACAGCTGAATTTTATTAAACTTATGAAAAATAATTTGTACCCATACTGCAGAAATTATTTCATAACATCAAGAAGGAAGGGATCCTCTTTGATTCATTATATGGAGCCAGTATCTCCTTCATACCAAAGCCAGGAAAGGACACAACGAAAAGAAAAAACTATAGACCAACATCCATTACAAATAAAGACACAAAAATTCTCAACAAAATTCCAGCAAACTGAACACATCAAAAAAAAAAAAATAATAATCCCCCAAGACCAGTGGGCTTCATCCCAGGGATGCAGGGATGCAACATATGCAAATCCATAAATGTGATCTGCCACATAAACAGAAGCAAAAACAAAGATCATATGATCATTTCAATAGATGCAGTAAAAGCACTATTTTATGATAAAAACTCTTAACAAAATAGGCATAGATAGAAATTATCTCAAATTTATAAAAGCCATGTATGCAAACTCACAGCCAGCATCATACTGAATGGGGAAAAGTTGAAAGCATTTACATTTAGAACTGGAACAAGACAAGGATGCCTGCTGTCACCATTTCTATTTAACATAGAGCTGGAAGTCCTAGTCAGAGCAATCAGGTAAGAGAGGGAACTTAAGGGTATCCAAATGTGGTAAGAGGAGGTCAAACTATCAATCTTGGCTGATGATAGGATCTCATATCTGGAAAACCCCACAGATTCCACCAAGAGACTCCTGAATCTGATAAATTCAGCAAAGTCTGAGGTTACAAAATCAACGTACACAAATCAGTAGCATTCCTATACACCAACAACAGTCAAGCTGAGAATCAAATCAAAGACTCAATACCTTTCACGATAGCCACAAAGAAAATAAAATGCCTAGGAATATATTTAAACAAGGAGGTGAGAGTTCTTTATACAGAGATATGAAGCACTGAGAAAGGAAATTGCAGATGATGTAAAGAAATGGAAACACATATGCTCATGGATTGGCAGAATCAACACTGTTAAAATGTCTATACTCCCCAAAGTTATTTACAGATTCAATGTAATCCCCATCAGAATACCGATGTCATTTTTCACAGATCTAGAAAAAATAATTCTATGCTGCTTCATTTGGAACTTGGAAAGAGCCAGAATAGCCAAAGCAACCTTAAGCAAATGGAACAAATCTGGAGGCATCACATTACCAGACTTGCAGCTATACTACAAGGCTATAGTAACTGAAACAGCATAGTATTGGCACAAAAAGAGACACAGACCAATGGAACAGAACAGAGAATCCAGATATAAAACCATACATATATTGCCATCTGATCTTTGACAAAGCAGACAAAAATACACACTGAGGAAAAGAAACTTTATTCAATAAATGGTGCTAGGAAAATTGGATAGCCACTTGTGGAAGATTGAAACAGGATCCATGTCTCTTACCACTCACTAAAATTAATTCAATATGGATAACACTGACTTAAACCTAAGACATGAAACCATAAGAATTCTAGAAGAAAATGTTGGAAAAACTCTTCTAGAGATTGGCCTAGGCAAAGAATTTATGAAGAAGACACTAAAGACAATCACAGCAACAATAAACATAAATAAGTGGGACTTGATTAAATTACAAAGCTTCAGTATAGCCAAGGAAACAATCAACAGAGTGAATGGACAACCTACAGAATGGAAGAAAATAAAGTGGGCAAAAACATGAACAGAACCTTTTCAAAAGAAGATAGACTAATAGCCAATAAATATATGAAAAAATGCTCAGTCACTAATCATCAGGGAAATGCAAATCAAAACTACAATGAGATATCATCTAACCCCATTGAGAATGGCTTTTATCAAGAGGTCCAAAATCAACAATGCTGGTGTGGATGTGGAGAGAAAGGAACACTTATATACTGTTGGTGGGAATGCAAACTAGTACAACCTCTATGGAAAATAGTATGGATATTCCTGAAAGAACTAAAAGTAGACCTACCATTTGGTCCAGCAATCCCACTACTAGGTATTTACTCAAAGGAAAAAAAAGTAATTTTATCAAAAAGACACTTGCACTTGAATGTTTATTGCAGTACAATTCACAATCGCAAAGATGTGGAATCAACCCCAGAGCCCATCAATTCATGAGATTAATAAAATGTGGTATATGTATACCACAGAGTTCTACTCAGTCCTAAAAAATGAATTAATATCTTTTGTAACAATATGGATGGAACTGAAGACCATTCTCCTTAGTAAAGTATCGCAAGAATGGAAAAACAAACACCACATGTACTCACTATTAAATTGGAACTAACTGAACAGCACTCATGTGCACAGATGGAAGTAAAACACAACCAAAATCAATTAAGTGGGACCGGGGAGGAGGAGAGGGGTGAAATGAAATCTAACATGTACAATGTACACTATCTGGCTGATGGGCACATTTGTAACTTTGTCTCAAGCAATACAAAAGTGGTCCATGTAACCAAAACATTTGTATCCTGATAATATTCTGAAATAAAAAATAAAATAAAAATCTGAAGCAAAATTTTCCAAACTTGTTTAAATGGCTTCCAAATATTTCAATTGTATTGAGTTTTAAAGCCATTTGTTAAAATATAAAAATATATTAATAGCTCCTTTTAGTACTTTTAAAGAACCAAATGACATCATGGAAACTGGAAATTTGTGAGGTAAATTTTAGTTTTTTTGAATAATTGATATCTTAGATTTAAAATCAATACTAGTATATAACAAGAGCATCCAGTCATAAAACTTTGCTATTTGGAGTATTTTTGCAAGGTAATTTTTTCCGATATGAAAGCTATTGAAATCAGTTCTATTTTTGAGTTGCTATAAGACATTGTTGAATCAAGACTTTAAAACTAATGAAACATATTCTACCACTTTTTACAAATGAGATGGTTAGGAAAATAGTTCAGTAAGAGAAAAGTTTGTTACCATTCACAAAATAGTTATATTTAATAATATTCAACTTATCCTTTTAAATTCACATTTGTATATGGTCTATAAATCACATAATTACATACTAGCTTATACAATGTATAAATATATAATAAAATTTATCAGGGCACATTCTCAAACATTTTTATGAGAAATATATAATCAAAAAATTAGAAATCAATTTTCTTAAAAACTATTATTGTGTAAGTGTTGTGATTATGTAGAAACTAATATACAATATTCTCAAACTAATGAAAGTTGACACATAAAACCTATTAAAAATTTAGAATATCTGAATGTACTAACAATGTTTATATATTAATATAAAGTCTCAATATACAGCACATAGATACTGTAGAACAGTGAGAACAATTTCTTCTACAAACATCTAAATCTATTTCTAGAGATCATTAAACATTCTGAAGCATTATGCCTGGGGAAAAAAGAATTACCATAGAAACATGAGCATTTTTCACATTTTTTTAACATGGAGATATGTAGAAAAATATGGCCTATCATCATTTCATGTTGAGATATTTTTAAGTTATTTTATACTCTAAATTCTAACTTCCCTCAACATTTTAATACATGTCCACACACACATACACATACACACAAAGTCTCTTTCATGATCTCGTCATTAATTATCTACTTCAATTTTTCCTAGGCCCTACATTTCAAATCTGTAGGGCCCAATTTTGTCTTCAAAATTATTTTCAGAGTATCAAATCTAGGGAAAATTATAAATCCATCTACATTCTCTCTTTTGGTGAGGTATGAAATCCACATGTGTAGAGAAGATAGATGCTGCAATTATACAAAAACTAAATTATTCTTCTAGAGTAGGAACATAGGACACTGTGCATGTCTTGCCAGGTTATGATGGAATAGCCTACTAGTTTAGACTTTCTAGAAGGAATTAGTGGTAGAATTATTTTGTTATCAAGTATAATCCTCATTACTAATTCTTGGATTATTCCAGCTTATTAAGCCCCAAAATATTATGGGTCTTCAATATTATAAATCACCTGGCTGTTACTGAAATGGATTGTGCCTGGTTTATTTTTAGTGACTAGCACAATGCCTAATCTGTAGCAGATACTCATAATTTGGGGGAGAATCAATAAATGTACCCTAGAAAGATATAGTAATAAGCATAATAAATGGAAACACCCTATTTCAATGCTTAATATTTCTATGATAACTTTAAAATTTATTTAAAAGTAGATTTTCCAACTATTATGTTTATGTGTCTTTTCCAAATTTAAGAAATAACTTATTACTATAAATGTTTTTAGTAAACACTCCACTTTATAAAGTCAAAATAAAGAACTGACAGTTTCTTGAAACCATTTCCCCACACATTATCTTGTTCCCCTGGCTGCTGCTGGCCTTAGGAGAAATGGAGGTAGTAACAAATTTCCTCCTGAGTGCATTTCACCTGAGTGGAAGCTACTGCAGAAGGAGCAGCCCAACCCCTCTGGCTCAGACCCTGAGTGTTCTTTCGACAAACAGACAAACTTCAGATTTACTGGGTGTATCCTGCTAACCACGTGCTCATTTCTGAAAGCGCTTCTATTTGTTGCATTCCATCATATCATATTAGAGATTTAGTATAGAATACATTTTTTTTCTGCACAATGCTATAGATGGGCATTTTTAACATTAACTTCCATGTGAGTTGTATTTAACTCAAGCTAGTTTTGAGCCCGGGGCCTTGTGAAGCATGTGCAACTCACATTTCTTCACCTTGAGAGCCTCAAGAACTATTTTTCCAGTTGCATACAACTCATGCATAGAAAACAATAAAAAATAATAAATTTTTCATTAAGTTAGAAAGGATCATTTTCTTTTCAACATTTTAATACTATTTTTGTAATAAAATACCATGGCCTCAAGGAAAAAAAATTTTTTTCTAGTGTATCAGTGTGTTAAAAAAGAAATACTGGGTGAGAACACCAGAATTAAGAGAGTTCAAGTAGCAAGCTTTCATTTTTAAAAAAACAACTTTCTCATTTGTTGTGAGAAAAAACAATCTTTAAGGGAAAATGAAAAAATATAGTCTCTTTACTTCTGTTGGATAGTCACCACCCTCAGAACACACTGGAATACACATTGTTTACTAAATATGATTTCACTCTGTGTAGGGAATAAAAACATTAAAGGAAAATAAATCACTTCTTAAATAAGACTTACTGAGAAAATATAAATCAATTAATATAAATTTACTTAAAGAGCATTTGCTAGTTCAATTATCTTACATGTAAAATCCCTGACTATATATAGAGAGGAGAAAAGTAAAACTTTTACTCACCTTTTAAAGATTACCTTGATCATAAAGCACATCTATTTTAACTTACTAAATAAATTTGTTTACATTATTTTTATTCATTGTTTATAATATATGAAAAGAAAAATATAAAAATCTCTAATATTTAAAAATTGATAGCTAAACAATATATCTTATACTTTTATATCCCAATGTTAGTTTCTAACAGGAATATTATCTAAAAAAATAGCAGTTTATACATACACTAAGTAAAATTATGAAAGCATACACTATTCAACAATTAAATGTTTAATAAAGGAAATTAACAGTTTGTTATTTAAGAAAAATACCACCAAGGAAAGGAGGCATTCATTACAATACAAGGTCTGTTCAGTGACTTAAAACATTTTAGGTATTGATCTAAGGAGTAAAGATACAACATACATATGAATTATGCAAAGCACAAAGCCACAATACATGTCATTAATAAACAAGGGTTAAAATACAATCATTTCACATTGACCAGTCACAAAAATGCAGTCATTAAATTAACAGACATAGGTTAAGATTTATTTATTCCTTTTGTTATTACAGCACAAGATTTTCTACAACACAAAGAAAATTTAAATGTATTCTTACAACTTTCTACAATATTTTAAGTGATTTTGCACTTCATATTTTTATTTTGCTTTAAAATGAAAAATGCTTCTGCGATTTCATGTCATTAATTCATACACATGCACACACATATTCTCTTAATTTTCTAACTTAGTCAATAAGATCTGCTGAAATTAAAGTTATCCATGAGAGACTATTAACCTTGTATGTTGATAAGAGGTATTCCAAAGTTTGGCTAACATGTACCAACACTGAAAGAGGTAAAGGTTATATCTTGTTTTTGACAACAAAACTTCAGATCCCCTAGACCCTTTTAATATAAAAGGCTAATTTAATGATATTCTTCATATTAAGAAAAATTCAGGCACTCAAATGATATATATGTACTTAATACATATAAAAAAGTAAATAAATAAGTTTGTAAAAATTATATAAACATTTATTGTTATTTTTAAAACTTCATTTTTAGTTTATCAAAAAAATATTACAGTTCTTCACTAGTGCAAAGACTGAATTACTCAATAAACTCCTTTTGGAATAGATGCAGTAAACAATGAAGAATTTTGTACTTCTGTCTATTTTGTAATTTGCGGTTATCATTTTCTTGGTTGTTTTTGTGAGGCTGAAAAAGTCATCTATGCACAGGACTTTAATGAACATTCAGATTTTTCACTTGTGACATCATTTATATACAAAATAGCATAACACAAATATATTGGACTACTGTATTAGATACATTCCAACACAACATATAAACATTGTATGAATATCATAGTGGATATGTAGACAAGGTTGATAAAGCTTAATATGTTGTAAAATATCAAACAAAAGATGGAAAACATCTAAAATTAATGCAAAACGAATTACTTGTAATTTTAATATTCTATAAAACTTTAAGTACATTTTTATGTTAAACTTAAAAAGCATTATAATGCTTATTAGAACGGGGGTCAGCAAACTTTTCTCAGAAAGGGCCAAGTAGCAAATATTCCAGGCTTTGCGAGGCATGCAGTCTCTATTGCAACTAATCAATATTGCTGTTGTAGTGCAAAACCAGCCATAGATAATACATAAACAAATGAGTATAATTGTGTTCCAATAAAGGTTATTTACAAAAATAGGCAATGGTCCACATTTGGTCCATGGACCACAGTTTGCTGACCCCAGAAATAGAATAATATCTGACTCAAAAATAATTTTAATTGCTTCAATACTTAGTACAAAGCCAAAGACATTAGTAAATGTTTAATGCTTTGTGAATTAAAGTCATGAATGGGTACAGAAAATAAAGCATTTGTGTTCAGAAACAAATGCCATTACAACTCAATTTCTAATTAATGATTAGGATTCTGTTTTCCTAATTGGGGCAAAATTCCAGGAAGGTAATCCATCGCCTTATTAAGTACTAGGCTTATAAACTAATACCAATAAAATGAAAAAAGAAAAAAATCCTGCAACAGCGATTTAGTAAGGAGAAAGTGAATTTCCAATCTAAGATGTCTAATAAAAAATATCTTTTTATGCTGAGTTCTTACAATATTTCAAATCTCCCCAAGTGGACTGTTAAATCCATAGGGATAAGAAATATGATTTAATTATCTCTGTAGCACAGTGTCTAGGATATAGTAGATGGTTAGTAAATATTTATTAAATAAATATGTGAATGCTTTCCATGGCAAAATATGTTTTTGTTAGTTTTCACAAAGTAATGGTCCTCTGAAGTAACAATTTTACTTTAAGATCCTCCTATAAAGTTAAAATGTTCTGTTGCTTTATATCATGTCAGACTTTCATATGATGATGAATTCCAGCCTGAATCAGAACCTGAAACTTGAAACTCGAGTTTACATCTCACTGTAATGGTTTGACTTGGGCAAAACAAAACAAGTGCAGGCTTCAAGGGTTGGCTATAAAACTGAAGTTGTAATTATTTTTCAAATAAAGAACTGTTTAATGTTATAAATTTAATAAATAGATTATTAACTCAAATCAGTTTTTCACTTAACAGAAATGAACTTGGTTGTTCATGATTTGGAAGGTCAATGGTGATTAAAATGGTAATTTCAATATAGTTATATATTTATTTTTTCCCAAACACTCAATATTTGAAGAATATCAAATAGAGAACCATTAATAATAAAAACTTTGAGTTTTATCTATGGCTCTGAAAAAAACCCAGAAAATTAAAATATTCCCAACCTGCAGTAACTCCACACAGTGGAAGAAATACATACTCATATAAATTATTATATAAATCATACTTTTCCATGATGTATGTAACAAACTATAAACAATTTACCTTATGTAAGTAAATTTCTCTATATTTTCTTTAATATAATATTTTCACATTTCCAAACAAAATAAGTTTAACAATGACAAAAAACAAGTTTTAAAGAATGTTATTTGGTTTTTGGATCAGTTATTGGACATCGACAGACAAAAGCCACATATAATTATATGCTCAAACAAGACACAGCCTTAATTTGCCATTGTTACAAGCACAATGTTAACAATATGTACAAATGTAAATAGTAAAACATATCTGATTAATTGAGGGCAGGCTAAGGATGTACTAGAGAAAAATATTTCCATTAGAATAGTGCTGTGGTTCAAAATTCACATATAAAAAATAAATACATATAAAATTATATATATATAATACAGTACTTGAAATTAAATGGATTCCTCTTCCAAACTATCAAATTTAATAACACAAGCCAAGATGGCTCATGATCTTATTTTATAAAAAGTCAGAGAAGATAAAATATGTACATTCCACAATTTATAGAGAAAATTAAAATAAAAGGGACAAAGATAAAACAATACAAAATAAAAAAGATAAGAATACTATCGTACCGATTTCCATGGTCCCCGATGCCATGATACATCATCAGGGCAAGCATGCACATGGCACTGTACTACACTAGGTGGCTTGTTTAAGACTTCACAGTTGTGCTCTTGTGACATTTGACCATTGGGAAATTGACATATTACAAATCTTGATTTTATTCCTCCTCCACATGTTTGTGTACACTAAAAACAAAAATAGGAGAATTCAACAATATGTGGCTTTAAAAAGAATATTGCATGGCTTTATTCAATGTTTAAATATAATTAGTAATGTCAGAGTTTAAAGTTTATCACTTCTTCATAATTCTCAGCATTTCTGCTTGGGTAAAAAATAAAAG
>VBSM01002616.1:25176210-25213514 GCA_008086735.1 Cheirogaleus medius | reverse complement strand
AAGCAACATATATAATATAAACCTATTTCTAAAACCCAAACCCACACAGAACAAAAGTCAGACAGAAAATATACCAAAGTGCTAAAAGTTCTTATCTCTATTTTTTCACGATTTGAATTTTCAAAATGAGCGTGCATAAACTCAAAAATAAAACAGTTACTTTAATTTTAGAAAACAGTAAAAGTGTATTTTAAAAATGCATTTGATATTTATTAGCGCCTGGTTAGAATGTAGCTTTAAATAATGATTTCCAAACTCCTTATGAAGAGAAATTATGTGCTAAAAATCATTAAGAAAAAATATTTGACTAATTACATTAGGTGATTTATTTCATTCATCCAAAGATAATATAAATCTTTTTCTTATTCTTTCCCATTCCAAATTATGTTGGAGATCAGTATTCAAAACGACTGTTTTAAAAATAATCTTTATATTTCCAACACCTAGAGAGTGCTAGTACATGAAAAAAGTGCTCAATAATTGACAACTCTCTGGCTCAAAGAAAAAGATTCACAAATAAATGATGTAGTAATAGGAGAAAACATGCTTTATATTTCAACCTAGTTTTCTATTTTTGTATCAACCTAATTTTCTAAGTAGTTAAAAGAATAATAACTAATTTTAGAAAGATAGTACTAGTTAACAGAAATATTGACTAGCATATTAAGTTCTGCTTTACTTTTGGTCTTCAGAGATGTAATAATCTCGCAAGTTTAGGACATATTTTGACTTACTTCTCCCCAGCTCCCGTAGTTCCACCGTGGACAAGGTCCTGAATCACAGTGCTTTGACTCCGGGGGCTTGGAGGCTGCATCACAGTAACTGGCACTTTGTCCATTTTCATCCTGGCAGACTACAACCCTGCGCTGAAGACCTCCAGCGCAACTGCTAGAGCACTGATGAGGACGAAACAAAAAAAATACCAACTGCACATTCCACATCATGAATTTTCATGGTGAAAAATCATTGTAATCATAATTTGAATTGAGAAAATCTGTCAAAACACTTGAATTTTACTGGGGGCTTCATTAGAATTTGTTGATGAAAAGCTGAGGTTTTTAAGCTTGCATTAGGAAGTAATTTTTTCCTTAAGTAAAAAGAAATTAAAGTTTTAAGGTCTTAACTAGGAAGGAATAAAAAACAAAATTCAGTGTTTAATTAATTAATTTTGACATTGGTATTTCTCTTTGTTTTGTATCATTAATCTCACGTGAAATATGAACTACAATTGTACCTTTTGTAGTTTATCATGATTTTACACCACCTTATTGCATTGCCATCATACTAATTTTTTTGTCTTGGGTGTTTTTTATAAACATTTATAGTCTTACCTCTTGAAGGATTTTCTTTTGTTTTTATTATAATGAACTCTAGATTGTTTTAAAGTGCATTCCTGTGTAATCATAACATCACATTAGTGTATAATTTAATAAGAACTCTGGGGATTTGTAATCTGCTTCAAAATGCTCAGTTGTTTTAAGATTTAAACTATTTAGCATTTAAAGTATTTGACATCATCATATACAGATCTGTTAAAACGATGTAATATAACAAAATTATAGAATTAATATAACTCAATAAAGATGGCTTACTGATCCCCATGGTCCTGTTCTCCATTGGTTCCCTATGACTGAAGGATGGATCTCCTGATTTTGATTATCTTCAGGTTTGTGAGTTAATGGAAAATTCCTGCCTGGAAAATGGCTTGGCTGCTCAGAGGAACTCGGAAAGTGGCTGTATGTGGGCGGGCACGCTGCCAGGTTACATTCTTCTTCTATCAAAGGGCGAATGCCAGGGTCACAGTAATTCTCATCAATTGGCTGATGGTAGTTGATGCATAAAACTTGTCGAGTTGTTTTTCCACGTCCACAGGAAGCTGAACACTGATCAAAAATTTAGCCAACATATACAATGTAATATACTACATTAATAGTATATTACAGGTCAAATACTATATTCAAATTTTTTATTTCCATTTTTTTTCTCAGAAGAATACTTACAGGTGACCAATTCCCTGCTTGCCACTCTCCACAAGGGCTAAAACAGGCAGATATTTCAGCAGGTCGGGGTAAGTGGGCACAGTATGATTCATCTGCTATTCCATCATGAGCATCACGACAGCTTACATAGCGGGCTTGACTACCTCTTCCACAAGACACAGAGCACTTAAAAGAAATCAAATTATACTGAGGTGTCATATAGTACCTATCCCATGTCCCTTACACATAGCTGTTACATTTCTAAACCATCCGAGTTTTTTGAGAATATTAAATTATAAATAGTATCACCTGGCATCACTTTTGAATGGAATAAAGATAAGGTAGTGAAGATCCTAATCAGTTTAGATCGTAAATTTCACATATAATATATAATAATTTGAATTATATATGAATATAATGATTTAAAATAATGCTTAGTTATTTGCTAAAATTAAAGAAACTGAAAACATTTTAGGTAAGAGAATCTTAAGATGTCATTAAAAATAATGGATTCTGCAAATGAGGTACCATAAAAAAATAAACTTTGATAGACCTAAGTTTTAGATAGAATGGATATGATTAAAATTAAAATATTAAACATTTTAAATAATTAAAATATTCAGAGAATATGTGAAACTTAAAGATATATATTCCAAATAAGACTAAAGCAAAGTATATACTCTACATACATTAAAGCTTTCAGTTTAGAATAAAGCTTTCAGTTTAGAATTTTCAAACATGAAAATGTTTGTAGTTTAAATAAAAGCTGATAAAGGCCTAACATCACATCTACTTCTCATAACAACCTGTGACATAAGTATTATTATTATTCCCATTTTGTGGATTAGAAAGTAGACTCAAAAAACTTAAATTTCTTGTCCAGAGAACGGCAGCTCTTGAAAGGCAGAGAAGGACATAGCCATTAGTTCTTAATTTTGATGCTTCTTCCATAGCATCAAAATACCTGAGAATCAACACAAACACTAATGTGTCAAATCTTCAGCAACCATTTTGTTGATGTCAAACGCCTCTGTAATGGAAACACTATCTCTCATAAAGAAATTCACTTACAGGGGTCCAAGAACCATGTCGCCATTGTGCTATCTTTCCTGTGGGAACAGCTGGTAATGAAGTGGCCCCAATTTTAGAAATAATTGGGCAAGGTGTAACTACACAGTCCTGTTCAAAAGAAAAATGAATCTCATAAAATGCCAATTAATCACTCTGATTTATATTTAACCCAATACTTCACTTCTTCTCCCATATGTCTAATTCAAGAACAGTGGCATACTCAATTACAGATAGGTGATCTAAAGGTTTTCATTTTTCAAAAGCACAAAGTACAGTATTGTCAAGTGCTATCAGTGGATAACAACTCTGAATCCTAAAGTCTGGATCATGCTGTCTAATGATTGAAAAGGAAAAGAGCAGTAGTCTTTTAAAAACACTACTCAGCTGAAACATTCTGAATGAGCATAGACCTCTACCTTAAAAACCACAACATACTTTAGAAGTTCATGATATTCATAATAAGAGATCTTATCCATCTTCTGAAATTCAAAGAATGGAAATACAGATGAAGAGTAATAAATTTCATTTATAAAGCTGGCAAAACCGAGAATAAATACCCCCATCCTCACATTTTTAAAGGCATATAAGTTTAAATGGGAAAAAATACAGAAAGAAATAACTTTAACACACCAAAAGTCTTCCTATTTCATAAACCTTTTTGTTTATAACCCAAGAAGAGGTTTCCCTTACCTGCCTGTCCCTTGGGCGACTGGCTCCATGGCACTCGGTGTCATCTAACATGGCACCAAATAGCTCACTGACACATTTAACAGCACGCATCTGATACCCATGTCCGCATGTGGCTGTGCACTGAAAGAATATAAATAGATACAAAAAAATATTGTTTTTTCAAAAATTACATAAAATCCTATTTTCTTAACAAATACACAGTTAATAATATACTTTCAGATCTTTTTACTAGTCCTTTTTATGAGATTCAAGACTTAAAATGAACAATTCAATCAATATGCATATTTATTCAAATTTATTACATAGATATCAATAAAACATTGAAATTAACCAAACTGTACAATTATTATTGCATCCTAAAAAGTTATCATGTAAAAATACCAATAGAAGCCTGATATTTTAGAGGCAGAGTCAATACAATTTAGGAAAACTAAATACTTTTCTCTACCTGGTGTACACATGTCATTTAGTATTCCAAGTAAATTTCAAAGAGATATAGAAGGAAGAGTATATGGTCAAGTTAAAGGGAAGATGAAAGAAAGTTTCCTATCAACTGTGGCAACCTCCACAGAATAATCACCTTCATTCAGCCTGACCATTGCTCATCCTGCAGATTCCTAGCTGCCTGTTTGGCAAAACTTGTAAATAATGCCTACTCTACAGTGAAGATACCAAGTTAGACACAGAACATGAAGATATTTATAGTTTAAACAAAGCTGATAAGAGCATAAATATGTAGCATCTTGGTTAACAAAAATAAGTTCAAAAGAAAAGCTGAAATATTTACTACAGCAAAACTAGCAGTACTGTCAATATTTTGCAGATAAAGGGCTCACATTTCAGGGGTATTTTTCTAATAAACCAACCAAAGTTTCATTGCATCCACTAAGGGAGGAGTAAATATATCACAACTTTTGTGTCATTCTGCAAATATGGATCAAGTTAGAAAAATGCCTATCATATACTTACAGAACCCCATGGTCCTACTTGCCAGGAAGCACATGTATAAAGCTCACATGGCCTCAGAGATTCAGGTTTAGTACTTGGATTACAGAAGCCATCACTCAAATGATCCTCATTCAGCTGACACCATACCTGCCGCTGCTTTGTTCCTTTTCCACATGTAACAAGACACTGTAAGATACGACTGATCGTTATTTATTTGCACTACTTGCACTATTTATTTGCACTACTACTGTGTTGTAGCAGTCAACACAGATGCCTTAAAAATGATGCAATGATCAATTTGCATATTAAAATACAGTTGAAACATCACCCCTAAGTGCATTTTCACTCATTCCTCTAGAGATATTCAGAGTAAAATCAGCACCAGCACCATTCACCACCACCCCGCTGCCAGCTTCTGCTGCTAAAGTCCCACTGGAAACATCCATTTGTCCTAGAAACAAACGTGCAAAACTAACCTGAGAATAAGTATATATCCCAGGCTGCTGTAGATCCTGACACTTTCTTATGAAAAAGGTTATAGATTAAACATCAGTTAATCTGCCAGCCAGATATGGTAAATAGTTTAAGGACAAACCATTGTGTACATTTTTGACTGCCTTAATAAAGTTATTTACAAAATGATAAAATAAACTTAAATATTTTTAATCTTATAAAGTCTGATGGCAAAGCTTACCTAACACAGTATTATAACAGTTCTAAGCCTCATGTGTTTAATGTTACCTCACTCCACTCACTAGTAGCCCAACTTGGACAGGAAAACTCATTGCAATTCTCTATCGTCACTTGAGAAAGTTCTTGGCATTCTGTGTCAGCGAGACGGTGGCCAAAATTATTTATACAATAAGATTCTCGAGACCTTTCTCCTCCTCCACAACTCCTGGAACACTGATTGAAAAAAAGAAAAAGTGGTAACTAATGGGGAAAAATTAGATTTTTAACAAAAACATACTTCAGAGTGACAAATATTTAATAAGAAAAAAAGAGACTTTTCTTAAACAATTATTTTTATTGTACCTGAGACCATTCTGAATAATGCCATTTTGTTAAGACACAGTCACCATGGCATGGTTCTCGGGTAGGAGGTTTAAGCTGGTCAGCACAGTAGCGGTCATCTACTGGAACAGTATGTCCTTTATGAATGGAATACTTCATGCAGTGGACGTCCAAGGACCTATATCCTTGACCACACTGGGATGAGCACTCACTTTTGCCAATGATGTGCCACCTAGAAAAAAAAATTGTTATTACACTTAATTTAAAAATATTTAGAGAAAGTCATGTATATTTACAAATTCTAAGAGTTGATGGACAAGCCACCATAAAAATGGGGCCAATCTGATTAAAGATGGAGGCAGGGAGGCAGCACGGTATCTACTGATTCTGGCATTTGGAGGCAGCTTTGGAGGTACGTCCAAGGAACTTCAAAACCTTTGAAAACAGCTAGTTTAGACCAAGATTATCCAATTACTTAGTGGCAGATTTAAAACTATAACTGAAAATATCTGATTACCAATTAAGTAGTCTCTCTCTATGCAACCCTTCTATAGTACTCTATTTATGAACAGGAAATATGTGTGAATTTGACTACATCAATAAAGGTAAAGCCTTTAAAAGTTGGTAAACTAGTTTTTGTAAAGTATATCATACTATCTCATTTATTCTTGTAATCTTATTTAGACAAGTGTCCAGGGAAAATATGTTTTCCACAAGTAAAAATACTAGTTTTAGCCAAATTATCCCAATTTGTAGTCTAGCAATCTATCAGACAATGTGAGTATGCCAGGATAACAAAGCATAGAATTTGCAGTGCAACTTTTACACAGGCAGTCCTACCACTATACGTTTGCTATATGTTTTCAAACAACATCATAAATATATAGAAATTCTCCTCCTTGCTGAGTGAAAGAGGTTCTGGCCATCCCTGAATGTTAAATGTCACCTGCTACAATGCAAAAAAAAATATTTGAAGTATGAGGTTATTGTGCTTTGTGTCACTCCAAGACCAATTCCAAAAAAACTCCAAGTGACAAGAAATTTAGGTTAGAAGTGAAAATATCCTTGCCATGATTTAGATCAATTTCCTTAAAGTTTAATGGGAAAAATACTGATAAAATATCAGGGAGATAAATCTATTTATTCTCCGGTCTTCAAGCTTCAGAAGTTTATTGGTTCATCGATTCTGTGAGAACTACAGAATCATGCTACAACATTTATTGTTCTGGATCTTTACGCCACTGATTTTCAGATTAGAGTTTGCCTGTATTTATTTTATAGACAACATTGCTTCCATTTTCTACAAAAAATTTTAAGTCTAGGTATTCAGCAAACACTACAAATAACAATTCATACCAATTATGTACTGAGTTTCACCCTAAATCAGTGAGCTTGAAATTTTATAATGGCAGGGACAGACAAGGGGTATTAGTTCCATGTCCGCTCTGTGTCTGGTACTCTGCTAGATGTTTTAATTGGAGCTCACTTATTAGATTTAACCTGGCTATATTATACATTATTTCTCTTTTACCTTAGTTCACAGTCTGTATTGCACCTTTCAGTAACAAACAATGGAAGTGGCAAGTGGTCACATCTTTGATCAGACACAACCAAACGATCACTCTTACGTATGCAGGTAATTTTTCTTCTATGAAGACCTTGGCCAAAGTCAAATGAAAATTAAAAATGAAAGGAAAATTCACATAAGTAGATGTTCCATAATTCCTTAATTCTGCTAATAGCTTAAAGGAGTCAACTAAGCAAGCAAAAATTTCCAACACAACATACAGGATATGCTAGTACATTAATTTTTATAATACATAAACTGCATCCTGAATGATTGAGGAGTTTGTTTAGTGAACAGACACAAGGAAGATGGGACAGGCATGCAGCAGAAAGAAATTCATTATAGCTGAGAGAGTGATTGTTGGTGGAGAACTGAATAGCTAGGGATAGCACTGATGCTATATAATACACTATATTGTTACCTATTATTTTTCTGCCCTTTCCCTGTAAGAGAATTGCACATATTTACTTGTTACAATGTTACAATAACTTCCTGTGGGAGAAGAACTCTTCCCTGCTCATTGGCATCAGGTTTATATCAACTGTAAGGGGATGTGACCTATTACAAACCCAACCAACTCTCCTTCCCTTTTCCCTGTGCCTCCAGAACAGTATTTTCCAGATAGGGCTGACTTTTCAGCCTGGAATCATGAATGAAAAAGACATAGACAGACAATAGAAAGATCAGTGGTTGCCATGGGTTGTGGAGGAAGGAGGGTAGGATGAATAGGTGAAGTATAAGGGATTTTTAGGC
Organism: Cheirogaleus medius; assembly: GCA_008086735.1. Taxonomy (NCBI): domain Eukaryota; kingdom Metazoa; phylum Chordata; class Mammalia; order Primates; family Cheirogaleidae; genus Cheirogaleus; species Cheirogaleus medius. Next base: position 25,205,492 of record VBSM01002616.1, on the reverse strand, counting down.
CAGTGGATACATGTCATTATACGTTTGTCAAAACTCAGCATTTACAGAACAAAGAGTACCCTAATGTAAACTATGGATTTTAGTTAACGCATCAAAATTGGCACATAAATTATACATATATGCCACACTTATGCAAGATGTTAATAATAGGGGAATTGAGGGAGATAGGGTGAAGGAAGAAGGAAATATTTTGTACTTTCTGCTCAATTTTTCAATAAAGTTAAAACCACTCTAAAATATAAAGTTTATATATTAAAAAAAAACAAAAACAAAAAACTGACATGGATGTAGATACCAAGTTGGAGCAGAGACACAGCCAATTAGCAGCCAAAACATGGTATAAGCAAGAAATAAACCTTTGTTGTTCTAAGGCATGGAGATTTGGCCATTGTTTGCATGTAGCATAACCACAGCAAAAGCAAACTAAAAGAAGTGGTCATGATGGGCCAGAGTAGTTTGAACTTCACACTTTCTGCAATAGGGAGATAGTAAAACCTTTAATCAGTCAGTGACGTGATCAAATTTCTGTTTTATCCAAGTTCAACTCTATTTCCAGTTAACTAAACGTGAACATGTATGTTTATCTCCACTTCTTCCTAAATATCCTTTGAAATAACCATAAGGAATTTTGAAAAGGCATAAATCTGAAAGAAAAAAAGAAGAAAATAAACACAGAAGGGAAGAAAAGGAAATTATGAATATGAAAAGTAGATGGAAATAACTATTTGACCGAGCCAAGGAAGATGAAACCTAAGCCTGCAAAGTGGGAAAGTAAATAACAAACAAACCATTCATGCCATAGAATCCAAGAAGAGCCCATGAATGAAAAACACCAGGTTGCTCTGAAGGGGTGAATGTGTGAGAGGTAGACCTGAAAAATGAATGGTTAGACGACTACCATTCTAGTTGAGAGCGGCACTGTCCAATAAAAACAGAATGTGAGCCACATATGTATTTTTACATTTCTAGTAGTTACATTAAAACGTAAAAGGAAAGGTAAAATTAATTCTAATAACATTTATATTTAACCCCAAATATCAAAAAATATGGTCATTACAACATATCATTATAAAAATTATTAATATAGTTTACATTCTTTTTTCATATTAAGTCTTTTGAATCCAGTGTGTTTTTCACACTTATAGCACATTTCAGTGGACTAGCCACATGTGGCTAGTGGCTACTGTATTGGACAGCATAGCTCTAGAAAAGGTGAACTTGAGGGCACAAGACACAGCTGAGGGCAACTGGGGACACACTGTGCCGAAATGAGGTAAGTCAAGGTCTCTACCCTGAATGATGAGGTCCTGGCCCACTGGGCTCTCCATCTCCTTCTGGCCCCAAGCCATCTTCTGCTGTCCTGCAGTCCCCTCAAGACCATCAGACGATAAGAGAATTCCTCTCTTGGGGGACTGTTTAGCATAAGAAGAAAGATCAACTGACAATGACATTTGGGGCTTCTCCCCAATGACGTACGAAAAGGCTACTTAATAATCCAATTACTCCATAATGAAGCCTCTAGTTGACTTTCCTGACCCACACAGGACTTTCATCAGCATTTTAGTATTTCTTAAATATGAACAAACAACAAAGGATCAACAGACATTTTAGGAAAGCCTCTAACACAAAAGAAGATAAAATAGAACTAGGTTGAAACACATATAAGTCAGAGAACACAAGAAAACTTAAAGACCATAATTAATATCCTCAGAGATATAACAGAAGGTACTGCATTCACGAAACAAAAGCAAGATGTTATGAGATGAAACATTATCAACACAGTGAAACTGAGAAAAGAAATTAGAAAATAAATGATCAGTTTAGGAGGTTGAACATCCAAATAATACAAGTTTCAAAGAGATAGAGGATAAAAACTAATGTGAGGAAATTGCCAAAGAAATAACGCAATGAAATTTTTCAAGACAAAGAATCTGTGTTTCCAAATTGGAATGGCATCCTAATTACTTAGAAAAATGGTTTTAAAAAGTCCAAATTAGGCACATTGTCCTGACATTTCACACCACTAGAATTAAAGAGAGGATCCACAAAACTTTCAGAACAGAAAGTGCCACAAACAAGCACAGGAAATTGGAAAACAAACCTTTCAAAATTCTAAAGAAAAATAATTTTAGAATTTATGCCAGCTAAACTATCAATCGAGCGTGAGAACAGAATAATGCCATTTTCAGATATGAAAGGTCTCAAAAAACTAGTTTCTTTCTCAGAAAAGTACTGAGGGATATGTTCCATCCAATGAGGGAAGAAAACCAAAAAGTGGAATTTATAGCATTTGGAAAATCAGGAAATCAACAAAGATCAAAGAGATTTCCCATGATAATAATGAAGCAAAATCTCAAATTGACAGTCATATGACCAATCTCAAAAGCAACACAACAAATTACAGCAAGAGAAAAGAGGGCCATGGTAGCAAAAGATAAAGTGAAGAAAACTGAAACTGATATATTAAATAATATGCTTGAAAAATATTAAGACAAAATGCATTGTTCTGACAAGTCTGGGGACTGATAACTTTCAGCACACAGAAACAAACAAGCCTGAGAGAATCATAAAGTTACACCAAAAAGGGAATAAAATCATAATACACTATGTGGCAAAATAATTAATAGTTCCTTTCCCCCTGCATATGATTAAGAGACCTCTCCTGATTTTGACTCCCAAGCCATCTCTCACCATGTTTGTCCGGTCCACGGCTGTGCCTCTTCCTGAATTGGGCACCACAGTTCCTTGGGCATCTTGTCAGGTCAGTCTGTTCAACTGTCCTTTACGTTCTCATCATCTGTGCTCACTGCCTCTGGCCGCCCACTTTCTATCACAAGCTCATCTCCAAATTGCCCTGAGCTTCCTTCTCCTCTGACCCACTGCTCCCCTAATTCCCACATCTTTTCTCTAGTCTCCATGAAAACTCTTTTTCCAATCTATACAAACTTCTTCATCTTCAATCTCCTCACAAACTGCTCCCTCCAACTTTTTTGTGGTCTACTCTGTGCCTATCTATAGCCTTGCACTTAAGATACCTACTCATGTATCTGTTTCATCCACTACAGATTTTAAAACCTGAATGTAGAATTGGGGGTTTATTATTAATAACAATATGACACAAAGTATTCCCTCAAGAAATGTGTACTGCATCGAACGAACACAGTATTACACAATTAAGCATCCATAATTACAGTTTGCACAGATTCTAGTGCTCACACTTTCTTTCTCCACTGTAAATTCCCCTGCTTTTCCATTCTCCACTCTACTCCCTCAGTTATTCATAACGTCAGTACAAATATATTTTTTATTTTTTCATGGTCAGGAAAGAGAAATAAAAGAAGGAAAGAATATTTGATATCTCAACACTAAAGGAATGAGATAGGTTGTTGAAAAAGAGTGTGGAGATGAGTGAACAAAAGGGCAGGTATTTCACTAGGAAGCAGGATACTAGTTAGAGAAACCTACTATGGCTATGAACCAGAGAATGAGAATGGGGAAGGAAAGCAGCAATAATGGTGAATGGGGAAAAGGGTAGCATTAAATGGGCTGTTAAGTATAAGAAACAGAAAGATTCAGTAAGGAGAAAAGCAGAAAGGGAAAGAGATGGGAAATCTTGTTACGACTGTGTGTACGTGTGTGCACAGTGGGGAGGACATAGGCATTCAGACTTAAAAGTCCCCAAAATGACACCACCATGCAGTCAAACTTTTGTCTCTTATTTAATGAAGACCAGTGTACCTTGACACATTTTGGTACAGTCTTGCCATGGCCCATACAGATCCCATGTGAACAGGTCGCTCCTCTCTTCCAAAGGGATACTGAAGGAATAACGTACATCAGGATTGTATAAATTACCCACACACAACACCTAAATAAAATACAAAGGAACATACAATTAATTCATAAAAGATAAATTCTTAAGACGTCATTTTTTATATTTAATAAATGCTAAACACTTAGCCAGTAGTCTACTAAAATGATTGAAGCTAAGTCTTATTAATGACTACTGAGAATTCACCTGCAAAATAAGTTCTTCTTCTAGTCGATCAGTACTATTAATCCTTTCAACTGAATTGTTTGATCCACTGTATTCCAAAATAGCTCCTTGTACATTGATTTCCTTTTTTGACATACTCACAACAAAATTCCCATTCAAAAGAAAATTCCCTTGAGTGTCAGATAATGCTGTAAAAGAATAAAATATTACTCATGAAATAGGTAAAAATCAGTCAACAGTACAAAAAATACTTTATCTTTTTTTGTTTTTGTTTTTTAAGAGACATAGTCTCACTCTGTGGCTTAGGCTGCTGGGATACAGTGGCATGATGACAGCTCACTGCAACCTCGAATTCCTGGGCTCAAGCAATCCTCCTACCTCAGTCTCCTGAGTAGATGGGACTACAGGTGCACGCCAACATGCCTAGTTAATTTTTTTATTTTTCGTAGAGATGGCATCTTACCATGTTACCCTGGCTGGTCTTGAACTTCTGGCCTCAAGTGATCCTTCTTTCTCGGCCTCCCAAATTACTGGGTTACAGGTGTAAGCCACTGTACCTGGCCTACTTTAAGTTTTTAAATTCGAACTTCTTTGAAATTAAAGAATGTAAATATAAATTAAGAAAATAAATTATGTCTTACAGTAATGTGGGATCTCACCTATAAGTAAGGAAATTTCAGCATATCAGCCAAAGATATTAAAATAAATTTATCCTATACTTTCGTATCTGAGAAGGTCATCTTCCTCCATGATGCATGTAACTTCAGAAGGGACATACAGAAAATGCAAAAGCAGAAAGAGGTCACAGCCCCAGCAGACAGATTACTTAAATTAATCCTGGTCATCATTGGTAGGAAAAGAAAGAACAGCCAGGTTGCTACAACATTCCATTTATACTTATCTTAGAAAAAGTACAAAGCTTTAGAACTCTAGGGTCAATATTCTAAAAGGCCATATAACGACTATGCCATCCTCTATACAAAGGTCTAGATCTTTCATAGAGAGGCACTCTGTCACTGTTGATACGTATCTGCTTTTCAGAATAATACTCTTACCTCTCTCTCTGTTCATGCCCTCTTCTTGTTCTCTTTCTCCTTGACAGATATTTAACATGACTGTCAAATATGTTTATGTATGTATATTGATTTATATACTATACATATATATAATAAGAATATAGTATGTATTCATAATTTGTTACTTTTTAAATATAAAATTACATGGTGTCCATAGGAGTTTGGTAGTAAAAAGACAAATTCGGGTGTTAAAAACAATGAGCTTTAGTTCAAGTTGTTCCAATTGACAGCTATGTAATAATCCTGGACAAACCTCTTGCTCAGTTTCCTAAACTGTATAATAGAACTAATAAAAGTTTCTATGTCACAGATGTTAAATCAGGATCAATTTTGGAAAATATTTGTAAAAGTGTGTAAATTATAAAGTACTGTGCTGTATATTTTTAGTTTTCAGGAGGATGTGGAATATTTTAACATTTTATACTAAGAAAACTCACATATTAATCAAATAATTTTTGCTTGCTTTTCAGTGGAACAATAACCTTTTTGGAAAATATTTGTTTGGCATTCCAGGAAATCTCACCAAAGGCACATAAATCGCCTATGGCTAAACTTCCTAATAAATACAATACCCATCTGAAAAAGCAATCATGAAGGGATTATTGCAAAATAAATTTGGTGTTTCTGTGTATATGTGGGCTATTATAACTGCCTTTACATATTACATTGAATTCGATGAAGAACAAATAAAGTTCTATATTTATCCTATGAAATAGAAATTCATCTATGTAAGAGTCTGTATTTTATCAAAAGTAGATAGGCCTATTTGAAGGATTACTGGTTACATTAAATCTAAGAGAAATAAAACTTTACTGAGAAAAAAGTCTCCATATATTCACTACTTTTAGTTACCAAATTTTATAAATGTGTTTTAAAAATCCCTTCTATGGATGTCACATGTTTATTTTGCTCACTTCAAATTAGACTTTGATATCTCCATTTGTAGTTCTCTTACAAAGTTATTGATACTTTATTGGTGAAAATAAATTTTTATTTATTAGAAAATAAAAATTTCTAATTTTTAAACTTGAGCAAAACCTGTGGTCCAGTCCTAGAAAGATACATGTATCTACAGTTGGAAACTGAGAGACCTATTAAATTATTTATCTACAATATAGTAGCATATATCTATATATATGTACCTAGGTAATATTTTTAGCAAAAGAAAAAGAATTTTAACTAAATGTAAAAGGATAATCAAAATATTTACATTTGATTTTCTTTGGGAAATTTTTTGCACTTTTTATTGAGGTGAAATTGATATAACAAAATTAACCATTTATAAATGAACAATTCAGTGGCATTTGGTACATTCACAATGTTGTACAACCACCACCTCTACCTAGTTCCAAAACTTTTTCATCACCCCAAAAGCAAACCCTGTACCCATGAAGCAGTTGTTCCCTTTACATTTGACTTTATAGTGCCAAATGTGATTCCTGAGGTAAGCTGTTCATTATAGATTAAGACTGCCAGTTATACACATTAGGTGTTTAGGTCAATATCTCACATCTTATTGATATTTTCTCAATATCAGCTCTGCACCATCAGCTACCTACTTCAGCTTGGTGAATTATACATAAGTCAGTATTAAGATATTTCTTATACAGAAGGAAAAGTTTTGTGAAACATTCTTTTCATGTTTGTGTCTTAATGAAATTTTTTAAGTCTGAAAGCTAATTTCTAAAAATAAATATCATAAATTAAGTTTATACTCTAGAAATACCTAAAAGACAATATACTGTGACTATATTCATTAATATATAAAAATGTAAAAACCACAGTTCTTTTTCTGCCTTTTTTTTTAAATACAAGAACTTTTTAAAAACTGTAAACTCTTTTTCTACATGGTAAAAACATTTAAGAAAACCATTTAAAACATTTAAGTTCAAAGAGTTCTATAATTAATATTATATAAAAGGATTCAAGAAAATTTTATTCTAAATACACATGCAACTAATAGAATATAACCTTTGGTTATCTAAAATTCTTTTATGGGAAAAGACTAAAAAAAATTTATTTTTCAGAATTTCATTCGGCATTTTTTTAAAAGGATATATTTTGCTTAAGAACATATGTATAAGGATTCAGATGACCTAAGCTTAGTATGAACCAAAATTGCATGTTTGCTCAAGGGACTCTTGTTGTCTTCTAGGAATTTACATCAACCACAGACCTCCATGAAATTGCACATGAACCACATATTGGCTGCTGTTTACTAGGAATGTTTACCAAGGTAATTGTCATCTTCTGGTTTTCCAGAATAGCTGTGCTGAAGAATGTCAATGTTTGTTGCTCCTGTGGGAATCTTTACAACAACATTATAACCTGCAATATAATTTTACACATGTTAAAATTCACAAAAAGCAGATGGCCTAGAGGTTATTACTGCTGAATGACTGAAAAATATGAATAGCATAGTTAGACTTACTTTCATTTTATCTTTAAAAAATGATATAGTGGTTATTCCTTTTGAATCAATGCTTTACACAAATTACTGAGGATTGAGAAAAAATGCTTGTTGTCTATAAACATACAGAATCTGGGATTCTTAACTTTTCCTATTTTTTTCTTACCTCTAAAATTCTTAATTTTAAAATGGTATAAAGGTAATGTTTTAGCTCCTAAGATATTTAATACACATATTCATTTTTAAATTTGACTACATGAAAAAACAGAGGATTTCTTACATGAAACAAGCATAGGATTTCAAATGCTATTCACAAATCCAGGAGAGAGCAAAATAATTGGTCATTGCTATATGTTCACAGAGACTCAGTGAACAGCAAAATAATGAAATTTTTAAATTTCTTTATTGAAAAAATAATAAAAAAACAACACAAAAAAAAGCTTTTTCTCCAGCTTTTAGTTCGTAGTATGAGCAGGAATCTCTTTACCCGCAAAATTTGACATTATTTTTTAAAAGTACGCTAACAATCTTACTATGAGAAAAGTAAAAAGTTTACCAACTGAAGAAAGTAATAGTCCTATTTTATGAGACCAAATTCAGCAACATTGGTACTGTTCAAAATAGGAAACACTATATCAAATATATATCAAATAAGAAAAAATGTTTTCCCAACATTAAAAATACTCATATTACATAGTTGTCCCAATACTCTGGGGTTTTTAAGGATATAGTTAATTGTGCTCTAGTAATATTATTCTATGGTTTCTCCCTGTTTGATACATGAATAAAGGAGTTGTAATTTTTCTCATATATTAACTTTGATAAATATGGGATGAATTTAAGAAGTTTTAAAAGTCCTTATATTTACAACTGTGATATCAGATTACCTTGAATATTTTTACAGCAGCCTTATTTATATTTCTTCAAGGCATCACATTTAAATACAAGGTGATAAATGGTCTGATGACTTTGGAAATACTATATGCATAGTGGTTATAAGTTATCGATCTACAAGAATAATTTTAATTCACCTAATTTTCATTATAACATATTCTCACCTACTACTTCCACTATCTATGTCTTTGCTAGTATGGTTTTTCAAGAAAGCAAGCCATAACTCTATGAGTAAATTAAAAAAATGTGGTATATGTATACCATGGAGTATTACTCAGCCATAAAAATGGTGAACTAAGGTATTAACCTTTTGTAACAACCTGGATGGAACTGTAGACCATCCTTTTAAGTGAAGTATCTCAAGAATGGAAAAACAAAGATCACATGTATTCACTATTAAATTGGAACTAACTGATCAACACTCGTGCACATATGGTAGTAAAATTCAATGGAATTCAAGCAGGTGGGGGAGGCAGCAGGGGATGGGTAAATTCACTCCTAACGGGTACAATCCTATATGGGTGATGGACACATTTATAACTTTGACTCAAACTTTACAAAAGCAATTCATGCATCCGAAACATTTGTACCCTGTAATATTTTGAAATAGAAAAAAAAAAAGAAAGAAAGAAAGAAATCCTAAGGCATTGCAAAGATGACAAGATAAAGACTGCCACCAGGGGGCAGAAATCTGACAAATGCTATTCTGATCCTGTTAATGAGTTTAACACCTTTTCTCATTTGTGAATTAATTCATAGTACAATTTTCACAGAATTTTGGACATGTGGTTTTATCGTGGAAAACAAAATTTTCAGTGAATACAGTACTGTTGGTTATAGAGGGGAATCAAACACGTGTGGCTCCCATGACCTAATGAATAACGACAACTAGGAAAATAGTATATCAAGTCATCTAGTAACTAAGATTCATATGTATCACTAGAGTATAAAATGTGCAATACTTTAAATATAGATAAAAAATAAGCTGAGTGTTAAATTACAGTGCTTTAATTGAAACTACTAATACTAACTTAACTGTTCAAAAATATGTGAACACAATTTAAAGCTGAACAATGAGACTATAAAAATAAAATTTAATTTTCAAGGAAAGTTTTTAAAGGTCTGCTTTTACTTTCTTTTATTAAAAAATGTTTGTACAAAAAAATTTAGAATGTAAAATATCTGTTACAACCCATAACATTTTAAGAAAAATAAATTTATGGTCACCAAATATCAATTACATCTGTGATCGACATACTGCCTGGAAAATCAAATGTGATAATAATTATGAATCAACATTTAAGTTAATAATTTTATCCTTCACTTTCAATAAGTATTTTCAATATACCATTAATAAGAAACACAACAGGTAGGCCAGGTCAAACTGGAAAAAAAAATGTAGCTCAAATAATGAAAATATCTGAAAGCAAGTTTCTTAGAAAGATTCATAAACAGATACATTTTAGATTACAGACACATATGTAAAAGCACTTTATTAATTGAGGGACTATTCACACATCACAGTCAAATAACACTGGATTTATGCTAATTAATGCATCTAATATATTTTTAAGAATCAGATTTGCCTTGGACAGGTAAATTCATTAATTCAAGGATATATCTGGTATAATAAAAAATCAAATTTTTTTCTATTCAGAAAATTTTTCTTTAACAATCATTTGGGACTAAGGGTGTAAAGTAGACAAAACAATAAAAAAGCATTACTATTATAACTTCATTACTTACTCCCTTATTATATCAAATAAAAGGGAAAACTAGAAACAAATACACAGCTTACCATAATGAGCACTGTTGAAGACACCTGCCATTGTCCTACATGAGGAATTATCCCCGCCACACACTCCACATTTGTCTCTCTTGGCCTTAGAGTTTAGCACATGATCACAGCCAGCTTGCTTCAAAACACAATTATTACAATTAGTATTATAAAAATGACTACTTGTAAGTATGGTGCTTTAAAGGTTACAAAGTTATTTTCACAAATATTCTTTCAGTTAACAAGAGATTTGGTTCAACAGAAATCTTTTCAGATATCTACTGATCTTGTTGTACATCAATATTTTCATATATCTTTTCACGTGGTCTAACAAGCAGTGTTTTTAAAAGGGTCATCCACAAACCTCCTGCATCAGAATCACCTCGGGTGGTATTTAAAAAGGCAAGATTCCCAGATTTTCTGAATTTACATGGAGGTAAAACCTAGAAATCCATATTGTCACACTGACATTGATTCCTATACCCGTTATCATTCGAAAACCACTCTTCAAAGAAATGTAATTCAAAGAGACAAAAGTATGATTATGTAAGTAACACATTAGAATACTATAAAAAGATGTCTTTCATGATTAATTTTAACTCATGATCTTAGAACGTCAGGAATAATTCCAATTTCAAATAAATACTTGAAAGAGACAATTTCTCCAAAGCTAATCCCCAGCATAATAAACAGTGTTTGTTAAAAGAATGGATAAATATGAAAATAAATGGTGTGCTTCAGAAATTTCAAAAAACAAGTTCAGTTCTTCTCCATGCAGAAGCTATCCTCTCTATACATTGCAGTAACTCTTTCAGTTCTTTAGAATAGTCCTCTAAATCTAGTGTTCAGAAAATAAAATTTCATAAGCCTCATGAATTCTTTTATACACAAGGAACATATTTCCAAATTGAAAATTTTAACCACGTATTTTCTAAAAGTAAGCATCTACATGTTCTGATCATTTTCATCATATTTTTTTTATTTTCTTATGACTTTATGCTACTAATTTAGATAAAAAATAAGTTTTTCAGGCCACTGAGTAATCATTTTCTACTATTTAAGCAATTTCCAATGTATAAGTTATTTTAAGTCTCTTTAAACTTCTCATTAGCTCTTTGGGTGTAAGGCCTTTATCACCTAGGTAACTGATAATAGATATTTTATTATACAGAGATGAAATTGGCCCTATTAAATTCCATCTTAACAAAATGAATAAGTTTATAAATTTACACTTGTATTTTTTTATTTTTGAATTGACAAATAACATTGTATGTTATGATGTACAACATGATGTCTTGAAGTACATATACATTGTAGAATGGTAAATCTAGCTAATAAACAAATGCATTAACTCCCATATTCATCATTTCTGTTATGAGAGCACATCCACTCACTATTAACATTCACTAAAACATCAACTAAAAAATAAAACTACCATATAATCCAACAATCCCACTTCTGGGTATGTGTCCAAAGGAAATGAAATCAGTATGTCAAAGGGATAGCTACACTCCAATGTTTATCACAGCACTATTCATAGTGGCCAAGACATAGAATCAAACTAAGGTCCATCCACAGGTACATGGACAAAGAAAATATTGTTTCTACACACAACGGAATCCTATTCAGCCATAAAAAGGAATAAAATCCTGTCACTTAAGGCAACATGAATGAACCTGGAGGACATTATGTTAAATGAAATAAGCCAGGCAAAGAAAGACAAATACTATATGATCTCACTCACATGTGGAATCTAAAAAAGATGATCTCATTCACAGAAGTACACTCACTATATTCTTTAGAACACATTCACTATCTTCACCATCCTAGTTCTCAAATTCACCATCCATTCTCAAGATTGCCATTTGCAATGTTTGTGCTTTAATTCAAGGTCTCATCTACTCTCACCTAGAATCCTGCTAAATGGCCCACCTACCTCCAATACTCTCCTAACCCTAACATTCTAAAGAGTCTAAGATTCGAATATGCAAATCAAATCATCTCTCTCCCTAGACTTCAAATCCTTCTATGCATCTCCATGTAGTTAAGAAAAAAGTTCTTATACCAACCATCTGCTGGTCCCCAACTCCAACTCTGCTCCCTTACTTCCTCACCTTTCTAAAACCTACTCATCTTCAATACTTAGTACAAGCCTCGCACCTTCCATGAAGGGTTCTCTGAATCCTTTATCCACCTCCCATGAAATAAGACACTGCCTCCTCAATATCTCCATGCAACCCTGCAGATGACCCATAGCACTGCATTCTAATTGTTTACATGCCTATCTCCCCATATGAATCTGTGACCATTTTGGAAGTGGGGGCTCTGCTCCATCCTTTTAAGCTGGTGATTTGAATAGTATCTGACATCTAGGAGCTACTCAATCCATGTTTGTCAAAAGTACATAAGAAGAGACAGAGAGCTAGAGAGAGAGAGGAAGGATGTCTATGGGTTTAATGTAGAGGGAAAAAAATCACCAAGAAAGGTCACATTTGAAGTAGCAAAAGCACTTTACAACCCTTTTATCCTATTATTTTCCATCTTTTTAGGAAGCTGACTTCATTCCCAACTTGATTATGAGTACAATAAGCAAAACGAAATCAGCAAGCTCATCTTAACGCTTTATGAGTCATTCTTTTTCTTTAATTTCAAAATTTTATGAGTCATTCTTCATGACAGAGAATTGCCTAGTAACACATCAAGCCATACTCCTATAGATAGCATGATATCAAAATTTGCCTTACTGGAATTCATAAGAACATATCCTGAAGCAATAAACGTAATATTTTATTATAGAAATAGAAAAAAATTATTCTTAAAGTCACTTTAAATATAATAGGAACATACAGTTTACTTACCCGACACAGGCCTTGAACACAAATGTCATTAGTTTCAGTTCCACAAGGAGTACCATCAGCAACCCTGTCCTTCAACTGGTAGAAGTGAGTGGTTCCAGCAACCCGACAATAGAGTTTACAACGATCTTTTATGGCAACTGTAAAAAATTAAAAAGTCAAAATTTTAATGTACAATAATAAAGCTATGTGTTCCTATGTCCCCCAAAAAATTTACATCAAAGAAATGGCAAAGAAATTACTTACTTCCACTATACTTGGGAAGCCACCTCACATTAGGGGAAAGACCATTGATGTTGAAATGTTTACCATCAAAATCAGAGCACTGCTTCTCTCGAAAGTCTTGCTTGCCTTTTGGACATGAATCAGTATTACATGATCGAAATTTCATCCTGCGGCCCACACAGTACTTTCCTCCGTTTCTTGGCCTAGTCAAATTCATTACATTTTAAAGCACATCAGTACAATATTAATTCTGCCATTTCCTTCTAAAACTGTTCCATTCTTTCCAGGATCTGGAAAACCACCAATGTCCCACTAACACTTCCTGTTTTTAACAGAACAATATAACAGGGGTTTTAAGCAATTCTATGGCTAATGAACTATAAAAATATCCACTTTAGGGTGGACACTGAGACCTGGAGGACAGAATATCTTAACTTTGACTAGATTAACTAACAAGAAACTAATGATGGGAATTTTATTTTAAAACTTGAAAAAAGTATTTGTTCGTTTTCTCAAAAAAAAAAAGACATGTAATAAGTAACAAAGGAAGACATCATGTTAAATAAAAAGGAAATATATATGTGTCTTTGTCATGTATATCCTACTTATCACCCAGTTCAAGGAGTTTCATGGCATTAATCTATGTCCATCTATATTTAAAATTATGTAGGAAAATAAAAGTTCTTTTTTTCAGCATTTTTGGAATATAAAGACTTCTAGTATAATTTAGCTATTCTAAAATTTAAATGAACTAAGTTAGATTTTTATCCAGAATATGTCACATTTCTGTATTAAAAATGTTTATTAATAAGACTTTAAGTAAAGAGTGTCATATTGCTTACCAACTTATATATGATACATATAACAGAAACATTATTTAAAAATCTTTATGGAATCTCTAAGCTCTTTTGAATAGTTTGATGAGGGGGAGATGTGCTTCAGTACTTATTCAGCTAAAGACAAAGATGCATCTATAATATGAGAAGCAGAGAAAGAAAATATGACATGTCAAATTACACAAAACAGTAAAAAACTGGTAATCAAACTACATATTTTGTCCAGAAGAGCCAGGATCTTTCATTAGGAATACACTGAATGTGAAAATGCCATTATATTACTGTCATTCATATTTACGAGTACGCTCAAATTTATACCAAATCAGAGACAAAAAAAAAATTAAGAAAATGGTTGTCAATTTAGATTATAAAATTTAATCTATTTAGTTTTTTTTTTAAGGTCTGAATCTAGCAAGATATAAAGCAATATGGCTTAAAGTATTCCAGAAGTTTTCTGAATCTCAGAAACTTACAAACTGACCTCCAGTTTTAGAAGTGAATGAAACTGATGTTTACTTTCTGGTGCCTTGAGATAATCTTAATTTACAGTGACATAAAAAAGACATACTCGGGACGATTACAGAGCCGGGTTGTGCTTTTGATTCCACCTCCACATGTTCTTGAACAAGAACTGTAAGGTCCCCATGGTCCCCATTCACCATCTACAGGACGTGTTTCCATTTCTTTGTTTATACATAGCCCATGGTGGCAATGCTATAAAGATAATAAACACAAAAAGAAGCAATTCATGTACATCTAATTAGAACATAATAATTATAATAGCAGCATAAAGTTCAATAGAAGAACAAACTATAAACAATTTAAAGAAAACTGATATTAATTCAGAAATGTGATTACATTTGACACCACTTTACGATATTTCCTATCCGCTGAGTAAGATCTGTGGAATGTAAAAAGAGTATAATATTTCTCTTGCCCTTCAGATTTAGTCTCATAGGGGAGGAAAGAAAAATTAAACAGTAAAATGGAATATGATATTTTTTAAAAAGAAGCTAGCAAATATTAGGTTAATTCCATATATTTCCATGCTTCCATTTTTTTACTCAAAGATATCTATTCACTCTCCCATTCTTTTTTTTTAAGAAATGGGTTCTCACTGTGTCCCCCAGGGTGGACTACAGTGACATGATCATAGCTCACTGCAACCTTGAACTGCTGGTCTCAAGTAATCCTTCTGCTTCAGCCTCCTGAGTAACTAGGATTACAGGAGCTCACCACCAAACCAGGCATATATATATATATATATATATATATATATATATATATATATATAAACAAGGTCTCCCTATATTGCCCAGGCTGATCTTGAAATCCTGGCCCCAAGTGATCCTCTCGCCTCAGCCTCCCAAAGTATTGGGATTATAGACGTGAGCCACCACATGTGGTCCACTCTCCCACTCTTTTACATAATGTTCTACTTTATCCTATCCAAAGTCTCAAATGATGATCTTGTTTCTTACTTTCACCAAACTTCACACAATCTCCCACCACCCATTCTACCCACCTAACAGCACCTGTACCCAGACAGACACTCTGCCTTGCTGCCTACCAGTATATATGAAAAATCCACACAATCATAGACAAAGTCAATCCCTCCATGTTTGCCCTTAATCTGATCCCTTCTCACCACTTAAAACATCTCTCCAGCAATTCTTTAATCTCTCTTATATCATCACCATTTCAGTGATAGCTCATCAAGCTGTGGCCATGCATTGATGCTAGTCTACAAACTATTTAATAATTACCAGTCTATGAGGAGATAGGTACAGAAATTGAGAGTGTGCATTTAGAAACTTTTATAGGAGTTTTACAGAGTAATTTCATGTATATTAAAGTAAATAATTTAAAAACTGTTTTGCATTTATTTTTAATTGTGGTAAAACACACATAACAGAAAATTTACCATCTTAATCATTTTTAAGTATACAATTCAGTATTGTTAAGTATATTCACATTGCTGTACAACCAATCTCCAAAACTTTTTCATCTTGTAAAACTGAAACCCATTAAACAATAACTCCCATTTACCCCCTACCCCCATCTCCCGGTAACCACCATTCTACTTCCTATTTTTATAAATTTGACTACTGTAGATATCTCATATAATTGGAATCATATAATATCTGTCTTTTTGTGTCTGACTTATTTCACTTATCATAATGTCCCCAAAGTTCATCCATGTTGCAGCATGTGTCAGAACTTCCTTCCTTTTTCAGGATGAATGATATTCCATTATACGTTTACCTTAGTCTTCTTTGTGCTGCTCCAACAGCAGAATACCCAAGATTGGATAATTTATAAAGAACATAAATTTATTTCTCACAGGTCTGGAGGCTGAAAAGTTTAAGATCAAAGTGCCAGCAGGCCCAGTATCCGATGAGGCCATTCTCTTCATCCAAGATAGCGCCTTGCACACTACATCCTCTGGAGGGCAGGAACGCCCTATCTTCACAGGGCATAAGGACCCATAGAGAGCCCACTCCTATAAGCCCTTTAAGAAAGACATTAAACCCACCCATGAGGGCAGATCTATGACTTAGCCACCTCTTAAAGGCCCTAGTTCCAAATACTGTTACAATGGTGATTAAATTTCAACAAGAGTTTTGGAGGAGACAAACATAACATATGGATATATCACATTTTGTTTATCCATTCATCCAGTGATGGACACTGGGTTGCTTCTGCCTTTTGGCTATTGTGAATAATACTGCTATAAACATGGGTATATAAATATCTCTTCAAGATCCTGCTTTCAATTCTTTGGATATATACTCAGAAGTAGAATTGTTGGATCATGTAATAATTCTATTTTTAATATTTTTGAGGAATGGCCATACTATTTTCCACAGAAAATTTTGGCTCATATTTTGAATGCCTTTTTTCCATTTCATTTTCCTAGTGACAATCATTTTTATTATTTTTTATAAAAGTATCAGTTTATAACTAATCAGAAATTTTAAAAAAACTGATCCTTTACTACAGATAATTTGAGAACTACTTCCCTAGATTATTTCCATTATCGTACAAACAAACTCTTATTTCTCCCACTTTAAGAACAAGGGCAACAGCCAAAGCTTTCTTAGATCTCACTTCCCTCAGGAACTACTGCCCTGTTTCTCCTTGAAAGAGTTATCTGTGCTCATTGTTTAACTCCCTGTCTATTCTCTCACAACCCCACCCCAGCCTCGCTTCTGTACCCCATTCCTCCATGAATCTGCTCATGAGTAGTTCCCCAATGGCCAGTTCTCACTTTCTGTCTTCCTTGACATAACAGCAGTATGTGACACAGTTAATCACTCTTCCTCTTTGATACTTTTTTTACTCTTGTTTTCTAGGGTTCCACACACTCTTGGCTTTTATCCTTCCTTATGATTAATCTTTCTGAGTTTCTTCTGTTGTTTCTTCTTCCTCTTCTTAATGTTGGAATGTTTCCAGGCCCATATCTTGGTCCTTTATTCTTTTCTATGAACAATCCCTCCCAGTCTCCTCTCTCCTGGACTCCAGACTTGCATATACAGCTGTATACTCATGTTTACTTGAATGTCTAATAAGCATTTCAAACACAGCATACCCCAAACTGAAGTCTTGTCCTTCTCCCTCAAAATTTGCTTCTCTTGTGTTGATCTAAGTTGTGCAGCCAAAAACAAAGTCATCCTATCCTGTCTCTTCTTCTTCCTTGAACATTCCACATCTAATACCTTTGTAAATATTCTAGTTTCTTCTAAAACATATAAAAAATTCACCTTTCACCATCCCATTGCTACCACTCTGGTTTGGGCAACCAGCATCTCTCACCTTTATCACTGTAGCTCCTCAAGTAAATGTCCTCTGTTTCCGCTCTTGCCTGTACAGTTTAGACGCAATACAGTTGCCAGCTGATTTTTTTAAAATTTAGTTTTAAAACTAAGTCAAATCAGGTGACGATTCCACTGAAATCCTTCATTATTTTATTTTGAGTAAATGCAAAGTTCTCACAATGGTTCTGTAAGACCCTACATAAATATTCCTCCAGTTACTTCCTGTAAGTTTCTCTCTTCTCTCCACTCAGGCTACAATGTCTTCCTTGCTCTTCCTTGAACACTCCAGGCATACTCCAGACTTAGGGGAACAGCTTTCCCCTCTGTCTGGAACTTGCTCACCCCAGATATTCTCATAGCTAACTCTCTCACCTCCTCTACGACAGCTAATTTAGTAATTTCATATACGGTCTAACCTGACCACCATATTTTTAATTACAATCTGCCCTCTCCTACCATAAAGCTTGTGATATTTTTCCTGCTCTATTTTTCTTGTCCATGTCACCAATCAGGTTGATGATACTAATATATTAATTATTTGTAATATTCTAGTCTCTCCCTAGAATGTAAGTTCCATGAGGGCAGGGATCTTTTCTGTTTTTGTTCACCCATGGATGTAAGCACCGAGAATAGTGCCTGACATAGTTGGCCCTTAATAAATGTTTGCTGAATGAATGAATCCTATAAGTCAAGCTTATTAGCAGTAAAAATGCTTTGTGCTCTCCATGAGAACACGTAATTCAATATGAGAAAGCCATATTAGAAGTAAAGAAAAACAAAATCTCAGAATAGAATGTACTGTGTGCCTGTGTATTTCGTAGGCATCTTCCATAAAAAATCCAAGTGATCCTTGATCTTTTTTAAAATATAATTTGAGGGATCAGAGCATGAAAAAGTTAGACTATTATACCATTCACCATGTAGTAAAATTAACTCATTGGTAAACGGGTTCACCATGGCTTCACACAAACTGATTTACTACCAAGAGTATTGAACATGTAAACTCTCCTGTAAAACAATCACAAGATAAAAGGACTGGAGGATGAGATTAAAGCAAAATTATAAAATATTTGTATAAAATGTTCCTTCAATAAAAGGTCCATTAATACTGAATATGGCTAAATATATAGGGTTTCACTGTCTTTAATTAATAAAAAAGGGAATTTACATCTACCACAATCCACATGTTGCTACCCCAAATACCAAATCTGCTTTTCATCTACACTGGCTCTAAGGGATGTCTCAGTATCTCATCACTTTTACCACGAATCCCAATGAATCGACATCTACCATACCATCTCATTGGGGAAACACTCAAATGGTGAATAAACACATGAAAAGATGCTCAAGGCTGATAATAATCAGGGAAAGGCAAATTAAAACCACAATGAGATTCCATTTCATACCTATTAAAATGGCTAGATTTTTTCTTAAAGACTAAAAATACCAAAAGTTGGCAAGGAATACAGAGCAACTGGAACTTTCCTACATTACTGGAGGGTGTCTAAAATGGTGCATATACTTTTAAAAATTATTTGGCACTTTCTTATGAAGTTAAACATGCACTTACCCTATAACCCAGCAATTCTACTGTAAGAGAAACACAAACCTATGTCTACAAGATGACCTGCACAAGGATGCCCACAGCAGCTTTATTCATTACAGCCAAATACCAGAAATGATTCAAATGTCTACTGACAGGAGGAAAGGTAAACAAATTATAGGAAATTTGTATGGCTTAATTACACTGAAATATAAAGAAATGAACTGCTGATGCACACGATAATATAGATGAAGCTCAAAAACATTATGTTGCCCCTCCAAAAAAGGATACACTGTATGATTCTATTTACATTAAGATCAAGAACAAACTTATCTATGGAAGTAAAAATCAGAATAGGAGTTTTCTCTAGAGGGAAGGGAAATTATCCAGAAAGAGACAAGATTGAACTTTTTAGACTGATAGAAATGTTTTACTTTTGATTGGGATGTTGGCTAATGTGCACCTACATTTGTTAAAATCTATCAAACTATACACCTAAGATCTGCGCATTGTACTCATATACCTTAACTCCAAAAAATCATGTTTATGCCCAAACTGTATTTAGATTACTCAATAAATTAGCTATAAATAGTATATCTCTTGATATTTGTAAATATAGCAATCATTGATTGATTGCTAACAAACAGAATAAGGTCCAATCCTATATTTCAATCAGGTGAACATCTTGGAGCATGTCTTCTATCTAATCAGCCAATATCAGTAGCCCAGCATTCATACTTCAAAGAGTAGTATTCTTTGCTTACCCTCAAATCATCAGTTATTCTCACAAATGCCACCTTTCTCCTCAAAAAGCTATTAGCTAAAACTGGTCACAGAAAGTAAGAAAAAAAGTCAAGTCCTTTTAATAATTCTTAACCCCAAATAAAAATTTTTATGTAAATTAAATTTAAATTTTATAATTCAGCATTAGCTGAACTGAAAAAGATCAATAAAATTTTGATCTTAAAATTACAAAAAGGTAATTAGAGTGTTAGATGATTTCAAGAGTACTTCAGCTACTACAAAAAATGCTGAAGTACCAAATAAAACTTTAGTAACCAATTTATTTGTGCTGTGATCAATATTTGTAGGAAACACATGCTTTTTGATGGAAAAACAATTCAAGAGAAAGGAAAAAGCTGGTACAAATATTTCAATGAAGCAGCAAGTGGCAAAAGCACAAGTTCAGCTATGAATTGACTTTAATTTTTAAGAAGTTTTTACATTTGGCTAATGTGAAGGTAAGGAAGAGGCAGCATTAACCAACCCATTTTCAAGGAAGTGCTCCTTTGGGTCTGAGGGAGCACAGAGAAGGCTGACAGACTAAAAATAGACAACACTGGCCATCAAGGCCATCCTAGAGCACAAAGCACAACCTGACTTCGTCTTCACATGTAACACATCATTATCATGATAAGCCTTATCATGCAACGTCATATTGACAGATTTAGTCAACATGATGCTGAATAATAAAATTTAGTTAATAACTAATGTTAGAACAGTGAAGATGTGTATGTGGGCAGTTTATTTTAGAAGTACAATGTATTTTAATATATTTAGAAACAACAAAGATCCAAAGAAGTCCCTAAATCTTACAATTATACTTAACTGAATTGTATGGGAGGAAATGTATGCAATGGAAACATCCTTGAAATTGGGGAATGTGCCAAAACATTAGAATCTTTATGTCTGTAATCATTTTTAATAATAAGGCTATGATATGCTTAGATAACATATATCTATGTTTTATATTATAACTATATGCAATTTTAATATTCATCTGCCATATGCACTGAAAAAAGAATAAAATTAAAATTTTAATTCGGTTGACAATGTACTACATGAAACAAACATGGCAATAACTAACTCAACTAGTCAACAGGAAATAATGTACAGAGTGCTGAAATGCAGAGCAGTTACATCCTTAGATAATCTTTTGATACAAGACTCACCCTTCGAGAAAACCTACCATCCCAGGACCACAGTTTGTTCCATCTGCCAGTGGCATGTGTTGAGTGCGACAGCCTTTGTGAACTCCTTCTGCACTTGTGCACCAGAGACGCCTGCATTGTTTCTGCAGAAACAACAGGCAGGCAAGCAAGAGTAAGGATGACACCACAACACTGGATCAATTCAGTGTAATACACTGGTTTATAAGTTGATCCAATATATCTCCTGGTTTATGGTAAGAGCTGGAAATAATCGATAAAAATCTTTACTAAATAAGTTCTAGTCACTGATTTTTTTTCTCTAAACACATAAAATGGTAGCATTCACTTTTTAAAAATTTTTTGACTTTTATTTATACATTGAAAAATGGGAGATATGCATTGGAGTGGAAATATTTAAAATTATGTGAGACATTTTTCTCTCTTTATAAGATATTTTTCTAAAGGACTTTTTGTTGTTAAATGTTATTCACAAGGAGTTCCCAAAATCCCCTTT
Organism: Cheirogaleus medius; assembly: GCA_008086735.1. Taxonomy (NCBI): domain Eukaryota; kingdom Metazoa; phylum Chordata; class Mammalia; order Primates; family Cheirogaleidae; genus Cheirogaleus; species Cheirogaleus medius. The sequence goes on along the minus strand of VBSM01002616.1, from coordinate 25,183,616 downwards.
GAGGCAATGGTGGAATGTATGAATAATGTGCATAGAAATACTGTATAATGTATACTGAAGTTTCCTATTTTGTGAATATAATGCATACTTTCAACTTTTGAACAAAGGGTTCCGAAGTTTTCAAAAGAAACAAAAGTCCACAGAGGGTCATAGGAGTTATACCCAAGATAATTCCTTTCTTTATCTGAATTTAAATTCAAAGTTTATTTGGTGTCTAAATCAAGTTGGAAAGAAATGTATCTTTTTTAATATATTAAGATAAATCATCCCCCTTCACAGTGGATATTGAAAGGCTTATTAAAATTTGTGAGTATAAATTTAAGGTTTTAGGAAGAATAATCACTATGTGAAATACACTTCACATGTCCCTGCACTCACTGTTAAGTGACTTTCATTCATTCATTCATTCAACATTCAATAAACTTTTGTAGAATCTATTGTGTGGCAGGATCCTGAACTGGACACTGGGGATATATATTTATTTAAATGAATGAATAAGACTAGTTATTCTTGGTCCAATGATCCTCACAATCTAGTAAGGAAGTAAGCAATTTGGCAAAGGTATGTAAAGGAATGAAGAAACTGGAATGACTATTCTGCATAGAAAAGTAAAAAAGGGCTCCACATCTACTCGCCATCAAATTGGTACTGACTGATTAAAACTATGGTACTCAAATGGTGGTAGTGTTCACCAGGGTTTTGGGAGGAGGGGCAAGACCCACGGAAAAAAAAAAAAGAAAAGTAAAGCATGCATTCACCAAGCAGTCACATTTATTTTAAACTAAATCCTAGATTTACCCCCAAATAAAAGAAAATCATGATTATAGATCCACTAAAAGTGTTAGTATCAACCATCTCAGTGGAAATTAAAAGTATCTAATCTCTGCAAAATCCTCAAAATAAATTATAAATAGCTTAAGGAAAACTAAACAATATACCCCAAATTTAATTCCTCTGGATTTAAATTTGTGTAAAGGAAAATGTAGACTATTAGATTCCTGAGGCCTTTAATTCAGGAATCAACAATTCAGTATCAAAATATCTATGTTTTCTCCTTTCACCCCAAATATCATTTGAAAGTAAATATTTGAATACTTTTAATTTTCAAATTATATAACCTCTCTGTGGCTCTATTTACTAAATGAGAATATTTCATGGGAATTTGTGAGAGTTAACAAAGATAATTTTAAGTATCCAACACAGTATCTAGCATATAATAAGTACTTAATAAATTTTACAACTCTTCTTTAACCCCTCTTTAACCCCAGACACTAAATTTTCAAAGACATAGAAAGTATATTTAGTTTATCATCTGTTCTAGAGAATAAATGTATATTTTGAAATATATTCCAAGTACAACTTTATGGCAGTTTTCAAACAAAAGGAGAGAATTTTTCTTACCAAATAGGGACACACTTGTGATCCAGGACCAAACATAAGTTCACACTGCTTGTTTACATCATACATTAGTCCAGGAAGTTGTGAAGACAGATCATACATTCTTCCATTTGGTTTGTCAAGAAGACACTCCCCATGACCAGTACTGTACCAATGACAGAAAATAAAATATTGTGACTACACATGGATGCATTTCAGTATAAAATTCTTTATTGCATTTTCTGTAATCCTTTACTTTCAAAGAGAATAACAGTATTTCTTCATAATTTAAAAACCGACTCACAGCAATATCAGTATAGCAATGTTCCTGTACTTAATAACAACCTCACACTTTACAAAGTATCTTTAATGTGTTTGTTTGCAATTGATCCCCACAACCACCTAGAAGTTGGCAATTAAAAAAAGATATGTAATAAACATTAATTCATCAAAACATGATTTATGAAACATACATTCACATCACACTTTTGGTCTACTTTGCTATCCAATAGTAATGCCTCAAATGTAACGTCCAACCTGTCAAAATGTTGTAAAAATAAAAATGGGTTTTTCAAATCATTTGAAAAAGTATGTTTCAAGTTCTAAACAATGATAACAAAAAAGGAATTTCAAAAAGCTTTATGCTGTCTCTACCTCAAGGGGTTTCTTGAAGAGAGAGTATAGCAAAGCCAAGAGCACTGGCTTTGGGGGCTTACACTTTGGTTCCACACTTCCCAGGATGCATGGCTGTGGGAAAACTATTGAATCTCCTTGAGCCTGAGTTTCCTCCTCTGTAAACTGTAGGTTGTATTATCTATCTTATAACTTGCAATCAGAATATACATTTAAATAACAGAAAAGAGCACAGGAAATGTAATATATGTTAAACCTAGTTTGTCACGCGATGTTCAGTCTATAGAAAACTCAGTGAAAATGTTCAGCTATTCCAATTGGGTTAAATGCAACAATTTGTTCCACTGCTATAATTAAAGAAATATTTTTTGGGGAAATTTGCACTGGTTAAAAGGACATTAATTTTTCAATAGAATGAACATATCTTAAAATTTCCATTGAAGAGAATTAAAATATTACCCCATTCCAAAAAAAAAAAAAAAGAAAGCACACTACTAGTATCTGTAATTAAAATATCAGTTAACATTGAAAAATCTATCTGTGATCATGTATAGATTAGCAACTATGTGTTTTTAAATCAAGTTCCCATACAAAGATAAATTATCACTGCTGGTTATAATTTGGGGACATAATTTTAAATATATATTCCAAAGCATGGTTTTATTTATTTCCATAGTTCTCACAAAGAGAGAGGTAACTAGAAAATACTAATACTGTTAAATGTAAATTGATGATTAGAACATATAGTAGAAGAAACGTAGCATTGCATTTATACAAAAAGGCGCATGGAAAGAGCTTCGGTTTGCCTTTTGGACAAGTTCAGATAGAAGTTTCTATCAAGTAAGATAGAAACACCATTTGTATAAAAGAAATTGAGATGCGGAGAAACCTAGTGGAAGGTGCAGAGATGAATCAAGGAAAACCTAGATCTACCACCTCTATTTAGAGCGAGAAAGAGCCTCCAAAGGAGTATGTACAGTTAGAGACTCTGCATCTCTATGGTTTAGAGAGCTATTTGGATAACTCACAGTTTGACTTTAACTAAACTCTGTCTTTCAGGGGCACCTAAAACTTGAGCCACTCGAACTCCTCTCAAAATATTACCTAGTAATTTACGAAAAAATTTAAAAACACATAAGAAAGCTGGGATTCCCATTAAGTCTCCTCCCAAACAGAGTGTTCATCACAATAAAGAGTTGAAATAAAAAAAAGTAATAGCTAGGTCTGAACTGCAATAAAAATACTTTTTTTTAAAGAAGTGAAATAATATGGACATACAACTCTATTCTTGTTTTTACACATCCATTTGTATAGAGAAGGTAAACTTAAATCTAAATAAAGACTAAACAGAAATTGAACCAATTTAAAAAGTACAAATTTCAAATCTTATAATCTAATAAATGTTCAATTATTTAACTAAAGTAACATAAATTCAGACTTACTCTAGGAATTCAGTGATATATTTCTGACTACATTTTGACCAGGTCCATGGACTCGTATGGTAATTTAAAGTTGGGGCCATTACATGATACTGATGTTTAATCCCAGCTTCTTTACATTTAAAACTATCATCATGTGGAACATTAAATCTAAAAATAAAAATAAACACTTAAAAAGAATACCAAAAGATGTATACATTAGTAACAGATACCTTATATTTATAATATAATGGAAAATATAGATAAACATAATTACATCAGAATTTTTACTTGATCTCTCCATAAGGTTCTATAACGTTCATGTTTAGAAGCACATGATTGCTAAGAAATATTAGATTATACTTTTGATCTTTGATTATACTTTTGTTACTACACAGTCTGTTGATTTGGCATCTGAGTCTAAACAATCAAAATACTTGGATTCTGGCTCACCTCATCACAATATGAGCATAGCATTCACATTAAAATACCTGTAGTTTTCAACATGGATATCCTTGGAGATATATGTGAACAGGTTAGGTCAAGATGATACCATACTAAATTCCAGACTTGACTATTGCTACAGTATCAAAAGAACTTCTTTAATCTCTAATTCCCTATTCTTCCATCTATTTTATATGTTAACAGCCTAAGTACTGTTTTTGGGCTATACTTAATAAGTGATAATTGGTAGAACTGGAATAATAAAAACATTCCCAAAGGGCAGCCAAATCTTCACAATGAGAGCAAAAATAGTAAATAATTAGCAGGTTAGAAAAAGATCCTATGCAATCATTTGGCGACTCAAGTATAAACTCAAGTTTAGAAGGAATACTGAAAGCACCTAATTCAGGTCCTTGCCTGCAAAATTTGTATTTAAATCAGTCTCTTAACTAAACTATTAATACTTACCCATATTCTAGAGACACCTAAAGAGTTTCTCAGGAAGAAAATAAATGTGTAATATGGTACTCTCTGCAAGAATAGCTATCTATTTGTTAGCAGCCTTGAAAACCAGCAGATAGTGCCTCCCAGATGTTGCTGCAATACTTCTACAGTGCCTGAGTATGCTCATAAACAACTTACAAAATGCAGCTTATAATCAGGCTAAAAGTAAATTGAAGAGGTGCTAATTTACTAAAATTTATCTCCCTTTGAAATTATTCCACCTGAATGCTCTAATGACATCTGAAGGCATGACCAGAAAAAGAAATGTGGCTAAACTAAGTAAGAGAAGCAACTCTAACCTTGATTCCTTATTAGCAGATAAAAAAGAAACACCAGTAATTCTGGGAGCACTGTGTTTCCCCGAAAATAAGATCTACCCATAAAATAAGCCCTAGCAGGATTTCTAAGCATTTGTGCAATATAAGCCCTACTCCAAAAATAAGACCTAGTGATGGGTGTGGCTACGCAGCATATCTGCACAACCCATGCATTTTGTCGCGGAGCGGAGCGGTAAAGAAGACGAGCAGCCCTTCTCATCTGCCCCATCAGAAAGATGTGGGCAGCCCCACCAACAAGGTCCGCTCCCCCTGTCAGGTCCCGGCCATCATCGTGTGCGTGCTGCAAGCTGAGGCTTTGAGGGGAAAGTATCCTCAGTGAAGTGAGGGGTGGGACACTTCACTTTAGATATTGTGGGTCCCCAAGGGGGAAGGAAAGCTGTGGCTGCCATTTTACTCAGCACCGTGGGCCTCTCTCACCCCACACAAACACCACAGGATAGGGGAAAAGCTTCAGCAAGCAGTCTCCTACTGAGCCCAGAGAGAATAACACATCCCCTGAAAATAAGCCCTAGGCTGTCTTCTTGAGAAAAACTACATATAAGACCCTGTCTTATTTTTGGGGAAACATGGTACATTTGAAATCATTTTTCAGAAGATAAGCTTGTAGGGGGTTTCTGACTCCATGGGAGCTCCAATGTATCACAAGAAATCATGGCCTCCGTTCTTACAGCATAGAATCCCAGCAGAATTTTTAGTAATGCAAGAACAGATAACAGAATCCCAAATTTTTATGGAAAATTATGGAACAGGTGAAAACTTTAAAAAAAATTCTTTTAAGGAATAAGAAATTCCATGGGCCACATCCTCTGCTAGGGCTCTGAGATTAAAGAGCAAGAAATAAACTGGTATCAAAAACATTTTGGGGAGTTCCCCACAACTAGCAGCTCCTGCAGGCCCTCCCGAAAAAGGGAGAAGGACAGTACCTGGTCTGTATAGGATAACACGAGATAGAGGCCAGAAGTGCTTGCCATGTAATCCAATACAGTAAGTGAAATAAAAGAATTTGCAAGTTCTAGTTCTTTGCTTAGTGTGTTGATCTGTGCAGCCTGTCTGATCTAACATAGATCACAAAAGAGCCAGAGTTAGCATTTCAGGGATGAAAGTTACATTAATAATAGTTTATGAAGAAACAAAGGTGCTAATTACTCAACTAAAGATGGAATTTCAGGCATTCTGTGCAATGATAAATAGAAGGCACATCACTGAGGGGACAGAAGGTACTTACACGTGCCCAAGCTCATGGGCTATAGTAAAGGCAGCACTGAGTCCATTTTCTTCACTAATAGAGCAGCTCCGTAAAGGATCACACAGGGTACCTAATTCTGCTAAGCCTGAAAAATTTCACATTTGTATTACATCAAAATGGGAAATACTACCAAAATCATAAAGAACTAAATTTCAAAACATGTAATCATTGGCATTACTACTTAGAAATGAATACAGAGTTGGCTGTAAATATTGAATAAAACTTTTAGAAGGTGAAAGGAAAAAAAAAGAATGGAATGCCTGCAGGTGAAATCTTCTTAGCAAATTCTTGTACTCTTTTACTCAAGAACAAAAATACAGGGTGAGCAAACAGTTTTTTGAAATATAAGAAATATAAGAATATTTGCAGGCAGGGTGAAGTGTGAAATACACTAGTGTGTGTAGCAGGAAAGACCATGAATGTATTAATTGGTAAAAGAAAAACTAATAAGAGAAGAAAATAGCACAGAACTTCACAAATCTATGAATTTTCACTAATTTGTTAAAGTTTGAAGCAGCATACAAATATTCAGTTATCATACCATAATTAATTAAATGAGTAAAAAATTATGGTGTTTAGAGTAGCACCTGTTATTTAACATAGGCTAAATAAAAATGATAATGATATAAGAAATCTTGCAAGCACTCAATAATTTTGTAACACTTCAGCATCAGGAAATGTATTAAAAATCGGATCTATTCCCTCCTATATAAAGAATAACGTGAAACTCAAATGTGCTGTTGAAAGATGAAGGGATGAACCAGCTGGACATCAAAGACAGCAATAAGTACAGGTTATGGAGTCCTTTAAAAATAATACAGAATAAGAAATTCAAAATAAATATTCATTATAACAATCTATATTCCATTATCCATAATGTTAGCTTTTCATTTATTTATTTTTTCATTTAACATAATACCATGGTTTTACTATTGCTATCCTTCAATTCAGTTATAAATTTATCTGCTCTGAAACTCAAATCAAAAATGCAATACCCTTTACTATAGCCCCAAAGAAAATTAAATATCTAGGAGTATACTTAACGAAAGATACAAAAGATTTATACAAGGAGAACTACGAAACACTAAAAAAAGAAAATGCAAATGATTTAAACAGATGTAAAAATCTACCTTGTTCATGGATTGGTAGAATCAATATCATTAAAATGTCAATATTACCTAAAGTGATCTACAGAATCAATGCAATCCCCATCAAAATACCATCAGCATTCTTTACAGATCTAGAAAAAATAATTCTTCACTTTGTATGGAACCAGAAAAAACCTCGTATAGCCAAAGCAATATTAAGTAAAAAGAACAAACTGGGAGGCATCAGTCTTCCTGACTTCAAGCTGTACTATAAAGAAATAATAGTTAAATCAGCATGGGACTAGCACAAGAACAGAAGCATTGATATCTGGAATAGATCTGAGATATCAGAGATGAA
>VBSM01002616.1:25154398-25170281 GCA_008086735.1 Cheirogaleus medius | reverse complement strand
CACCTCTCACAAAAATCAACTCACGCTGGGTAACAGACTTGAACCTTATGTGTGTAATTATTAGAATTCCAGAGGAAAACGTTGGAAATACTCTTCTAGACATTGGCCTAAGCAAAGAATTTATGAAGAAGACCTCAAAGGCTATCACAGCAGCAACAAAAATAAATAAATGGGACCTGATCAAATTAAAAAGCTTCTGCACAGCCAAAGAAACTGTCAAGAGAGCAAACAGACAACCTACAGAATGAGAGAAAATTTTTACAAGCTACACATCCGATAAAGGGCAGATAACTAGAATTTATTTAGAACTCAGGAAAATCAGCAAGGAAAAATCAAACAACCCTATTAAAAAATGGGCAAAGGACATGAACAGAAACTTTTCAAAAGAAGACAGAATAATGGCCAACAAACATATGAAAAAATGCTCAACATCTCTAATCATCAGGGAAATGTAAATCAAAACTGCAATGAGATATCACCTATCTCCAGTAAGAATGGCCCTTATCAAAAAGTCCCCAAACAATAAAGGTTGGCGTGGATGCGGAGAGATCGGAACACTCCTACACTGCTGGTGGTACCGCAAGCTAGTGCAACCTCTGTGGAAAGCAATAATGATATACCTTAAAGTGATACAAGTAGATCTACCATTTGATCCAGCAATTCCACTACTGGGCATCTACCCAAAAGATCAAAAGTCACTTTATGAAAAAGACACCTGCACTAGAATGTTTATAGCAGCACAATTCACAATTGCAAAGTTGTGGAAACAACCGAAGTGCCCATCAATTCATGAGTGGATTAATAAAATGTGGTATATGTATACCATGGAGTACGATTCAGCTTTAAGAAACAATGGTGATATAGCACCTCTTGTAGTTTCCTGGATAGAGCTGGAACCCATTCTACTAAGTGAAGTATCTCAAGAATGGAAAAGCAAGCACCACATGTACTCACCACAAATTGGTATTAACGGATCAACACCTAAGCGGACATATAGGAATAACATTTATCGGGTGTCGGACAGGGTGGGAGGGGAGAGGAAGGGATGGGTATATACAAACACAATGAGTGAGATGTGCAACGTTTGGGGGATGGTCACGCTTGAAGCTCTGACTCGAGGGGGGAGGGAGGGTATGGGCAATTTACATAACCTTAACATTTGTACCCCCATAATATGCTGAAATAACAAAAATAAATAAATAAAATAAAATCAATGGGGTTATGGACAATGTTTCTTTCGTTTATTTTATTCCCTACAGAAATGGAAATATAAATATATGAAATACATATATATGAAAACTCATTAATCAGGGAAATAAAAATTATTACTATAATGCAAAATATTACATTTAGGTTGGCAAACATGAGAAATTTGAAGATACTCTGTATTGATACACTCAAAAAGAATGTTTGTAGTCTATTGATAAATGTGTAAGTTGGTATAAACAGTTTAGAAAATAGGCTGGTACATTTTATATAGTTGAATATTAGCATACTAAATGAACTAGCAATTCTAAGCCTAGGAATATGCCTTAGCTCTTACAGCACAAGTCATAACATAAAAAAGCTGGAATCAGCCCAAACATCCACTGACAGGATTTAGGTATATAAACTGTAGATGAAATACTATATAGCAGTGAAAGTGTATGAACTACAACCACAAAGTTCAAAAAGAAGAAAAACAAAATAACTTCTTGTTTAGAAACACATATGTATGTAATAAAACTATTGTAAAATATGGAAGGAATTGGTAAATATGAAATTAATGTTATTGGCTACTTCTTGTGGGAAAGCAGAGAGATAGAATGATGACTGAGCATAGACCATACCATAGTGTCATCATAGTGACAGAGTTCTAACTCTTAAACCTGGAGGTGAATTCATGGCTATTTATTTTATTATTTTGTTTTAAACTGGCATATATTATTTCTCATAGACCAAATATGACATCATAAAACACTTTAAAATTAAATATGATATTTAGAAATTGGCAAATAAAGATTAGTTCCTATTACTTTGTAAAATCAAATAGTGACAAGTGTAATAATTAAGACAATTAATCATATTATTAAAATGTCAAACAAAAGGAAAATTACCAAATTATTTTAAACAATGAAACAACTATATAAACTAAATTGGCAAAATAACTTACCTAATGTGTCACATTTATCTCTAGCTCCACAAATGTCTTCCCTTAGAATAAAAGATTTTGAAGAATTTTTAGAAAATATTTTTGTAGCAAGCCAAAACAAAAATAAAGAAGTTTTAACTATGACATGACTAATACCACAAACTTCTAAAATTTAGTTGTTACTAGGGTCCCAAAAAGTTTAAACATAGTAATGTACCATTTCTGCACATCAATAAACAACAGGTGCTATATAAAAGTGAGTGTTGTAAATAGTTGAATCATTTAACAATGAAAAACTTTGTAAGTATATTTTCACCTCACAGTCTTTACTTACATACTATGTATAACATAATTACCCTCTTCTTGATGATTCACTGTCATCATGAACTTCAATTATCATTCTCTGATGCAAAATAATGATGTTTTCAGATGTTACCAAGTTTCTTTCTTTCTCTCTCTCTCTCTCTTTCTCTTTTTCTTTCTTTCTTGCTTGCTTGCTTCTGCATTACTTAGTCCCTAACCATTCAACTAGTACTGTGCAGAAAATTAGGTCAATTCTGTTCTAGTTTTCTTTTTGTTTTTTTTTTTTTTTTGAGACAGAGTCTCACTCTGTTGCCCAGGCTAGATTGCCATGGCATCAGCTTAGCTCACAGCAACCTCAAACTCCTGGGCTCAAGCCATCCTACTGCCTCAGCCTCCCGAATAGCTGGGACTACAGGCACATGCCACCATGCCCAGCTAATTTTTTCTATATATATTTTTAGTTGGCCAATTAATTTCTTTCTATTTTTAGTAGAGATGGGGATCTTGCTCTTGCTCAGGCTGGTTTTGAACTCCTGACCTTGAGCGATCTGCCCACCTCGGCCTCCCAGAGTGCTAGGATTACAGGCATGAGCCACCACGCCCGGCTATCTGTTCTAGTTTTGAAAAGAGATAAAATATAGTCTTGTGCCCCATAACACTTCAGTGAATGACAGACTGCATATATCATTTTGGTCCCATAAATTATAAAACCATGTTTTTACCATACCTTTTCTATATTTAGATACATGAATATTTACCATTATGTTACAATTGCTTGCAGTATAGTAACATGCTGTACAGGTTTGTAGCCTAGGAGCATAGTAGGCTACCATCTAGGTTTGTGTAAGTACGCTCTATGACATTCATGTAATAGTGAAATCACCTAATGATGCATTTCTCAGAATGTGTCCCCATTGTTAAGTGTACATATTAGCTATTTTATATTGGCTAATGGTTTTCAGTTCAGGATTCTGAAAAGTTAAGATTTCTTTGAGTTTGACCTCCAAGTGAAGAGTTTCTTTGGTCAACTAATCAATCAACCAAGCAAATAACAAATTTAGTATCTATATATTCTGGTAGCAACAGTGTTGCTGAAACAAAGAGGTGAATTAACAACGTATATTCTAAAATGAAAAATAAATAAGTTTGAGAACAACCCTAAGCTCAAACAAGAATTGTGCATCAAAATAAGGAACAAATGGGGGGAAAAAAAGCACAGGGAGTTCCAAAAGTGGACAACAACCAAATACATTGAGATGCTCTTATTTCTGAGCAATTGAAACATCAAGAATGATGTTTGAGAATGAACAAAACTGGGTCTCATTTCCATACCTATGTTAATTTCCAGATATTATTTCTAATTCTCTCATTCTGTCACCAATGAGATAAGGAAATTGTTTTGTTTAGATCAAACTGTGACTCAGCAACGTAACATGGCTAATTTCCTAAGGAGCTAACTAGTATTCTGGTTTGAAAGTACAGAAGAATGCTGTCATTCAATAGCTTCTTTCATAATACAAGGTCTCATCACACACTTTCATCCATATTCTTGATAAAGAATTAAGGTAGCAAGAAGTATCAGTCATCACACAGGAAAGAAAGAGTAAAAAACTGCAGTTGGAAGAGTTATTTCTAAAACTGTACCTAGTGATAAGGATAGCAGTGTCATGGTGGGAAGGATGAGTATCATCAGGAACATTCTGAGTTTGCTGCCATAAACAAAAGTTGCGTAACGTGGTAGCTGCATTAAAATTGATGACTGGTCCTTCCTACACAAAATAATAAGCAATTCAATACCATGTCAAAACATTCATGTCCCCTTTACATTCCAAGCTTATCAGCATCCATAAGATTTATCCAAAAGCATTTTCACAGGCAAATGAAACAGTGGCATAACCTCTTCCTCGTATATTTTACTCTAACATACTTTAGCAATACCTGAACCATTGTGATCAAAACTGAATCTAATTAGATCTTCTCAATATATTCATGCAATATTTAAAATCAAAAACTAACTTTTAAAAATTACTATATTTTAAATCCTTCCACATTAGGATTATAAAAGTGAATACTTGGATTTTTTTTTTTTAACCTTAAATTTTTTAAATTGTTTATTCATTTGTGTTACTTCCTTGGCTCAGACACTTTTGACATTCTATTTTCTCTCCATCACAACAGAAAAGGGTAATTTCACTCCTTTTCAAATCAAGTTTTTTCAAGTAAATTGTTAAAGGATTTCATTTATAATAACAGTTTCATGATCTCTATATATTTTCACTAAAAGACTACAACTAATATTACTAATTTTAGACCTGTTTCTTACCTGTTCATTGTGAATTACAATTAATTTTACAATTACTATGTTTATGAGATTTCCAATACTCGAGTCCTTGTAGATTGCTGCAACCTACAAGTAAAAAATGTAGGATTAGATACCTAAAAAGAATATTTCTTCTCAAAAGTAAATTCAAACCAGTCCCAGAACATCAATTCTCCAATTTAGCTGCACATTGGAATCTCTTAGAGAGCTTTTGCAAATCCTCACATTCAGGCAACATCCCATACCAATTAAATCAGAATCTCCAGGATTGAGACCCAGGCATCAGTATCTTTTCAAAATTTTCTATTATTTTAATGATTCTAATGTGAAACAAAACTTGAGAACCAGTGTCCTAAACCATGCTACTGAGATTGGTCCATGGATCAGCAGCAGCCACATAACCCAGCGCTAATGAGAAATGCAAAATCTCAGGCTCCATCCTGGATTAGTGAGTCAGAATCTGCACTTTAATAAGATTTCCAAGTGATCTGAACACCTTAGAGTTTGGAAACAACTGTTCTGGACAATTCAGCGACAAATTCACTTTATTCTGTGTCATGATCCATGTAACCACGATAATCCATAAAAATATGTAAGTTTTACTTATTTTATTCTGGTAGCTTCACTTAATCTTTTCTGCCATCGTTGCATATTTCTAATTCTGAATATGGTTTTTATGTTTAATGTTTAGTATTACTGGAATCCATGAAGACAGATTCATCTAGAATCAAACAAACAGCCATAGAAGAGGTCATGGGTCACAACCTGGCCCTCAAATTTTCCAAGATTGGAGAATGCAAATCTATGAGGCACTCTTGATTGGCTCTGCCTGTGCTCAGTTTATGATTCATGATTAAGGTGCTATCCCATTCACTAATCCATATCCTCTTCTTGTAGCCATCATAGAGTTTGCTACTGTAGTAGTATATCCCATGGCCAATGCCTCTGCCTCACACTATATGACCCCCCCTGGACCTGAATCACCTGTAAAATGAAAACTGCTTCTGAAGCCTAGATCACCACCTCATGGGCCACTGTCCAAGCCAAGAGAGCGATTGCTTTGGGGGTGCTACTTCCTTCATTTGTTTAGTCAATAAATGTTCAGCAACTACTCCTTGCTTTGTTGGCTAGAGGCACAGATGCAGGGAAGAGGGCATGGTTCAAGCCCTCACTCCATCAGCCAAAGCTGCTTCAACACAATATACTACATGACTGCTGCCAATGCCTCTTGTACCCAACATACTACTACCAGAACCAGAGCCAAAAGCATCTCTGGAGCAGCTGACACTGCAGGGTCAGTATGAGCAAAAATACACAGTCTAGTATCTTTACTATTGTTTTAGCTGTGCAGCCACAAATACTTACAGGTTTGTCATCTTTACCTGCAGTGATGCCTTTGGCTCTGTTGGTAGCATGTTTTGGCAAGAGTGGAGGTAGCCCCAGTGGGGTTGACAGTAAGCTAAGACTGGGAGAGTCAGATGACTGGCGATTTCAAGCAGGTCTGTTAGCACTGTAGTATTGCTCACTTTAAAATGGGAGCTGTGGAAATTTACAGTTGAATTTATAAATATTCATTTTACATGCAACTTTTAAAAATATATCCACCCTAGAATATAAAGTATACCAATATTTATGACTTCAGAGTTACCCTTTGATCCTGAGAGTTTAAAAGTGGATACTTTTCTAAATAAAATTACAAGGTAAAACACACTACTCAAAGGTATTTACAAAGGCTCTTTTTTCTCTAAAAGTGAAAAACAGTTATGAAGATTCCTGTGTCACAGGAGAATATGCATTCCCATACTCCACAGAAAAGAGCTTAAACACTGTAAGGTATCTAAATGGCTAATTACTGTACTCATTGTACCAAAGATATTGGCTACAAATGACAACCTGGATGTTATAATATCAGCTATAAAATATATAACCAAAATATTTTTTTCCAGTTTTGGAAGGAGCCATATGCTGCACCTTTATAGAAAAGTGACCAATTGAGGTAGAATTTGGAAATATATTCCCAGTGTTCTGACAGTATGACTTAAAATATATTGCTATAGCAAAATATCCTTAAAATGTAATATTAGGGAAAAGATAATACAAATAATTGTTATGCAAGGTGGGTAGTGGCTATAAAACTTAGTTCTTTAAGATAAACAGACATACATTCAAATTTTAACAGCCACTTGATATTGTAGGTATTTGTAATACCTATTTATCAGGCTATTATAAGGATTAAGTGAGATGGTATGAAAGTAGTATTTGGATCAGGGCCAGGGTCATAGAAATCAATCATGGTAGCTATTATTATTATTATTACCACCATTTACAAAACTTTTCTAGAAGAAAAGGCATATTTTATATGTAACACTAGTTCTAGTACATGTATTTCAAGTGAGTTATCATAGTGTGCCCAAACTGAAGGCAAAGGATTCAAAAGCATCACTGTTTCATTATCTATTTCAATATTTATTGAATATCTACTGCCTATCAAACACTGTGTTGCTTACTAGATATACAGAGATGAATAGAATAAAGCATGATCTGTGCTCTTAACTCACAGTCTTCTGGGGGTAAAAGATATCAAAACAGAGGGTTCAATTTAAATAATTCTTCCATCCCCCCAAAAAACCCTTAGATTTATATTTTGCTTCTATACTAAAATGGTATATTTCATTAAGTAATTAAGACTGTCTTACTTTTTTTCTAATTGTATGTGCCTATTATTTTAATTATTTACATTTATAATCTATGTGCTCATATACTATGTATACACACATACATATCTTTTACTACATTTACAAATTTAAAGGTGCTGTTATTGAATAACTCTATTCAATAAAGCTGAATTGTGATTCAAGCAATGAACAGCCACAAGGCCCATTTGGCACTCAGAGAATTTTAGAATTAGCATGTACAATGCATTTCTCTCATCTCTAAAACTACTTTCCCATATTAGATTGCCTTGATGGTAAGGTACTATGTTAGTTACAAATAATAAAGAAATAATAAATGATAAGATGTTTATTGTGTGCCAGATGTGTTCTGTTTAAATGTATTAATTCATTTAATTCTCACAACAAATTTTATGAGCTATAAACTATTATAGTGTCTGTATTACAGATAAAAAAAATAAGATACAGAAAAGTTAAGTAACACACTGAAGTTTAGCAACAGAACCCAATTTCCGTCCTAGGCAGTCTGGCTTTGGAGCACTAACTACTTTCCATGATTTTACTCAGCATTCTATCCTAAGTCACTCCCAATGAGCTCTTAGTACAAAAATGCTTCAAAACCCTGCTGCAACCCATCCCCTAGCTGTGGTCTTTTGATCATAGCTTCAGAGAAGTCCTACACAGTCAGGAGACCTGGTTTTTAGTTATAGCTTTATTACTAGTTACATGCCAGTTGTTTAACCCTGAAAAATGGATTTATCTTTTTTTATCTTAATATCCTCAACCATGTTGAGGGACTGAGTACCCTTGGTCACTATGCCTGTGTGTATTGGATTAGTATTAACCAGGTAGTGTTGGGAGGAGTGTGGAGGATATTTGTTTTAAAGAACAAAATCAATCCACAGTTTGAGAAATGTTGAGTTAAAAGAGTTAAATAGGTATCTTCATGGAGTCTTGAATAGGCTAATGTATATATATACATATATATAGAATCTATGAGACAGAGATATTATATGTAGCATTTCAAGCAACTATTGGGCCATAGTCCTTACCCTCTTCCCCAGAGCACATTACAGGACTAATATTCCTTTTCACAGACTATATCTTAAAATATGGGACCAGATTTCTAAGGTATTGTCCTGTTTTATAAAGCCATGTAATATTTTAATATATTACTGTAATCACTACATTTTAGAGTGGCATGTATTAGAATTTTTATTGATCTAATTAAAATATATTTAATCTTTTATTTTTATTTTATATTTTGAGACAGAGTGTCACTCTGTTGCCCTGAGTAGAGGGCCATGGCATCAGCCAAGCTCACAGCAACCTTAAACAATCTCAAACTTCTGGGCTCAAGCAATCCTCTACCTCAGTCTCCCAAGTAGCTGGGACTACATCCATACACCATGACACTCGGCTACTTTTTCTATTTTTTTTTTTTTAAGTAGAGATGGGGGTCTCGCTCTTGCTCAAGCTGGTCTCCAACTCCTGAGCTCAAGCTATCCTCTCGCCTCAGCCTCCCAGAGTGTTAGGATTACACGTGTGAGCCATCACGTCCAGTCTAATCTTTTATTCTTAAATGTTTGTTTTCCCGATATAAATAGTTCTTACTTCTTTACAAGTTTCACAATACAGTAAATATTGCTCCATGGATATTTAGTGAAAGGTAAAGAAGAAATGGTATGAATTATACTGGTTAAATCTTTAAGAAAAATTCTAGGCAAAACATACTTCATGCAAAGCATGAAACAAATTGCTATGACCATT
The DNA here is from genome assembly GCA_008086735.1 of Cheirogaleus medius. Classification (NCBI taxonomy): domain Eukaryota; kingdom Metazoa; phylum Chordata; class Mammalia; order Primates; family Cheirogaleidae; genus Cheirogaleus; species Cheirogaleus medius. Next base: position 25,161,085 of record VBSM01002616.1, on the reverse strand, counting down.
AACTTGCAAACCATTTTGAAAATAATTTATAGATAGAACTTCAGCAAATGTTCACAGATGGTATGCTTATAGGCCACTTTCATTAATAAGTGCAAAGTCATCTGCAAAACACTGATTTTAACAAAGTAAAGAGATTTTGTCTATAAAGATCTCTACTCCTTGTTTAAAAAGAACATTTTATTTTTAAATTGAAAATGTTCACATTCCACATATGTACAAAGTAAGTATGTACAAAGAATTAAGAATATGCAGAGTACTGAATCGAAAAAAGGAGAAAGTAACCTAAATGTTTGTACCTTATGTATGAAAGTGTATCATTAGTTTTATTTTAGCGTAGTTGAAAAATTTACCCTAAATAACATCAGTAAAAGCAACCCAAGGAATTCAAAGCAATGGTATAAAGTCAATGAATGCAAGTGAGAGTTTTTAGTTGATAAATACTTCTAATAATAGTAATTATATTTTAATAAAAGGACTAATTCTTGAGGATCACATGATACTCCTTAAATTTACATTATTAAATCTGAAATAGAGCAAATATTATAAAGTCAAACCTTTGTGAACACAATGAAGTGTGGAAGTCTCAAACACATAGTAAATATTTAAGATTTATTAAATAATAAATTGTTGAATATCAAAAATAAACATAATGAAGAAACTAACTGCTATTGTTTACATATATTTTGGTAGCTTAATAATGCTACCAAATGATACCAATGCTACCAATATGTAAATGTCATTTTAACCTGATGCTATTATCAAAATTCCCTAAGGTTAAAAGCTTTAGAATAGAAGATAATTGAATCTCTCTTCTCATTTATTAGAACACAAACTCACATTTTCTTATCTTTTTCCTAAATTACTGATCATATCAATAATCCAAGTGTGAGTGTTTGAATAAAATGCAGTTAGTGCCTTCTAAAAATTAGGAAAAAATATGCAAAACTTGAATGGCTCCTTCCTCAACTGGAAACATCTGTGGACACTTATGTGGAGACAGCATTCTTCTTGCCTCTTTAGAGCAATTTTGGAAATGGACTTCACAAGCAGCGATAAAACAATTTGGACTAGATCTGATGATCTCTACATAGTGTGATCAATTGTCCCAGTTTGTCCAGGACTGAAGGGTTTCCAAGGATGTGAGACTTTTAATACCAAAACTAAGAAGTCCCAAGAAAAACAGGAGAGTTTGTGACTGTAAGTTTCCTTTCACTTTTAATATTGTTTATATCCATGAATATAGTTGTGATCACTGTTTTTTACCAATAAAACAATATATGTACAGAATCACAAAGTCAGATGACTCTCTTATATCCTCATTTGAACATTCTTTCAATGAGAGAGAAGAAAAGAATGCAGAAACCACTAAACCCAGGTGGTTTAGAAGTCATCTGAAATTTGGCATCTGAGGAAGAAAGAAAAAATGTAATAAAACCCAAAGTACCTCAAAAGAAAGACTTACCCTCCTAAATTTTCCTCCTACCCCACTTATATTTGAAATGTTTTCTTCTTCCTCAACTCTGCTCCATCTATTAATATCTCCTGTGAACAAAAGCTTAATGAAAACCAGCTGACTACATCTACAAAAGTCCCGTCTTCACCTGAAATCTCTCCTCCTAGCAGTACTGAAAATCCAGGAAATGATATGTACATGCACTGGTCTGTTGTTTCAAGTAATCTCAGAAGCAGATTTACTTTCCATGAAGTCTAAAAGTCTGCTTTCCCCTCAATACATTCTGGCTTTAAAATTCCCATAGACAACTTCAGTTATCTCAAAGTATGCCACAATATCTTCTAAATGGTGATGCTATTGATTTTTATGTAAAATATAGAAAATAAAACTTCTCTGAGGGTGCTGATGTCACCAAAAATGCATGTAACGATTCCAAAATTACTCTCTTGTGTTCCTTTACTCCATTTAGTCAGTGTCTCCAAAGCACCAACATTAGTTATCTGTCATTTACCATGCTTCAAAACCTGTTGCATTTATAAAATCTAATATTTTCCTTCAATATCTTCCCCCAGTTTTCTTAATGAATGCCATCTCCTTTAACCATTTTCAGTTGCAAATTTTATCCCAAATTTTATCCCAGTGTTCCATATAATTGATAGAATTTTCCTACATATTACCTGACATCTTCTACATCATAGTTCTCATTATAATCCCTTCATAATTTAGAGTACGCCACACCTACATCTAGATTATTACACATCTAGGTAATTACTTTGAATTCAGAAGTAAACAGTCATTAGGATAAATTTCTATCCATAGCTCTGTTGTCATCTTAAAAATTAAACTCAAGTAAACTAAATGAATGTCTATATTACATAATTTCAGAAAATAATTTTAGATCATTTGTTTTTTATCATAATTCATGGCATTCTGAAAAAAAAGTATTACTTTTAGTTTAATCACTTATTAATTCATTTACTGAGCACCCACTTTGTACTAGATACCATGTTTAGGCAACATAGACATTGTACAATCATAGGAATTTAAGGTAAAATGTCACACATAAGGAAAATGACTGGATCTTAGGACCTTCATGTCACAATGAACTTAACTGAGGATGTCTAGCTAAGGAAAATTTGCAATGCCCTATTAGAGTGTGTCCTGACCAAGTCTTTTCAACCAAGTGGACCTGAATTCTCTATATGTGACTTCCAGCCATGAGATATGTTCCAAATAACCTGAATCTGTATGAACTGATGATCATATAATTCAACTAAACCAAGATGCTTCTGAGCATGAAGGGGAGCACTTTCAGTAATTACTCCAAAACAAGAGTCCTAAATTCAGGAATGTCCCAGGAATTATGAGATATACATATGCACACACACACACATATACGTATATGTACAGATACATATGATAGAGGGTGCTGCTACTAACACAGAATTGGTGGCCTTCACTAGCTCTAGAACTCTGTCCATTGGATATTGGAACCACCACTCCCTAACAGAGACATTAACATCAGATCAAGAACTTGTACAGCTACTGTAATCTTACATTCCAAATTTGCTAAGACAGCTCTATTAGTAATATCCTTTATCTTCATAAATAGATTTATAATTTAGAATATCATGTGTCCAAATTTCTGATTTGGAAAATGTAGCAGTAATACAAATACTATACTCCCCACTCTATACAGAAGAAATAGGGTGAGGTTTTAAAATTCAGATTCAAAGAGCAAAAGGTCAACATGACTAGGATACTCCCTGTCACTAGAGGGCAGAAGCCACTCATGTGATGAAGTAAACGATTCAAGTATTTTCTATAAGTGGTTTCAGAGATTATAAATGTTTTAGAAAGTTGCCAAGTAAAAGAATGGGATACTTCTTATACCTCTATCCAAACTAAATTTCAATGAAATATTATTTTTGGCTTAACCCTAGATACCATTTGCTTACATCTAGAGTTTAGAAAAACAGTTTTATAATTTAAATGTGAAAAAAAATATTAAGCCAAACATTTTAGGAAACATAAAAGTCATGTTAAGCTTACTTACGATTGACATTAGAGTTAGTACGTAGTGCTGCAAATTCTGTCCATGATGATGAACCATTTTAGCATCGGCTGTAACCATAACTTCCACGTATCTTGGATATGATAAAAAACGTTTTTTTCTGGAATGTAATTGACTTCTTTCATCTTCCAATGATATATTTTTTGATGAGTATCCTAAAATTATTTCCTTCTTTCTGTAAAGATCTTCATTCACATTGCTATAGTTATGAAAGGGTAAAGTGGTTGACTTTATTTGACTTTCTAGAAGGAGAAAAAGAATATAATGCAGAACCATTAAATTGGATGTGACTAAAAATATTGCAAAAAACAGAATAGCCAAAAAGATTTATTACTTACACATCTGCTTCCAATGTGAAACAATAAAAGGACAAAGAGAAATTATTATTTTTAAAAGTACTGTACAGCATTATCATGAACATTGCTATTCATAGTAATAAAAAGTTTGCAGAATGTTCACATTTACATAGATTTCACTAACAAAACTGTACCTAAGGCTTATTTTAAAAGGTATGACTATTTTTAACAATTTCTTTTAAAGGTATGACTATTCAAAAGCATTTATTTACCACTGGGTAGAAAATAAAAATATCAAGGAATCCCTGTGTTTTTCTCAGTAGGTAAACTGGTTTCTCAAATCACCAATGGCATCTAATCTCATTACAGAATAACATTTTGTAGGGCAAAACTTCATAAAATATAGAACAAATTTTTTATACAACATGTGAAAAGCACCAAGAATAAAAGAAAATTAAGCCATGTAACAACAGGTGGCTGTTGGAACCCAGAAAATCAAATGTTGATATAAACTTTATAATACTTGATTAAATATGTGATATATTATGCTTACTTATATATAAATACTGCATGAAAAATTATTGAACATTACAGATTATTACAGTTACTACTTTTAAGTCATACACATTTATAGAAATCTATGCATTTATGCCTGTGCATTTAAATCTTGAGTATTTGTGCTAATGGAAAAAAATAGGCAGTACAGGTTCTTGTTCTATTTCCCTCTCCTTCATTTTTTTCCTCTCCCCTCCTCTTTACTTCTTTCCTCTTTTTCTCTGCTAATTTTTCTGCCAAGTGTTTGGTGGTAGTATTTTCAACAGAAAAGTAGATCAAAGGAAAGTAAAAAGAAAAAAAAGGTCCTGGATAGTTCAGAAACCAAATAATTGAATGAACCCAAGTGCCCATCAATTCCTGAGTGGATTAACAAAATATGGTATATGTATACCATGGAGTACTACTCAGCCATAAAAAGGATGAATTAATGCCTTTTGCAGCAATTTGGAAGGACCTTGAGACCATTATCCTAAGAGAAGTATCTCAAGAATAGAAAAACAAACACCACAGGTACTCTCTAATAAATTGGAATGAACCAGTGGGCACACAAGTACACAGAGGAAAGTATTAATAAATGTCATTGGAAATCAAGCAGGGGGAAGAGGGGAGGAGGGGAAGAGCACAAACCTACCTAACAGGTACAATGAACACTATTCAGGTGATGGGCACATTTATAGCCCTGACTCAAGCCATTTATCAAAAACATCTGTATCCCCTTAATATTTTGAAAATAAAAAAATAAAAAGGAACCCAAATAATCAATATGAAAACAAGCAATAATCAAGACTTAGCTGTACTGTAAGGATTAGACATAAATATAAAACTACGTTTCATTATTATTAAAATAATTCATTTCATTTTAAATATAGATGCAAGTCTGTGGTTGTAATATAGAAAGTAAAGTCCTTAGACATTCAGTTTTAACAGATAAACTTCTTTCTCTAATTCCTAACACCATCTAGCTTTTAAAATTACTATGCTCTTAGGTTTTAAAATTTATCTCAGTGGGAAATTCTGGAAATTTAACAAACTGAGTAGGCAGTCCTATCACTTTCTCCTACCATCTTTTTCCTGAAGTGACAGGAAATATTACAAATTATTAGACCCTAGATGAGATCTCAAATATATCTGATATTAACATATACAAATCTCAGAGTTATTAGGGAAAAGGTAAATACTCACACTTTGTCTATTTCATTTATTCAAAATAAACATTTATTGAGTGCCTAATCTATGTCAGGAAGAATTTGGAAACTTAGGAGCAAATAGCAAAACTAAGAAAATGGGGAAAAAAGAAGAAACAATATCAGAGTATATTAACATGAAATACAAATAACATCTAACATACATATTCGTACTATAAGACAAGTACAGTTCTGGTAACTTTACTTGTATTAACTCATTTAATAGTACTATTAATATATAAGATAGGTACTATTATTAACCCCATTTATGAATATGGAATCTACAACATATAGAAGTAGTCAAAGAACTCACGCAGTTGGTAAGTAATGTAGCTAGAAATGAAAACAAACAAAAGGAATACAATTTTTATAGATCATTCATCATAATAAAGGTGAATGGGTTAAATTTGTCTATCAAAACACAAAAGCTTTGTAGAAGTGAGTAAATAAACAAAATCCAGCCATATGTTAATAAATAGCACAGCTGGGATTCAAATACTGTGTACCTGGCTCCAGAGTGTTTTTAACCACCAGAAGAAAAAAAAACACATTGCTTAACAATGAAATTTACAAAAAGTAAAGAGAATCATAATTTAAAAAAAAATATTTTTTTATGCTGGATTTTGTAATGTATTTTTCTTTTTTTTTTCAGCATATTATGGGGGTACAAATGTTAAGGTTACGTATATTGCCCTTGTTCCTCCCCACTAGAGTCAGAGCTCCAAGCGTGTCCATCCCCCAGATGGTGCGCATCGCACTCATTATGTATGTATACATACATACCTCCCACCTCCCCGAAACCCAGTAAATGTTATTCCTATATGTCCACTTAGGTGTTGATCAGTTAATACCAATTCACTGGTGAGTACATGTGGTGCTTATTTTTCCATTTTTGGGATGTTTCTCTCAATAGAATGGTTTCCAGCTCTATCCAGGAAAACACAAGAGGTGCTATATCACTGTTGTTTCTTATAGCTGAATCATACTCCATGGTATACATATATCACATTTTATTAATCCACTCATGTATTGATGGGCACTTGGGTTGTTTCCACGTCCTTGAAATAGTGGATTGTGCTGCCATAAACATTCAGGTGCAGATGTCTTTATAATAGAATGTCTTAT
>VBSM01002616.1:25128142-25144470 GCA_008086735.1 Cheirogaleus medius | reverse complement strand
CATTACAAGATGGAATAAAAAAAAAATTAAAAAATAAATAAATAAATAAATAAAGGCCTTGGAAAGAACTCTAGTAATTCTGCATTTATAATTTTATAGCATTTTTCTTAAAGAGGGTCACTCCAAACAGTTTAATCCTCAGAATCCCACAATCTGGATCCACCCATACCTACATGACATAGACTCTCACTATCACTATGACTTCATTTCCTACTACCCTCTTTCCCCCTCACTGCACTTGTACTTCTACAGGCTGGTCCTGGAACATGTCAGGCAGGTCCCAGCACATTTTCAGCTTCAGTGAAGAAGGTACTCAATAAATATTTTATAAATAAATGAATTAATTAAAAAAACAAATCCATGTTGGGGCAAGATTGACGTCTTATTTTCAGAGCTCTTAATGTGGAATGGGATAAGAGTCTCCTCTTAGCAGTCAGACTTTTTCTTTACTTACTCATTGTCCAAATAACCACTCTAGAACGTGGAGCTGGAAAAGCCTGCACACCTGTCTTACCACTGCACTTGTTTGGCTTGCCTTCTCATTTCTTTGTCTGGCCCAACCCTATCTCGTGGTGAGAGACTTGTCATTTACTCTATGCCATAAATGTTCCCTTTTCAAATAAGTGCTATGAAATGCGTCCTCCACAGAATCAGCAGTAAATATACTAAAGAGAGAGAGAAAGACTTCACACCTTTCTTCCATTTTCCTGTTGCACAATCAGACTTTGAAAGTTAAGACCTAAATATCACCTTGGTCTTTTTATTTGCAGTCTCCCCACCTATCAAATAAAAAACATGAAGGAATGGTCAGCAGATAATCCCAGTATGCTAGAATATATACACAATTATTGAATACCATGGCAATGAAGAAATGAGTTAACTAAAAACTCTGGACAGTTATTCTTGCTTTTATTTATGTGGTGAATTGCATTTATAGATTTGCATATGTAGAACCAGCCTTGCATCTCTGGGATAAAGCCACCTGGTCATGATGACTTATTTTTTTTTTTGATGTGCTGTTGGATTCGATTTGCTAAGATTCTGTTGAGGATTTTTGCATCTATTATATTCTGAAATAATGGAAAAAAAAACTCTGGGTTGTTTTGCACTGAGAATAATATCACTATTTCTCTTTCTTTTACCACTGTCTGTATTTTATTTACTAATATCTCAGTCCTCTACACATTCTCTCTCTCTCTAAACACAAAGTTTAGTTGTTGATCTATTTATGTCAAAAATATCCTATTCTGTATTTCTTATCAATTACTGATATCTCCATTGGCAGTGCTCAAAGGTATCCCAAACACAATTTTTCAAACAGCAGTATCATAACCATTCACTCTGTGTGCATGTTTTGGTTTTACCTACACAACATCCATTCATTTAACTTCTCACAATGGTCCCTAATTTCTCTTTGGGTACCTATCCCCATCACGATTAGTCCATAGATCCAGTTACACTTATCTGACCCCATTGGCAGGACAGTTCTGACTGATTAAAGCACTGCCTCCAATAACACAGGTTGGTAAAGGCCAAGTTAAGTCAAACAAAATTATCAGACTCTATACCAGGACACCTTTGTTTGAACTACTGGGGGAGAGGACTCCCCAACTCCACTGGATTGATGTTGAAATAAAGCCCCAATCCCTTAATAAGGCTTACACAGACCGTCATGGGCTTGCTGCTGCTTACCTCTCCAGTGTCACATCATCTTACTATCTCCTGGCATCCCACACTTTTTCTAATTAACAACCTTTGGTTTCCTAAAATGGTTCTAGCACTGTCTCATTTCCAGGTTTTTTCACATGCTATAGCTTCCACCTGGAATATTTCCCACCCCCTCCCTTTCCCTGACTAATTCCTACTCATCTTTTGTGCCTCAGATAATGATTTATTTTCTCAAGTAAGCCTTCTCTGTCCTCCACATTTGAGCTAGGTGCTCCTCCTGTAAGTCGTCAAATGTCTTATGAATAAACCTCATTTTATACAATTCTCCACAATTTACAACAATTCCTCAGCTACTTACACAGAAGTTATGCATAACATAGTAATAGTTGCAATGAAGAATATGAAAAATGAAATAAAGGAACATAAAAACAAAATATTAAAACCCATAGGTGGGATAACAGGAACAAATAACAAGTTTAAAAACAATGCAAGTTAGTGTTAGTCATGTGCAGAATAAATAGTACAGCCTCTAAATCGTGAGATAGTCTATGCTCAGAGATTCCAAAACCCACAATCTTGTAAAATCACAGCAAGTACATTAGCCATAGAAGAATGAATAAGGTGCAAATTATAATAAAACAACTGAATAGCAATTTTCACTAAAGTAAGAATCTATAATAAGACACAATTAGTAAAAGAACAAAACAATTAATGATTCCATTTTTATGTCTATAAATGAAGGGCATCCTAGTATTTAAATAATTCATATTTAGACCAATGGGAATTTTTTAAAAACTGAGGAGACAGAATATCTCTGTGGAAGGAAAATATTTGAAGGAAAATTTTCTTAAAGGATAAGTGACTAAGAGTATAAAACAAGATAAAGAAAATGCAAGATGGCAGATATCACTGAAAAGTAAACAGTTATAATGAGGGATAAATGGAGATGTATTCAATTCTAGCAGTGAAGGCTTACATTGTCATCAATTAAAAACTCATAGAAACTTTACTAAGTTGCAAAGTGACTGAAAACCCCAGACACCAATTTCAAAATAGGAAGTGGACCAATGTAAAGCAAAGACAAAATGAATTCTTAATGAAGTTAGAACAGAAAAATGCACAGTATATTTCAAAGACGGTTCAATAGTCTCTGTCCCTCCTCAACAGATTTGATGAACATGTGAACCAGAACAAGTTGACATAGGCCAGAAAAAAATCATCTGAATTCCTAACAGCAAACAAGAAGCCCTAACTTTACAAATAGTTAGAGGCAATCAAATCAAATCAGAAATTTAAAAAGTGGTTTGATTCCATTATATTCAACACACTGGCATAGCCGATTCTTCAATTAGGGCTTATAACTATGATTGCTTCTCAAGATTCATAATCCTTTACTATTCATTTCCAGGCTAGCAGAGAAAAAATCATTAAGAGAAAAACCTTGCCTTGAAAAATAGAAAAGAATGAATCATTATTTCTACCTGCAAAACTTTCTCCAGTTTAATGATACAGTATGAAATACATAATCCTAGTATAAAGAAGGAAAGATAAAAAAAACCTATTAAACTAATTCTTCAGAGTAGCCAAATAGTTCTTCCTGGAAAGCACTATTGTTACCACAGCTAAAATAGAAAGAAATTTATGATTACCTGCCATGTTATGTATTTTCAAAATGCACCTGACAACTGCATAAGCATGCCCTCTGGTTTCTAGCATATTTGTTCTTTTTTTCATTTGCCTATTTCACATAATTCACCCTCTATGGGAATCATAAACCTCATTAGAAATAAAACTAGATAATCCAGTATTGCATGGATGAAAAAAAAAATAGCACTTCAAAGATCTGGGACACTGCCACAGATGAAATGACAACACAAAATAAGAAAATGGCACATTGAGTCCTTCCTTTGGAATGCATTATTAAATACATGAACATTTCACTGTTATGGTAAGCAGAGCACACAACTGGCAAAACAGGTCAATTAATAAGATAACTCTATACATATGGAACCAACAGTCACATCATCACTAGGTTCTTCCCCAAACAGAAAATATCTGTAACGTGAGGGTGATTATACCTCACAGAGTTACTCTAAAGATCAATGAGATATAACTGTGAATAGAGAGAGAAAGAGAAAATGTGTGTGTGTGTGTACGTGCATGAAGTAGTTCTATTCCATAGGATGCATAATGTTAAAACTTAATAGGTCCAATGTCACAATATAAGATTTTTTGTTTGTTTGGGACAATATCTAACTTAAGAACATGACTATTGCAATAAGACTGAATCGCTACTTAGCAAAATAAATTACTTGCATGCACTATAGAATACTGGTTAACAAAGCAAAAGGGGAGACCTGAATGGTTGAGGCAAACAGTTTGTTATTCCAATATAAATCAACCTTTTCTAAATAGTAGACTAGGACTTTTTTAAAAAAGTAGCACCTATTCCTTTTCCACTATAGCATGTACTTGATTTAAACAGAAATTTGGGCACCAAAAGAAAAAAGGCTTCTTTCTTGGGGAGTGGGTAAAGAGGGAGGTAGAAGAGAAAAGACTGTTTCAAATTGAGCTGTGTTGAATCTAAGATGCCACTGGGACATCCCAGACAACATGTGTCAGGCAGTCTGTAGACTTGAGATTTAATCTTAAAACAGGAGCTGAAGTTAAAACATTTTTTCAAAATTATGTATCACATAAAATAGTAATTAAAATTAGGAAAGTGGGAAAAATAAATCATGTGGACTATATAAAAAATGGTCTAAAGTGGTAGCCAAGAAGAGCACTTTAAAAAATCCTTAACTTAGAAGATGAGAAAACAATACCAACCAGGAAGTGAAATGAGAGGAATGGTAAGAAAGAAAAGAAACGAAGTTGAAAGAAAAGGGTGTCAGAGAAGCCAAAGCAGAAAAATTCAATTAAGATAAATTAATCAATAGTGTGAAATAGTCCTCCAAAAGAGTAAAACTAAGATTATTGTTTCAGGCAAGTAGGAGGTTTTCAACAATCTTCTAGAGAGTAGTTTCAGTAAAAGGGTGGGGCAGGTGAATGAGATCTCTTATCTCTAGATACATTAAGAAGCTTGAAAAACAAAAGTCACTCTATGAAAAAGACACCTGCACTCGAATGTTCATAGCAGTACCATTCACAATTACAAAGATGTGGAAACAACCGAAGTGCCCATCAATACATGAGTGGATTAATAAAATGTGGTATATGTATACCATGGAGTACTATTCAGCTGTAAGAAACAACGGTGATATAGCACCTCTTGTATTTTCCTGGATAGAGCTGGAACGCATTCTACTAAGTGAAGTATCCCAAGAATGGAAAAATAAGTACCACATGTACTCACCAGCAAATTGGTATTAACTGAATAACACCTAAGTGGACATATAGGAATAACATTTATCGGGTGTCGGGCAGGTAGGGGGGAGGGGATGGGTATATACATACATAATGAGTGCGATGTGCACCAACTGGGGGATGGACATGCTTGAAGCTCTGACTCAAGGGGGCAGGGAGGCAAGGGCAATATACATAACCTTAACATTTGTACCCCCATAATATTCTGAAAAAATAAATATTAAAAAAATTGCAAAAAAAATAAAAGCTTGAGCTGACTGTCGAAAACGCGATTCAGTTATTAGTTAAAAATATTAGTCATGGTGATAACCATATTTATGATCCTCTGTCCCTAGATTAATTAGTGGCACCTTCTTTCTCTGCTTATTAATTTATAAAATGTTATAAATGGCAGGGACTTCAGAAATCACCAAGTTAGAGATTACAAACTGGCAGCTAACAAACCAAATTCGGCTCTTCTATTTCTTTTAGTGTTTTTTCACTTTATAAATATATATTTTCAACTTCTCTGTAAAATACTAATGATCTGGCAATTGGTCCTACATTCCCAAAGCACCTTTTGCAAGAAGAATGTATATTCGAGTGCCCTATAGACACTTCAATGTCCCAATGACACCTGACTTTACACATTTCTCGTAAGTGTCTGATTCCGATAGCTGTAAGGTAGCTAAGTTACAGACCCCTGAATTTGACATGCAGTTAAAGTAGAAACAGATTAAATTTATTAACTATTCATTACCTAATCTAGGTGAGACCTAAAGAGGTTTAGGTCTCAAAGCCGGTTAGTAATGGAGGCAGAACTAGAACTCTGTTCCCTGACGCCCAGGTTACTAAGTGAACTGTGACCTCTGCTGAAATTAACAACTAGATTTCCTCCAGACAGATGCTGATTAAATTATCATCTCTAAAGGAAGCATAATCTTCATACAATTTTATTGAAAAGGCAGTTCCTATGTATTCACAGAAATATTATCCAAATACGTTACTCACAAAAAAACCTTTAACTTCTCATCAAAGTTCAGAAAAATGCTTTTAGGAAATTATCTTCAATTTACTTCTTCATGTGTACTGTACTTGCTTAACACTCAAATCATTTGTTAATAATTTAGCTTTTTTCTTTAATGCAGTCTACTTGCCTTCAGTGTGTTCTCATTCAAATCCAAAATTATGTATATTTTAAAAAGCTGCCATGCCAACTGAGGAATACAACATTTTTAAAAAAGCAGATCATATGATGTCTTCACTTTAAAATATATTTGTTTCCCCAATAAGATGTAGCCAAAAAAATCCTTAAAATCCTTTCAGATCTGGCCTTGCCAGCCTCCCCGGACTTCCCACACCCCTGCACCTTATTCTCCTGAAATAGTGAGTGAGTTACTCTTCTCCACACACATCAGGACCTTGAAGATTCAAATGCTACATTCCTTCTTGTCTATAACCTTGTTTTAACAAATTTTTATACATTTTGTACATTAGGGATGCAACGACTATAAGAATAAATAAATTTTTAAAAACTTAGGGAAAGTTTTTAAAGAAATTTAAAGCTAGCTGACATCATCTTAACACCCATTTAAAGACATTTCATTTCACTTACATGCAACCATCTGTTTCATTGCTCTACAAATGCTGTGTCCCATCCCACAGCACTGAGGTGAGAGAGACAAGAGGGGGTGATGGAAGGAACAGAGAAAGTCTCATGAGTTCTCCTGAGGAATGAAAACCACTTTTATCAGCCCTTGGAAGATCAGCAATAGCAGAACTACACTGAACAGAATTCAGAGACTTTTTTCATTCCTGTCAATCTTTTCAGGGTCCTCCCACCACCACCTTGGGTTTTAGTTTTGTCTTGGTGGTGGTGTTTGTATGTTTGTTCATTTTGCAGGGTTTTTGTGTTTGCTTGCTTTGCCATTTCCTCTAGATTTTACTTAGAATATATCTAGTAGCTATCTGAAAGCCTGGCATCCACAATGGCTAGGTTTGGCTGCCAAATGTAATTTGTATAATCTGAAGACATACAGTGAACTCTGACCTCGGAAACAATTTAATCTAGTTCATCAAGGCTGAAGCCACTATGAATTGTAACATGTTAGGATCATAATGAATTAAGACCATCAATAGAAATACTGTATGAAAAAAGGTATCACTTTTCCTTTTCCATTTAATAATTTTGGTTCATGTGTAAATCTGTAGGCCCCACCTATCTGAAGGATTCTGCTGAAGGTATTAGAATACATAAGACCTTCAAGTATTTCTGGACAACAATGTGTGAATTGGGGAGGAAAAAAAAGCCTTGGATAACATTCCATTAATTACATTCGCAACTCTCCACTTTCACTAACAAAATGATGATTAGTAGCTAATTTTTTTGGCCATTAATTGATTGCCTTTATTAGTGATTAAGAACATGTATGTTAATTGTACCTAAAATTGGAAGTAAATTAAGAAGTGAAAAGAATGGATACTACCTTTTACATTTTAGCAGATAAAAGTTATAGAAAAAAGTATATGGTGATTAAAAGAGAACTAAATCCCATAAGCTTTCTATTAGTTTTTTATTTGTAGCTTTTATAATAAATCTTCAGTATAAAATTTTTTTAAACAAAAAGGCCAGCCTTTTCTTGGACCATTTTCTTGCTGATAATGAACACTAATTGTGAATGCAAAACCCTGCATATCATTATGTGAAACATTTATGCATTCAGAATGTCTACTTGATGGTTTTCTTAAGAAGCTAAACAATTCATTAAACAAGCTGCTCCTGAATGGTAGATCAGAACAAGCATAAGCTGCCTTCTGTAGAATTCTATTGTGAAGCTGTACCCATTTGTGTTTTCTTTGAAGCCATAAAAATGAAACCCTTATGCTCATATTAAAAGCATAAGAAAGGCATCCATTATGTCAATAGATTTAAAACACGGCCTTAGACACAGTGAGAACCACTCCAAAGGTTAAGAAGTGCATTCCCAGGGAAAACCTTCAAAGGCCTACATATCATTATATCCCAAAACAGATGGCATCACAGTGTTTGGAACTATAGTTTATGGACACCTACAAACTCAAATAAATCCTTTCTAATCCCACTCTTTTGTCTAGATTTTGTACTTTGATGATAACTGCAGGTGCCTTTTCTCCACCACATCATTGTATGTAATTCTATGAAATAGTGAAGATACGTATACATATATGGATATAACTCTTAATAAATACAACTCTTATGCAATATACAAGTATTTTACTAACAACAGATTTACACTTTAGAAATCTATGCTTCCTAGATTCTAATCTATTATATACATCTTCAGTAGTCTGAATTTTATAGGAAAAAATGATGAAAACATACCTCTCTCCTATGTTGCTGGAACTATAAAATGATAAAAATCACTCTGTAAACCAATATATAATTATCTAATATCTATGTGAATATCCTGGAGAAATTCTCAAACACAGAAGATGGGGAGAAGAATATTCACAGGGGCATTGTTTATAAGAGCAAAAAACTGCAAACCCAAAATTTCAACAGGAAAATGGATATATTAACTGTGATATATTCAGACAATGAAATAATGTACAGCAATGAAAATGAATTAACTGCTACTACATATACCAAAATAGATGGACCCCAGAAACAATGCTGAACAAAAACGATACGTCACAGAAAACAATATGTTTCCATTTACAGAAAGTTAAAACCACGCAAAATTGAGTGATGTGTTATTGTTACTTAGGTTCAGGGTTTTTTCATCTAAAATCTTGCTGAAAAAAATTAAATAATATTAGTGTGACTAACAGATTAAAAGAAAATTTTTCTATTATTTTCTGTAAATCTCACACACTGAATAACTTTTCGGATTTAAATTTAGTTTACTACATACAACAAAGTTATATGTAGACAGATAATCTCTAATGGATACTTACAGGTAAAAAAATTAAATATCATATAATTCAATATTTTAAAAATACCACATGATCTCCTTTATATATGGAATCTAAAGAATTTGAACTTACAGAAGTAAAGACTAGAATGGTAGTTAGTAAGGTCTAGGTTTGGGGAGGAGTTGGGAAGATATTGGTCAAATTGTACAAAATTTCAGTTAGACTGGAAGAATAAACTCAAGAGATCTGTGCAACATAGTGACTATAGTTAATAACAATGTACTGTATTCTTGAAAACTGCTAAGAGATTTTTAAATGTTTTTACCATTTAAAGAAAAAATAAGTATGTGAGATAATGCATATGTTAGCTTGATTTAGCCATTCCACAATGTCTATGTTTTAAAACAACATGCTGTACATGATAAATATCTACAATTTTTGCCAATTTAAAAAGAATCAATTAAAGATAAATACATAAAAATATTTAAGAAAAATATGTAAATTATAACTTATAAAAATATTTAAACAGTATCATAATTTAACTGAAAAAAGTTTTACTTCATAATTTACCTGAAACTTCACAGGGCTTGTGAGATTGTTGAAAAGAGTTCCTCTTTAATTCTTGTCTGTATATAAGATGTGGCTTGTTGTGATCATCTTCATGTTCACTCCCATCTGCCTTCATTATAGGTTCTAAGAAATATTCACCATCATGTGCTTTAAATGTTCCCATCTGAAAATAAAGAAAATAAAAATGATTTTTTTCCCAACAGTCACTAGAAAGAGAGCACACAGAAGCAAAACAGCAAGGAGTCTATTCACTAAATGTATTCAACTGAACAAAAAAGTTTCTTTTCCATGGTTCGCTTTTCTCTCTCCACTCTTATGTACAAAGTCATGAAGACTGGATAGTATTCCAATGGGTAGAGTTAAGATGACAGGCATTCTAGGTATAAAGAATAGCACAGACAAATGCATCAAAATGGAAAAATAGTCTAGAACAGTCTATAAATAATAAAGCTTGTTCAGTTTGATCCACATACGGTAATAGAGTGAGACAGAAACCTTAAAAGGTAGACTGGTGTCAGATGTAAGAGATCTTGAATGTGGTACTAGGAATTTAGAATTTATCTTTAAGCAATGGGAAGCCATTAAAGAGTTTTCACAAAGAAACACCTGTCTTCTGAATTCCAGAATCCAATATTGAACTTGCTATTCAACATCGCCACTTAAATAACATTCTCAATCTTAACATGTCCGAAGCCAAACTTGAGTTCCAGTCCAAACCTGCTGTTTCTGCAATGCTACTTATATTTCAGTAAGTGGCAGCAGTATTTTTTATATTGTTCAGGCCAAAAAACTTTTGAGAGAAATCAAGAATGGCTCTTTCACTCAGATCCCATATTAAGTCCATCTGCAAATCCTGATAACTCAATCTTTGAAGTATAACCAAAATTGAACCAACCACTTCTCCCAAATTTTACCACTACCTCCATGATCTAATCTAACATTCTCTCTTTCCTTAACTAAATCAACAGCCCTCTATTAGCCTAGTCTCCACAGAGAAGTCACAGTAAATGTGACACAGAAAGTCTGGAACATGTCACTCTCCTTTAAAAAACAAAATCCAACTCTAATGGCTTTCCATGTCACTCAATAAAATCAAAAGTCCTTAGAGTGATCTTCTCCCCGTCCCCCACCTCCATTCTCCCTGACCCTCCAAGCACATAAACAACCAGTTTTCTGAATTCACTTTCTCTCACTTCCACCTTAGCTCACTCGAGCTCCACTTCTGGTGTCTTTGCTATTCATCAAACATGACAAGCATAGCCCTACCTCAGGACCTTTGCACTGACTGAACCTGCTGCCTCAAGCACTTCTTCCTGATGGCTCCCTCTATCACTCATTTCAGGTCTCTGTTCAACTCTCATCACCCTATATAACATGGCACCCAGCCTCTTATCTCTAGTCCATTTATCTCATTTCATTTTTCTCCATAGCATTTATCACTGCTATGATATTTTTCCATCGTACCTGATATATTTTTATTTATGTTTGTTAGTTGCCTGATACTATCCACTAAAATATAAGCTCCATGAGAGGATTTTTTCTATACTCTTCTCTATATTTCTCACACATACCAGATGCTAGATAAATATTAAGGTCATTAAACATGAAATAGCTGATTTTGAATCAAAAATGTGGTTTATTATATTTCAAACAAGCGGTACAGTTAATCAAAGTATGCACCTAAACTATCAACACAGTTTTGCTATCTTAACAGTAGCTTGTTTACACCAACAGCAAAGAAACCTGGAGAGCAAGTGGCAATGAAATCACAAAAGGCATTTTCCACAGCTTGTTGAGAATTGAATATTGTTCCATGGAAGAAGTGGTCCGAAGCCTGGAAGAAGTAGCAGTCAGTTGGTACAAGGTGGATGACAGAGAGTTTCCAAGTCCAGCGTCTGTAGTTTGAGCAGTGTTGCTTGTGCAACATGTGGTGGAGCATTGTCTTGCAAGAGGACTGGCCTGTCTCTTTCGATCAATTTCAACTGCTTAATTGCAAGCATCCTCATGATTTCATCCAATTGGTTGCAGTAGACATCCACTGTAATCGACTGATCAGGTTTCAAGAAGCTGTAGTGGATAATACCGGTGCTGGACCACTAGACATCATTAGCTTTTTTGATGAATATTCAGTTTTGGACTGTGTTTCAGCACTTAATCTTTATTCAACCACTGTGCCAAACACTTAAAATTGTCAAAAAGAATCCATTCTTCATCATACGTAATATGGTGTAGAAATGTTTCGCCTTTGTGTCGTGACAGCAGAGAAAGGCAGGCTTCAAGAGAATTTCTCTTCTGGCACTCATTTAATTCATGCAGTACTCATCTATCCAGCTTCTTTACCTTGCTGATTTGTTTCAAATGGTGCAATATTGTTGTAATAGTACCATCAAACCTTGCTGCTAGTGCCCATGTAGGTTGAGATGGATCCACTTCCACTACAGCTTTCAGCTCATCATCATCCACCTTGGTCTCAGGTCGTCCACGTGGCTCATTTTCAAGACTAAAATCACCAGATCAGAACTGCTCAGACCATTGATGTTCTGTGCATTCATTAGCCACATCTTTCCTAAACACTTCATTGATACTTCAAGCTGTCTGCATGGCATTGGTTCCATAACGGAATTCATATTCAAAAATAACATGAATTTTTTACTTATCCATGGTTTCACAAAAATTGCTCTAAAAAAAAACTTTGAAAAATAATCATAAGCCAAACTATGCATTTTAAAGAATGAGGATGTACCTTCACAATAAAACAAGAAGTGTCAAAATGAAATGTCAGAGATAGCAACTGTCAAAATTAGTACTAAAAGAAATTGAGCATTTCTTACTTAATAACCTAATATATATTAAATGAGTGGGTAATTGAGACTATAAGGTATGAAATTTAATGTAGTGACATTATATATTATAGGTGGTAGCAAAAAAATACTAGCACTCAGCCACAAAAAATCCAATGGTGATCTGGCACCTCTTGTGTTATCTTAGATAGAGCTAGAGCACATTCTACTAAGTGAAGTATCTCAAGAATGGAAAAACAAGCACCACATGTACTCACCATCAAATTGGTATTAGCTGACTTAACTGACCAACACTTAAGTGCACATATAGTAGTAACATTCATTGGGTTTCAGGCAGGTTGCCAGGGGAGATGGGGATGGGTTTGTACACACCTAATGGGTTCAGTGTACAGCATCGGGGGATGGACATGCTTGAAGCTCTGACTCAGGTGGGGCAAAGGCAATATATGTAACCTAAACATTTGTACCCCCGTAATATACTGAAACAAAAAAAATTAAAAATTAAAAAAAACACAAAAAAGAAACTTAAATAAGGCCAGGAGACAGAGAGTAACAGGTGAGAGTGAGGAGGCACTCCAGGAGTGAACAGCCAGGCTGAGGCTAAAATAATGAGGAGGTAGCCATGTAAAATTCTGGGGGGACATTCCAAACAGAGGTGAACATTCCTAACAGCTACTGAAGGGCCGAGAGATGGAAAAATTTTGGCAAGCTAAAGTGATACAATGGTGAGGCTGAAGCTGTGCCAACTGGGAGATATGAAGTAGGAGATGAGGTCAGATAGGCAGAGGCCAGTGTACTAATTAATCTCGACACTGAAAAGCACTCTTCACATCTCAGAGTACACAAATATGCATTCACTTACATTCAAAATTTTGCTTTCAAGCTTGCATCATTGTTATAAATAAATAAATAACACTTTTCACTTTTGCACTTAGAAAAGCACGTTCCTATGAAGAACCAATTCAGAAATCAGTTTCTGAATTACAGATAGTATGATAAACACACTTTTAGTGAATGACACTTCATTTCAGTTTCTTACTTCCAAATATCTTAAAATAATTTAGAGATAACTTTGAAACCATTATTTTAAATTCCATTGTAAATAAAAACCAAATATTTTAAATCACTATTTTAACTAAATAATCACTTAAAACCATTTAAATGATTATGGCAATTGTCGTCATGAAGTTCTCTTTACACTGATAAAGAACACCTTTACTATTTTTATAGTTCCAACATCTAAAACATTGCCTGAAACATAGTAGGCACTTAACATGTAGCTGGTGAAATGAACATTTTTGTGACAAACATAGTAAAGTACCTGATTTTTTCTCATGTAATCCTTTAATTTTTTCTGAACATTCTTAAATTATGGTAGTAGACTTGTCTGATATATATTTACATGATGGTTTTCTTTCAATGCTAAAAAGTAAAGTGTTTGGGCACTCTTAGTGTGCTAATATGTTAAGATTACACAGTAAATGATTTAAAAATTAATTAAATTCCATCAGATATACTGACTCTAAAGCACTGGAATTATGGTCTATAAAATGAAAAGCAATGCTATAAATATTAATAATTCTTATCTATTTCTTGGATATTTTTCTAATGGCCTATACCCTAACATACTTCACTAATTCTGCCCGCGTTTATTTTCCAAAGATAAGTACAAATCACTTATTTTCAACACATACCAAAATGCCAGCATTCTATGCCCTCCTAGAAAACTAATTTCAACTATACTTATAAGAAATAACAAAGACACTGTTCTTGAAACCTGAGAACGTAGATCCATGGAAAATCCCTTTCTGTCTTTTTTAACAAGCACACTGAAGAGGGGACATGTGATAGTATCTTGATAAAAGATACAAATAGATATGAGATAGCTTGTTTACTTAACTAAATGCACCTATGAAACCAGTTTGAATAACATCATGCTACTTTCAAAAAATACTGAAAATATTTATATTATACCACAGAATTTTCTTACACTCCTTTTGGATCAAAATCTAGGAGGTACTTCTATTTTAATGTTCCAATAAAACTGCACGTGGGTCCAACCTGTGTTCCCATATGAGGGGAAGTGAATATAGTTCTATCCAGAGGCCATCAGCACCTCCTTTTAAATAGTGCTAGAATACTCCAGCCTGCTAAGAATATTGCCTTTATAACTTAAAGGCCTTTTCTTAAATAAAACCTTGTATGTTTGAAAACACTAAGTTAAAAAAAATGTCAAATATTTGTCCTCAAAGTGATTTCTCTTATTTATCAATGAACGACTTAAAAGTATTTTACTTCCATCAATTTTTCTATAATCCACTCCACTGCAGACTTCCTGTTCAAATAATAAAAATATTGGGGCTTTGCCTAAGGAAGCACTTAATTTTTTTTTTTTAAACTTGGAAAGAACCTAGTAAGGAATTGGAGGATTTAACAAAACAGGTGGTTTATATAATTATATTTAGATCATGCCATATTTTTAGCAACCTGCCTATTTGCAGATGGGCACTGCAATTTGATTCATGATAAATGCCAATCAAATTCCAAACACTTTCTTTCAATGACTATTAAATGCAGCAAAAGGAGTTTTCACTTGGGCAAGGGTTTCTGAATTACTTAGAGTAATGATCTTCTATTTGCCAAGCTGTTTTGAAAGGTAGCAAGTGATTATACAACTGGTTCCAATTTATTCCCATAGGCCAAAATTTTTATGTTTCAAGGATTTTATACAATTGAATTGTTTTTCCAAAATATTCTTATTTCAGTAGTATGGCATTCATCCATATATTTTTTCACAATACATGGGAAACACATGTACTGTTGCTATAACCAATAATGTACTCTCAGATTTCATTAAAGGGTAAAAACAAGTACAATATATAAACCCCTTGTACTCTTTTCCCAAATTATTTACAATTATCACATTAAGCATTGGCAACTGAAGAACAACATTTGAAAATAAGGTACTGTTGAATTGTTGACTAAAATATTCAGTTTTTCATTATTTAATCATAAATCATATCAAGAGAATAGGTATGATGATATTTATAAGAAGAATGCCCAGATATGAGTTCTGGGTTTGCACTCATGAAATCTTGTGAAAATTACTTCGTCTTTGACCCTCAATTCCATTATATGTGAAACAAAGGTGAAATAATTTTACCCTATTTCCTAAGAAAGGTAATGTGTGTTAAAAAGATGTTCATAATAGGAGCTCATAACTATTTTGAAACTGAACATATTTTGAAATGGGATGAAAAATTCTCCACTAAAAACACAGATGTTACAGCCACTCTTTTTAACCATAGGCATAGTATAAATGTTATATAATAAAACATCACAAAGATGAACTCTGAAATTCATTTTTGTTTTGGGATACTGTGTTCAATGCAAAAAGGTTTCTCTTCCTGATAGTTCCTTATTATAACACTAATGATCATGCCTACGAAATAGTGCATTATACACAAACATACACTGAAAAAAGGAATAAATCAATGATATAAAGAAAACAGAACTGGTTCCAGATGCATAAAGCAGAAAATTCATTGTAAGGTTTTTTTAAAAGATAAGTTTTTCTTCCTTCCTCTGGCAGCATTCTTTACCTTTCCCATTCTATGGGACACTTCCAGATCTTCAGTATAAAAGTGAGACAGGTTGGGCACGGTGGCTCATACCTATAATCCTAGCACTTTGGGAGGCCAAAGCAGGAGGATCACCTGAGGCCAGGAGTTCAACACCAGCCTGAGCAAGAGTGAGACCCTGTCACTATAAAAAATAGAAAAATTAACCAGGCCTGGTGGCTAGAGCCTATATAGTCCCAGCTACTTAGGAGGCTGAGGCAGGAGGATGCTCAAGCCCAGAAGTTTGAGGTTGCAGTGAGCTATGATGACGCCACTGCACTCTGGCCTGGGCAACAGAGAGTCAGATTCTGTAAAAAAAAGAAAAGAAAGAAAGAACCAAAAAGAAATGAAAAGAAACAAAAGAAAAGAAGGAAAGAAGGAAAGGAAAGGAAGGGAAGGGAAGGGAAGGGAAGGGAAGGGAAGGGAAGGG
>VBSM01002616.1:25026448-25128054 GCA_008086735.1 Cheirogaleus medius | reverse complement strand
AGGAAAGGAAAGGAAAGGAAAGGAAAGGAAAGGGAAAGTGGGGTTGGTTTTTGTAAGGTTTTTTTTTAAAAGAAGAAAGAAAGAAAGAGAGAGAGGGAGGGAGGGAGGGAGGGAAAGAAGGAAGGAAAGAAAGGAAGAAAAGAAAGGAAGGAAAGAAAGGAAGGAAAGGAAGGAAGGAAAGGAAAGAAGGAAAGGAAAGAAGGAAAGGAAAGAAAGAAAGGAAAGAAAGAAAGGAAAGGAAAGGAAAGGAAAGGAAGGAAGGAAGGAAAAGAAAGGAAAGAAAGAAAAGAAAGAAAAGAAAGGAAGGAAGGAAGGAAGGAAAAGAAAAGAAAGAAAGGTTTTTGTAAGGTTTTTTGAAAGAAAGAAAGAAAGAAAGAAAGAAAGACAGACAGTAACAAAAAAATACATTTCTGATAGCTACCTCACTTAAAAAAAGAGACTGATCTGACCCATCTGAATCAAGAAAACAAAACAAAGATTCTGGATTCGTCTACCCAAGATTTATGTACCCCAAACACGCAAATTCAAATAGTGTGTCCCAGCAACATTAATAACAAGGAGTAAATTCTGTAATACTTCTCTTTCTTATAGGCACTGAGATGTTTCTGACATCATATGAACTCACTAAATGTGGAGAGAACTAGCAAAGAAATGACTACATTCTTGTGGACTTTGGGTAGTGGTTCTCAGAACAGCCTCTCTCAAACTTTCACTAAAATTATCCTTGAAGACATAAAACCAAAAATCATAACAGTGAGAAAGTTAACACAAGAAATTGTTAAAAACTATTTCATAGGTATATATGGATATATGACATACTGCCAAAGTGATATAAAACAATGGTACTTTAAAAAAAGACAAAAATACATACAATATCTAGAGGAAGACATGCCATACATACACCAGACCATCTGTCATATTTGTAGCATATGTTTTCCTTTTAATTTTACCTTTTTATTTATAATTATTTTGATATGTGGTACTCAATTATTATTTAGGCAAATCTATCAATTTTTTAAATTTATTATATCATCCTTTGTATTTTTTTCTATCTGAAGATTATAATATGTTGTCATTTTCTTCTCCTTGAATACAGTTGGAGTTTTATTTGGTTTACCAGTAAAGTGAGAATCCAACATTTTATTTTTCCCTATAATAGATTCTCGGCACTCACAGATTTAACATAAATTCCTTTTAGGCTTTGGCAACTAGCACAGGAAACTAACTTGAAGCAATTATCAAAGCTTAATCTGCTGTCAGAAGCCAACTAAGTTTTTGAGGGATTATATTGTCAAAACATCCATGAACCTGGACTAAAAAAGCTTCTGACTGCTTTCACTGTAAAATAACCTAAGGTTCTCAGAAATATCCCAGCATTCCTGAAGCTCCCCCAAGATGGCATCCTCCTCAGAACCCATTTTAGATATAGCCATGGAGGAGGATAATGGACAAGACCCTTCCAGAAGACAGAACCAAGGTAAATGCCTTGGCAACTGATGGACTTCCTAGAAAGATGAATCAAGAAAAGTAATCAAGGAACTCCCATCCTGCCAGTGTAGTGGGTCTACATAATTCCTCACCAGAAAGAGTAAAAAATTGCTAAAAAAACAGTGACTACTAGGTATCGCCCCTTCTTTCTGTAGGTCATTAAGGTTAGGGTTGCAGTCATGCTGATCATGTATACTGGGTTGGTGGAGATACAAATGTTTTTTAATTTATTTTTGGGGGGGTGGTGGTAATAATTTGTCTTTTTAATTCACATTTTGCCAAGCCACAAAATGCCACATCTGGGCTTTACAAAGATACACTGTGCATTACCCAGAGATTGTGGACTCTGAGCCAGAGACAGTGCCTTTGTGGGAACTTGGGGCTGTCTCCTTGTAGACAAGATGAGTGAGTATGATGTGTAGGAAGAGATGAACAAATGCATGTTTGGTGAACAGAAAGGCAGCCTGTGGTAAAGGCTATTGATCACCAATATCTATGTTTCTCTCTTCCTCCTGGGATATCCCTCATTTTCTAGCCCTTTTGCATCTAGGTAGAGCCAGGCAACTAGTTCTCCTCAATAGAATGTACAAAGAAATGGTTTGTGTCATCTTTGGACTGAGACAGTCAAGAGCCTGCCTTCTCCATGTTCTTACAATAGTAATAAATCATTTATCTAGCTCATGAATATATTTTAATAAAAACAAAACTATTCCAATAGGAAAGACATTGCTGTACTATCAATGCCTAACAGCGGCTGCTAGATAATAAATGACTGATAAGTATTTGTGGGGAAAAAATGAACAATTTGTTTCTTCCTCTGAATAGTAATATGAATAGGACAGCCTAAATATATTTTGTAGAAAACAGTAATTATAATAAGCAAAACAGATATAAAGCCACAAGTAAAGGTCTGATTTAAGCCCAAATAAACGAAGTTATAAATGGAACACAATTAACTTAGGTATCATCTTAAAAGATTTAATCAATACAAAAACTTTCTGTAATAAAACATACCGAGCACTACAACTAAAATTGCAAAAATAATTTTTCTGCATTGAATGAATGTAAAGAAGAGCTAGCTAAATATTGGCATATATTAACAAATCCACTTTAGATTCATACATATATTGAGCATTTCCATATGCTGAGTTAGATACTGAAACGAATGTGACTATCATCTCTACCATCAAATTCTATAAACAAAATAGAAATGTAGATGAATAATTTCAATTCAACATGTAATGAGAGTACACATGCATAATAAAAATCAAGTGATGGAACAAAGGAAGACCTGGTCAATTCCCACAGAAGAGCAGGGAAAGTGAAGGCTCAAAATGGATCAGAAAGGATGGATAGGAGTTTGGGGGAAATGACATTCTAAACAGAGAGAAGAGCAAATAAAGTCAAACTATTGTGAAGATTAAAGTAAATCTCTGATAGAATCAAACAAATGTTTCCAAAATAATTACCTCTTTCTTGTCACCTGTTCTTCAGTCATTGCCTTTCTTGGATAATGACCATAAGGTCATTCAGTCATTTAAACCTTTGACAACCATTTTGGTAGTCTTCTCTTATAGTCCAGAATTCTCATGGGTCTCCTGCAAGGTCGCTCCATTTCAACACTATTGATGTTTTTTTAATTCTTTGTTGGGAGGGACTGTTCTGTGCATTGTGGGATGTTTGGCAGCATTGCCTCTGCTCACTAGATGCCACATTCCCAATCATGACTATCAAAAATGTCTCCAGATATTACAAATGTCCCCTGGGAGACAAAACTGCTCCCAGTTGAGAACCACTGGTCTGCAGTAGTGCAGCTTCCATAGGCACCCACTCTTCTTCCCCACTGCAATCACATTACTTCAGGTAGCCTCTCTTCCTTACCCACCGTAGACTACAACAGTGTTCCTCTCAGTGACTCACTGCCTCCCCATACCCTGTACAATGCTGCCTCCTAACACACTGAACTAACCTACCATATACAGGTTAAGCCCTCACTCCTTAGCAATGCATCCTGGGCCCTTAACAATTTGATTCCAACCCTACCTTAAACCCTCACCACCCAACCTACTCTGTTTCTCAGCTGCACAGACCCACAATAAGCCCCTGAATTTTCATATTTACGTGTTTATACATCCTTCAAAGTCTAGTTGAGAAGCCTTCCCCAGCACAACCCTCACAACTCTCTTAATCACTCCTGCCTTAATCATTCCTTATTCAAAGCTTACATAAAACACTTTATGCTATGTACTTTGGCCAAGGGCACTCTGAAATCTATCACAGTGTTTGTACCCTGGCCACCTCTCCCAAGGGCTACTCCTAGTTAGTAACTGAGTGTGGCAGTGATACCAAGGCTGACTCATTCTTGGGAGGCAGGGGACTCACCTGGCCATGTATGGCTCAAGGAGGGCTTTGATAAACCTTAGACTGTCCAGCAGCCTATGATGTTTCTACCCAACATTCTCATCCTTTCTCTTCACCTGTTTCAGATTTACATCACTCTCCCAGCTCTCCTTAGTTTCTCTAACACAGATATTTCTCCTAAATAAAATTACTTCTTGGCATCTGCTTCTTGTAGGACCTAGACTAACAACACACATTAGAATGTTCAAAGTAGAGGCACAGGAAATTCTCCGTACTGTTGTTTGACTAGCATGTGAGTGAGTACATCAATATCTAAAAGAGGTTCTTATGAGTTTTTCCAACAACAAAAAATATGAATACAGAATGGCATGAGTAATAATCCAGGGCTATGTTAGTTCTGGGAAAATAAGAAGTTTAGAAAAGAATAAAACTAAAATTTTCCCAAAATAGACAAAAAGCAATAAAGACATTGAGAGTTTCCATACTTTTATTTCTTGTCTGAACAAGAAGTTACTAGATCAACTCAATAATCAGTCATCAGAGAGCACTAGTGCCTGACATGTTGCAGAATGGCTAATGTAAGAAACTTCAAAAAACTACACAGTGCCACTGAAAGATACTCCATGAGAATACTGTATAAGCTAGATGTAATGTCTGGTTTTATGACATCTGGAAACTGTTTCAACCAAAAGACTGCATTGCCTCAAATCCCAACAAGAAATAGTGAAGTTAACTGTCTAAGTGGCCAAGTTAGTCCCTGAGGGCCTTTAAAAGAAGTGAACCTACTACATAATATGAGAAGGAGGCTACCAGAGGCACAGGGGATTGTCAGGAATAGTCGTGTAAAATTCATACATTCTATCCCGACGAGTACATGCTAACTTATTAAATATTGCTCTCTACTTTCACAAGATTATTAACATTATGAGAAGATATATTATGTAGCCATAAAAAAGTTCATATTAACCTCAAATTTGGCAAGAGTATTTATCAACATTAAAAGTAGATAATATGACATAACAAGGTTAGAGTTTAATATAGGAATATTAAAGCCTGATAACTATACATTATGTGACATTCTATCAATGGATTAAAAACATTGAGTTTGATTAGCCATTATGTTACTTACAGAAAATTTTATGCTTCAGTTCATTATACCTACTATACATTTTGGAAATACATAAATCAATCTCTGTTCAGAGATGTTTGAATCATGAGATAAACACTTATGGGAAGGAAAAATTACAGAGAAGGAAAGATTAGAGAAGCAAGAGTTATACACATGTTAAACAAAGAAAATTTCTGGCAGACTCTTAGCCCCTTCTAGTTCTTGGGCTCAAAACACTTAGGAAGAAAATCGAACAATACTAGTTATGGTTTACTGACTTAGTAAAAGAGAAAAACATGTAAATACCAAAACCTCTAAAAGTGGGAAGAGATTAACCATATAGAAATGAAAACATAAGTTCACATGTTTTGGGTTAATTCAACACTAGCAACTAAATGGAATCAATAAATATGTTGGGTTGTCAATTTTAACAAATGGATATATGGGGATAATATTTTGAAAATACTAATTTGACTTGTTTTTCATACCTTTCCTCTGTAAGTCACATTCTCCAGCAGCCACCAAAGAAGGGAAGGGTAGATGCTACCTCAAATGGGAAGACAGAAAGGCAATGAATGGGTCAACCAAACGAGATGTAAAAGGGGAACTCAGTAGATACTGGGGATGGAGGGCAAGGAAAATAGAGGCAAGGGAAACACATCGTAAGATGCATGTACATTAACTTCTTTATTAAGGGTTAAAATCCTGGAAACAGAAGGCATATTAGATTGTTTAAAAGCACTGCCAAAAGAAGTGCTGACTATGTGGGACTCAAAGAATGGACCCTTTGAAAGAGTTCTCCACACACACCAAATTTAGAGGTGTAGAAGGGTTTGACAAAGGGAGGAACTGAGTTCTTCTTGACTCTCAAATGCCATAGAGAGTTTAAGGCCCTTAGAGGGGTCTGCAAGATTACCAATAGCATCGCCAAACCAGCTGACCTGGAGAGTACTGCTGCAGGACTGTGTATCTTAGGGCTGCACAATGCATCAGCCAGACAAGAAATCAAACAGATATTACAGCCAGAACTCAAAGGGATATACAGCACTAGTGAGAGCCCAGATGGAGATGATCCAGCAAACAATACCAGTGAGCTCTAACTGAGTGAGGAGAAGAAAGGACATAAAATTCGCAGGCCCAGAATTCAGCTGCTGGTACCAGAGGGGCACATAGAGACTCTGGCACAAAGAACATCACCAGACATTGAGGAACTGGAGAACACTACAATTCCTTCACCCTTCTCCCTAACAATATAAAGACCTCAGAACACTTTATGATCCTGTATATGGTCGGTTTTCGTAATTGATCAATGTATGCTTGAATCCAGCAATGTATAAAACAATACACATTAGCAGAAAAAATTGAGATTACGTGCTCATTTCAATATATTCAGGGAAAACATTTAATAAAATGTGACATCCATTCATGATTTAAAGCAAAAAATAACTAGAAAAAGAAGAAAACTCTAAATTACTAAGACTGACTCCAAAAACCTCAACCAGCTAAACTTCAACCATAGCATTTAATGAATTGATAATGGTTAAATTAACTGTCACACTAGCAAAAATAATTTTTTTCCTTGGGGCCATGGTGTTTTATTCTGAAAACAGAATAAAAACTTTGAAAACAAAATGATCCTTTCTAACTTAATGAAAAATATTGTTTTCTGTGCATGAATTATATGCAACTAGAAAAATAGTTCAAATGTCTCCCAAGGTAAAGAGATGTGTAAGTTACATATGCTTCACGAGGCCCTGGGCTCAAAACTAGCGTGAGTTAAATAAAACTCACATGGCAGTTAATGTGTTAAAGCCAGATCATCACATTCAAGTAAACAAGGTAACATAGATAAGTTAGGAAGCAAGTAAGAGCAGAGTCATAAGGTTAGCATTATTGAGTTCCCAGGCTTTGTATCAACATTGATCTGCAAACAGCTCAGCTGGCCCAAGCTTTGGGTACCACAATTTATAAAGACTAACAGCTACTACTAAAGACTACTCTGAGACTAAAAAAAGGAACCTGATATAATGGCAAATGGATTCTAAAACCTACCAGAGGTTCTACAATCTGATGAAACCATTAATCTAAAGAACTTTATTTAATGTCAGAGTTGGGGCAGAAAAAATACATACAATCATAAATAGGTAGCTAATATCTTAGTGATAATATCAAAAATGAAAAAAATCAAAGAAATGTCACTTATCTCATTACTAAGTTAGATTTATAATTGGTTATGATCTCACTACTAAAAAAAAATTTAGATCCTTGTACTATATCACTGGGAAATTTCTGTCTCTACAATGACTGATGTGCTCAACTTAGCCTTACACAAATGCAAAGAAATTCAGTAAGGTAAAACTGTTTTATGTATGAAAATAAATTTTTAAATGTTAATAAATGAATTCTGATAATATCAATAAGTTCTTCAAAAGCAAAGTACATAAATAAATCAGATTAATAATGCATGATGATGACTTAGTCAACTGTATCCAGATTGACACAGTGAAAAGAAAGGATAAACTCCCATTATGACTCTAAAACCTCTTCAACTTCTTTCTTAATTCAAAAAGAGGATATTCAATAATCATTTGAACATAACATTATGAATCAAAATAAGCAGAAACATCACTCCTAATAATGCTTCCCATCTGGAATGTTTTCCATTTCATAAAATAATAAATCAAGCAAACATATTGACCATGACAAATTTGTGGTAGCAAATCTAGGATTTTCCTGACAAACTAAATATTATTTCAAAAAGGTTTTAGAAAAGAGAATATTATTCTTTCCTTTGAAGTATAGATGGTTGTGTAAATATTGGAGTGTGTTTCTGCCATTCTAATGTTGCAAATATTTTATGTTTATCCACAGCAGAGAGGAAGGAAATTGTGGGAGGCATTTCATGTAAATACAACTCCAGATAATCACTTGAAAAAGAGCAAAGAGACTTTCTGAATTTTCTTAGTGACCAAAGCTCACACCCAGGAAGACATCTTAAATCAATTAACCTGAAAGAAGTATTACATTTGGCCTGCAGAGAACTGTGACCAATTTTTATTTAATCAAAGAATAAACAGTGATGACGTTCTGAAACTATTTCTGAATACCTTTCTAAAGGTATCTTGTGTGTCTGTGTGCATGTGCTAAACAAAAGCTAGAGTACTTGGGAATGGTAGAACCCTGTAAACAAATTCCTAGTTCTTGTTTCTTCTTGAATATGTATTTCTCAGAGGAGTTACTGATGAAATGTGATAATATCTGTTTTAAAACAAGTATCCTTAACCTGGGGTTCCATGAACTTAGATGGGAAAAAGTTGCATCTTTGTTTTCATTAACCTCTGATAGTGAACATTTCCTTCAGTTATGATTACAAGTGAAATCACAGGTATTGTGGCTTTGTCACCAATAAAATAATACTTTCATGTTCATTAGAGTTGATGTAACTAGCTGGATTGTTTACACACACTACCACCGCATAAGTATAGTAGCAAATAGACATCACCAATGGAACTTATTATTTAATGCATTAATAAAGAAGTATATATTACTACTTCACGATTTGGCTGTATGATATTTTGATTCCTGTTTTTATTTAATTGGCTTCCTTTTTAATATTATGTATGTTATTTTATGCATTTAAGTTATTATGCTGAAGAATAGAAGTCCTGGGTTTCATCAGACTGTTGAAGAAGTTCATGGCAAAAAAATAAAGTTAAGAACCTCTGTTTTAGAGAAAGAAAAACAAATTAAACACATAGAGCCAGATAATTTATTTCATTTTCTTTCTCCTCAGTGAAGTTTTTACAAAATTTCTTTCTTTGACTCTTGTCACTCTAATGACCATTTTTCACTTGTTGGCACCAGGTCTTTATAGATAGACTCTATGTTTCAAGTGCAATGCATCTTAAACAGATTCAAACTCTCCCCTATTCTGTACTTCACAGATCAATGACCATCCCACTGTCAACAAAACAAACTTTCCCTGTTCAAACCTTACCCGTGAGAGCCTTTACATTTTATATATATTCATTCTCTTTTCCTGCCAGCATTCTAAATTCCAGGACCAAACTTAAGTAAATTCAGGAGATTCCGCCTCAATAGGTCACCAGGTCCGAGTTAAACAGCCTGCCCTACTGTTGGAAACCACACTCCACTTTTATCAGAGGCCCCGCAGGCCACTTTCTGATCACTACTGAACCATCTGACACCTTCAAGAAAGATGCTCTTGGCTGTGCATAGAGGATCGATTTAGCCTAGCAGGCAGAGACATGCTTATCCAGGCTTTAGAGCCTTCCAAACTCCTCTCCCCAGGCAGGAGGGAGTGGCCTCTGGCTTGGGTTCACCTAGGTGTCAGTCCTTCTGGTGGCCCACCCTGAACTCTATATCATCAACCACCAACTCGAAAATTCGAGACCCTCTCCCTAAACGCAGCCCTTAACTGGATCCCAAGAAAATGTCAAAGGTCCTGAGGACGCTTACCAGGCCTCCACATAGGCTGAAGACCGCCGTGAGATCCTCCCGCGCGTTGACCTGGCCGCGGTAGAAGCAGTGGCGCAGGTCTGCGGGCACCGCGCCGCGCTCCTGGGCCTCGCGCGCGGGGGGCCCCAAGTGCACCTCCGTGTAGCCGGCGGCCAGGAAGGCTGCGTCGGCGCTCAGGTTCAGCTGGAAGAGCTGCCCGTAGGCGCTGATGCGATAGTGGGTCCTGAACGGCGTGGGTTCCAGCGCCTCGGGGCTGCGTTTCTTCCTGCTGAAGTGACGGCTCTGAGGGAACACTTCTCCGAACTCATTGACCCGCGCGGGGGTCACCACTTCGTAGGAGGCAAGTGTCCTCACCAGGGCTTCTGCAACCACAGCGATATGGCCACTGAGCTCCCCAAACGTTCCTAATTCCCCAATCCCAAACGTCTTTAACCAAAAGTGCCCGCTAAAGATCCCGGATCCCAATACACCGGAGGACACGACAAATGCACACATGCGGTGGGCGCGCGCGCGTACACACACACACACACACACGTGCGCACTGTGACTGTCCGTGCCCCGCTTTCCCACACCCCCGACTTGCTCCACCCTCCCCAAGCAAAGACCCTACCACTAATGGCCCTGAGCAGCCCACCCCCTTCCCCAGTCCTTCCTCGCTTCCCTGCCGCCGCCAACTCGCGCCCTCTGGGTGCACGCGCCACCCTGCCCCACGCGCCCCCGCCGCGTGGTCCGGGGAGTGAGAAGTGTCCCCGGCGCGCGTGATTCCTCGAAACCCCGCGCAGCCGCGACCTCTGCGGATGCTTCTGACTGACTGATCCGGGAGCCCCTCAGGGCCAGCGTCCCCCGGTGGGCTGAGCCGCTCGCCTCCTCTGTCCGCACGTCCCACTCGGGCCCCCCGCGCCCCCACCGCACCGCCGAAGGCGTCCCGCGGTGACCTTACCTTGCCTGGGGTGGAAGTGAACTTCCCAAGACCTGGTGATGAGGAGCGAGAGCTGGTAAAGCAGCCCCGTCAGCCACTTGGCCACCCTCATGGTTCCACCCAGGGGAGCCCGACCTGGGAGGCCAACTGGAGCCGCCGGCCGCCCAGCCGGCTTCCCCCGCGCTCCGCTGCCTCTCAGCCCTCTCGCGCGCCGCTCTCCGCGCCGGCCGCCGCGGCGCCTCAGCAGCCTCCGGAGCAGCAGCCCGGGCCCCGGGCCGGCCCGTCTCGCCACACCGCCAGCCTCCGCTCGCTGAGCCACTGCTTCATTGCACTTCAGCCCCGCAGCCCCCGGCTCGCCCTCGGCAGCCTCGCTCCTCTTCCTGCGCCCGCACCACGCTCAGAAACCTCTCCTCAGGTCCGGCTCAGCGCGGGGAAGCGACTCGACCTAGCAGGAACGGTGCCAATATAGCCACCCCGAGCCGGGCGAGAGCCCGCCCCTAGGGGCCGTGCCCGGCCAATCAGCGGGAGGCGCGGCCCCGGCTCGCCCGCCCGCGCGCGGCACCCGCAGCCGCAAGCCGAGTGCGGTCCCCGCTGTCTGCCGAGGTGGTCGCCCAACGTGGTGTGCAGCTCTGAGGCCCGACTGGATGCCACCTCGTTACCTATGTAACCTAGCGTGGTACAAGCATCCACACAGGTGAAAGATGCGTGAGGTTGCTAGCTTTTACGATGAAATGACAAGCCATCAGATAGAAATTTTTGTTATGTTGCGTGGTATTTTGGGCTTCCCCAACAAAATACAGCTACGATGGGAAGATCTCACAGGCAGAGGATGCCAACAATAAAGTTTAGTGGCCACATGTCATTTACAAGGGTCCCTGTGTGTGATGGGAACTGATGGGAGTCAGAGTGTTACATAGGTGGGGAGAGGAAGATAAGTGTGCAAACAAGCACTTCTGAATGAGCATTTCTGGCAATTGCCTAAAGAGATTCAAGAAAAGGATCTGAATCTCCAAAGTTCCAGTAACTTATTTTTTCATTCATTTTTGTACTTAATTTTGCATCAAGAGCCACCCAAAACTATATAAATGTCAAGACCCACAAACCTTGGATCTGCCCTTGCCTATGGGTTATTGTTTTAATGAGAGTTTCTGCTGTCAGTTCCACAGTATTCATATATCCTTGGCTTATAATATCCAAATGACCCCAAGTATCCACAATTATCCTCCTCAACAATTATCCTCCTCAACAATTATGGCTCTAAAGCCTGTTGTAGCCAGGTGTCTGTTGAATTGGATAAACCTCAGTGGCAGCGGAAAGCAATCGTTTCAGTACTACTTTCTCATTTCCCAAATCCACCTGTTTGATTTGTAGGTTCCATAATTACTCCTCTCTCTATAACCAGTATGAAAGCAAAAGGGGAGGGGAGGGATCAGACTGTCTTGAAATCCAACCAGGGGATAAAAAGAATATGAAATAAAAAGTAAAGGAATATGTGGGTAAATCTTCACAAACACAAAGGAAAACACTTTCAATTTAGTTCCTGCCTGCCCTACCTCCTCTGAGCTCTCAACAATGGAAATTCAGCTCTCTTTGAATTGACCTCTGATGGAATGCCTCTTCACTTTTATATCCTATGCTTGGCCATCTGTTGTTCACCACAGTCTTGAACAATCTTGTTCAAGGAAAGAGAGTTTAATCTTACATCTCCCAAGGAAATCATCCAGCTTGGTGATGGGAATTCTTCCACAATCACTCCCCTTTTTTTGTACCCCTTTCTCACACTGTCATTTCATTCATCAGAGAATTCCAGATTTCTGGTGGTGTTTTTGTTTGTTTGTTTGTTTGTTTTTTACTTCTAAGTTAAGCATACTGTTACTCTAAACAAAACGAAAGTGGACTTTATTCACACCTGTCTTTAGTGGTTACCTTCAGTACATTATAATTTAAAGTAATTTTAATTACATTGCAGCTCTCAATGCATCTTTACATTAGGAGCCATACCTTCCCTCCTGCAAATAACAGAAAACAAAACTGCACCTGTTTAATTGGGTGACTGCTGACTGCAGGCAAAATAGATATTTCATTTCCATCATTGAGTGTTTGTCACTCAGAGCAGTACTCACGATGGAACATTCGATTTTAAGTCTGCTTTAACTTTTTGGAAATACTGTGTTGAGAATAGGCTGGTTTTCTTTTCCATTTTTAAAGAAATGGGAAGATGTATGGGATGTGTATTCTATGTTATAATCTTTACAATGTTCAGTAAAAAGTATTATTTCTCTCATAGAAGATAAGTGTTAAATTTTCATACAATATCTAAGTAACTAAGCTGAATTTCTACCAATCCTTTTTGACTCCAAATGCTTTTTCATTATACTAGACTGTAAATGTTATGATATTCACATGGTTTGTCTCTCTTTCTTCCTCCTACTCTACTAATGAAAATGTCACGAATAAGCTATGCCATTTAAATCAAGCTATTTCCTCACATTGATAATTAGAACTCCCACTTATAGAATTCTGCTGACATACCAGGCACTATACAAGGGACTTTAGACAGGTTACCTTATGTAATTTACCCATTACCCCTGTGGGGCTCAGAGAAATTAAGTAATTCACTCTGGATCAAATATCAAGCTAGACTCAAATCTCTGTGGTTTCGAATTCCAGACTTTTTAAAAGAAAATTGAACTCTTCATACCAGCTCAAATCTGATGCACAGTTGTAGCCAACAACTCAGAAAATGAAAGTGATAGTTATATCAAATAAAATTTTGTTTGATTTGTAACTCAAACAATCATCAGTACAAATAAAAGCCCATTATAAATACAAGTCATGCAAGCAGCTTGGCACAATGTGGAAAAAATATTTTCTATCTTTCAAAGCAGGAATGTGCTCACTATCTCAGGGTTTGATAGACCTTGTTTTATAATCCTAATTCTACTCTAATCAGCTGTGTAATGTTGAACAATTTACCTAATGTAAGCCTACTTTTTCTCAGTTGTAAGATGGAGATAATAATAGTAATCTTGTACAGTTGTTAAGATGATGAAAAGATATAATACAGGTAATACATTTGGCATAACACTGGAAAAAATTTGTTCTCAATGCATGCCCATGCTGATTATGATCTTTATTACATAACAATAGGAGAATGAATGTTCATGCCAAAAGGAACAACTATTTGAACACTGACAGCTTTTCTAATATTAGTAGGTAGGATTTAGGGTGGTCAAACTTCATGGTTTACCTGGGACTGGGGAGTTTCCTGAGATACAAGACTTACAGTTTAGCACTGGAAATCTTGGTCAAACTTGGATGAGTTGGTCTCTCAAGTTCACAGTTTCTCAACCAAGGCACTATTGACATTTTGGGGTGGATGATTCTTTGTCATTGGGGGCTGCCCTGTGCATTGTAGGATGTTTAGCAGCATCCTTGGCCTCTACCCACTAGATGCCAGTAGTACCCCGCCCCTGTTGTGACAACCAAAAATGATTCCAGACATTGCCAAATGTCCCCTGAGGGAAAAATTGTCCCCAGTTAAGAACCACTGCTCTAGTAGGGGGAGTGAATTGAGAAATAGTACATGTACGGAAATAGATTTCGCACGAGACCCCATAGACACTGCTCTATTCTTAATTACGAATAGCCAATTGCTTAGTAGAAACTCTTCACATATTCTAACAGATGTGAAAATTACCCATCAGTGTGATTAAAGCAGTGCAAGTTGTAGTCATTTTGTTGATAATTTAAAAGCATTGTCATTGTTTTCAGGTATACAGAGAAGATTCAGTCTCCTCTGCCCAAGCGCTTACTATACTCTATTTACTTGTCTATATTCAATACTAGATTATAAGAGGCATGGGAGGAGGGACTATAAACAGGTGTTTGAGGCAGTATCCCCAGCACCAAATGCTGTGCCCATCATGGAATAGAAATGAATGAAATATTCATTGAATGAATAAATAAAAATATTGAAATGTATATAACCTAGGGATAATTAAGCATATTACCAGCAAATCTTATCATCTCTGTGTTTTAAGTGGGACATTTATACCATTTACACTTAATATAATAATTAATATGATTACATTCAAGTCTGTCATCTTGCTATTTGTTTTCCATTTGTCCTATCATTCTTTGTTTCTTTTTTCCTCTTTTCTATCTTCTTTTTGGGATAAATGAATATGTTTCACAATTCTATTTAATCTCCTTTATTAGCTACAATTCCTTGTAAATATATATATATATATATAACATATCTGTTTACCTTCAAGTGATAGTATGCCAATTCAGTTTCTTTCCTCCAGTCTTTGTAGTTTTGTCATACATTCAACTTTTACATATGTTATAAATCCCATATTGCATTGTTGTTATTTTTATTTAAACAGTTACTTCCATCTGGTGTCAATTTCCTTCCACCTGAAAAGCTTTCCTTAACATTTCTCATATTGCAAATATACTGGTAAAGACTTCTTTCAACGTCTGTACATCTTAAAAGTCCTTATTTTACCTTTATTTTTTAAGCCTACTTTTTCTGGGTATTTTTTCCTATGTTGAAAATTGTTGGGGATTTTTCTTTTAGTACTTTGATGTAGCTTTACTGTTTTCTTGCTTCTTGCTAGATTTTTTTTTCTAACAAAAACATCTATCATTAGTGAAAAATCTCTTATACTCATCTTCTGTATATATGGTATCTTTTAGTTTGCCTGCTTTTAAGATTTTCTCTCCATCACTAGTTTTATGTAATTCAATTATAGGCTGAATTAATGTGGTTTTCTTTATATTTCTTGTGCTTGGAGTTCATTGAGCTTTTTAGGAACTATGGCATTATTATTTTTATCAAATTTGAGAAATTTGGGGCCATTATTTTTTCAAAACTTTCTTTGTTCCACTTCTCTCCTGCTTCAGAAGCTTCAGTTAAACATACATCAGATTGCATGAAGTCCCACAACTCTCTGAAACTATGTTTATTTTTTTAAATTCTCTTTACTTTCTGTGCTTCATTTTGAATAATTTTATTGCTATATCTACAAATTCACTAATCTTTTCTTCTACCATGTCTATTCTTCCATTAATCCTATTTGATGTACGTTTCATCTCACATATTGTGGTTTTATCTCTAGAACTTTAATTCTTATTTTATATCTTATGGATATATTATATTATGGATATACATATTATGAATCTTATTTTGTATCTTACATGCCTCTAGTTTACTTTTTGAACATAAGGGATGCAGTTATAATAATTCTTTTGATGTCCATTTTAACATATGGGTCAGTGGGTTAGTTTTGTTTAATCAATTTTTTCCCTCATTATGATCATATTTTCCTGCTTCTTTCAATGCCTGATAATATTTTACTGGATGTCATGCATTTGTTCAAAATGCACTTAGGTTACTTCGAAACAAGTTGTTTCTGGTCTTGTTTTTAAGAGCTGTTAAGCAAGGGTATGTCAGTGCTCACTCTAGTTAATTATCCTCCACTACTGAGGCAAGACCCTTCTGTGTACTCTACACAGTGCCCATGAATCAAAAGGTTTTCCAATCTAGTTAGCAAGAATAGGCTATTCCTGGCTCTGTAAGAGCCAGGGGCACTATTATCTATAATCCTTTTAGGTGGTTCTTTCCCTGTTCTTGCATAGTTTCTTTACATGCATGTGCACTATTTTTAAAGACTGAAATACTTCATATTCTTGAAATATGAAAAAGTTAATTTAAACGATGAATATTGCTGTATACATCAGGATAGTTAACCTTCACCTCCTGGAAATTGTGGTTTTATCTTTTTTTAAAGAAAAATGAAAACTCCTAGATCATGTAACAGTTATCATAAACCAATGAGGTAGAAACCATGTGGAGGAAGTAAAGACAATATTCAGAGAGGAGCAAGAAGGCTCAGGGGAAGATAGCAAGTAACACCAGAAAAAAATAAGATTTCTGAAGGTGAGTCCTGACCTTGTTTTGTGAAAACTATATTCCTGTTGTGGAACATCATAGATTGAGTAAGTGAGCAAGCTGTCAGCAGAAGTTCTCCTGGACCAAATTTTGTCTACAGAAGCAAAGGAAGTGGGCTATGTAAATAACAACAAAGAGGAGCCAGAGCTGTAGGAAGCAGTCTGCTTCTCTGACAGCAGAGAAGGAAAGAGGCTACAAAGCTATTCTGCACCTCTCACCCCAGTAAATAGCTGGTCCAAGAAAAAAAAATCCATTTAATTCAAGCATGAATTTTATTTTTTAAGATTGCACATAATAAATGCAAATTTACTGTAAGTAAAAAATGTGAGAAAGAACATCAAAATGTACCTACAGTTGAAGAAAACACACTGGGAAAATATTGCTATGGAGCATATTAAAGTTGTCATCAAACATTTTGTCATGGATTTTTAAAAAATTAATGAAATAACTACTTTTGAAATAATGCATCACAGCAGAAATGTAGGAACTCTGGGAAGATATACAAAGACAATAGGAAGAAGTAAAATATGGTCTGGCAGAACTCAGAAAAGAAGTAGAGGAGTGGGGAAATACCTTAACAAAATAAAATTGAAAATAGCACAAGGGAGGATAGAAAATACATAATAAGGAATATAGATAAAATGGGAAAATTACTACATTGTAATGACAATAAAGAGAAGAAGGATGGAAGGAAGAAAGGGAAGGAGGGAAGAAAGAAAGAAAAAAATAAAGAGAACACTGTAAAGAAAAGATGTGCATTGGAGACCCACATATAAAGACGTGTTTGGAATAGTTCTTGAAGTAAAAAATTAATGAAATGAACAGAACAAATTTTAAAGTTATAATTCAAGGTGCTTTGTTGAAATAAAAGACTTAAATCTTCTTATTGGACAAACATACTGGGTAGAAAGGAATTGACCAAGAATGGTCAACATGAAGACATTTCCTAGTAAAGCCACTGAGCTTTAAAATGAAGAATATATTTTTGCCTGTCCAGGCAAAATAAATATTATTTATGAAAGAAAAAAATTAGGTCATAGTCATATTTCTTCACAGCAACATTCAACAGCAGAAGTCATCAGACAACATTCAAAATATGAACAGTATCTTAGTATGTATATGTATGTGTGTGTGTATATATATATAGGAAGAAATATATATATACACACACACATACATACTCAATAAAAGAAACATGAGTCAAGGATTCTATCCAACTAAGCTGTCTTTCAAGTAGAAACTATAGACAAACAGTTTTGAATACACAAGAACTCAGAGAATATAAGATTATAGTAAACTTAAGAACTGCTGAAGACACTGTCAAAAGAGTGAAAAGTATGGGAGAAATTATTTGTGATACATTTATCTGACAAAGATTTATATTCAGAATATATTAGAAAAAAAGGTCCTTTAAGTTAAAAAAAGAAAACAAAATCCCTTTTTCATATTACGATATATAACCTGTTTGTTGCACAAATATTATAATATTTATATATTATATAAATTATAATATAATCCTATAGGATTATTTAGTAGAAGTATTTTTTCTAACACAATGGGTTCACACTGAGACATCAATTCATTTTCCATACAGAGTGGTGTTCATAGTCCAATAAAAATAACATGTAATTGGAAGAGTCAACTGCTTTAAAGGAAAATATCTTTTTTAAACAAAACAGTTGTTTTTGTTTAAATAGTCCTTATATTGGAATTATACAAAGCATAATGAACTGATGTGTCTTGCTCCTGAAAATTGGTCTCTTAGCCAACTGTTCTTGAAAACAAGTTCTTGATAGTTTATGGTCTAAGATCCATGTAAATAAAGTACTTTCCTCTAGACAAAGTATTTAATAAGTAGTATCAAAATTATAGCAATCTATTAGGGATAGAAAAGGTTTAAAAAAGTATTACCACTAAGATTTTTTTTTAATTCTACACTAATGCAAAGATACACTGTATTTAGAAAAAGCAAACATAACTTTATTTTAAGTAGGTGTTAAATCAAAAATAGACACTATGTGGCATTTATCCAGTAGAGGTTTTTTGGAGGAGGGCAGGAAAAAATGGCAGAAGATCAGAACACACAGAAGCCAGTCTTGGAGTTTACCCCAGGGACATGATTGAATGCCAAATAAGGTGGAATACCACCAGCATGGGGTGAAAATAAGGCAATGAGCCTTAGGAAGCCAGTGAAGGAAAGGATGGCATCATTCCAAGGACAGAAGAATAAGGAGTTGTTCTCTCCCTATCCAGCTTGAGTTATAAAACTTTGGAAGCAATGGGAGGAGCTAAAATTATAACTCTGTTCTAAATCCATCAGGCTAACATGATGATGATTGAATGGTTTAAATATAAGACTAGTGATATGTTTGCAAAGAGTCAAGTAAATGCCTGCACTCAGGAGAATATGACACCGAGCAAAAATTCATGCAGTCTTTTTCATTCCAGTATATATCACCACATTTTTCAAAACTTATAACCATTTATTTAACAAAAATATGGACTAATTAGAGTGATGCTCAAGACATTGTCACACCGGGAAGTGCATCAAACTTCTTCATTTTTAACATCTTAATTTGTTTTCTTACCTATGAAATGAGAAGATTGGACTGTATAACTTCTGTGACCATTTACATACCTAACATTTTATTTCTCTGTAATTGTATGATTTGTCATAAAGTATAAAATATACAAGATCTTCAGGGAATGGGAGAGGTCATAGGCTGCAGAAGTACAATATGAATACTGAATCTTTGTTATCAAAGGGGGGCAGCAAAAAGTGAATGTTACTTTGGGATATAATATAGGAGCTTGAAGAAATTCCTTGTTCTTTGATGAAACAAAATAAGTTGGAAACCAAAAACTGAAGTCAATTTTTTGGCATCCAAACTAGGTCTATGAAGCTCAGATGAATTACATGTAGTCAATCAAGTTTTTCAAACAGGTTGGAGAGAAAAGTGTGCATGACATGATTAATTTTGAGAAATTCTGTAGAAATAGAATTTATGCACACTGCCTTCTTAGTTCTATCCTTCTACATTATACACAGATATAGAAACTTAATTATTAGTTTCTATATTTGAAATCAATTCTTAGAAATGCAATCTCCATTACTGCGTATTCTCACCTACACAAATTGAAACCAATAATATATTTTATGGAAAAGTGTGTACTTTTTACAAAATAAGAAAGATATTGTATGAAATAAGTATAATGCTATATTGTTTTCCAATTGTTTTCTATTTACCTAATTTTATTTGCGAGTGCAATAAAAATTGTTCGAAAAGTTTATGTTTCAGAGCCCAGTTATGAGCCATATAAGTAATTCACTTTTTGATAGCCCATTGACCAACTTGCATGCTTATGTACCAAACTTGCTTTCAGTTTAGTATTCAAAACTCAAATACACCTTTCATTGAGAAATTTAAAAATTTTTTGCTAGTGACTCTGAAAGCAATTTGAAAAGAAAATTTCTATCTGCTTTAAGAAAAAAAGATGTCTTTGGTATAACTGCTTTAAGGTGAGGATATTCATGTGGATTTATTTGGCATGTTTGTTAAATTATTGTTATTTCAGTGACTCTGAAAGCAATTTGAAAAGAAAATTTCTATCTGCTTTAAGAAAAAAAGATGTCTTTGGTATAACTGCTTTAAGGTGAGGATATTCATGTGGATTTATTTGGCATGTTTGTTAAATTATTAATTCATGTCTTATAAAATTTCTCCATTATGAAGCCTCTCCAGACTCCCCCAGGTAAAGACATTTGTGCTTTTTATACTCTAACTATAATTTAGCGCTTTAGGTTATAATTATGTATTTATAGGGCAGGGGCAAGAGCATGATCCCCATCATATAGTATAGTAAAAACAAAATGTGCTGTTTTGAATTAATATTAAATACAAAAATATTCTTGCATTTTGGAACTATGAGCATAATTTATCTATATACACACATATATGATATAATCTACTTGAGACAAATTATTCAATGTATATAATTAAAAGATAAAATCATCTTCAGTCTGACATAGCAAAATTAAGTGAATGCACAGGAATTACTTTGAAAATATAATACATCAGCCTAAGGGATGCCTTACATAGTATTTCTTCACTTACATGGTTTTATATAATGAAATGCTATTCTAACTTACCCTGCCCTTTGAGATGATGCTTAGAATACACAAGTGTTGCTTCAATATAAACCAGATATTATCAACACTTCATCTTTTCTTCATTCTTACAGAAGGAAACAAAAAATTCTAACATGCACATTAAGCTTGTGCCATATGAACATATAAACTATGAAAATACCTAGATCTCCATTTCCTCAAACAAATACAAAATAAGGAGTGGCAGGCTAAGTCACCTATTCTTTTTTTTTTTTTTGTCCTAAGACAGGATCTCGCAATAGACCAGGCTGGAGTGCAGCGATGTTATCACAGCTCACTGTTACCTCCAACTCCCGGGCTCAAGCGATCCTCCTGCCTCAGCCACCTGAGTAGCTGGGACTCCAGGCGTGCACCACCATGCCCAGCTTAAGTCATCTATTTTTGACAGTGGTTTTCCATGATTTTGGATCAGACTTCACTGGATTGAAATGTTTATTAATTATTCTTATTTGTGCTTTGTCTCACCCAGTGTAAGCTATAATGAAGGTCGGAGGAGCAGGGTGGGGAGCCAGAACTGTGTGTGAAATCTGGAACCACATCTGTCAGTGAGAAATTTGAGGCAGGGTTCTGCAATTATTGTTACAAAATCCCACCTGTGCATTTATTTAAATTCCCTATCTCTCACTGTGTCTCTAATTTAGTACAGTACTCAGGGTCTGGCTCTTCCAGATTGGTCCT
Source organism: Cheirogaleus medius (assembly GCA_008086735.1). Lineage (NCBI taxonomy): Eukaryota > Metazoa > Chordata > Mammalia > Primates > Cheirogaleidae > Cheirogaleus > Cheirogaleus medius. The sequence goes on along the minus strand of VBSM01002616.1, from coordinate 25,106,894 downwards.
AGCATATCTATTTGTGGGGTCTCTCTCTCCCTCTCTCTCCTTCTCTCCTTCCCTTCTTCCCTCTTCCCTCTTTCTCTCTCTCCCTTTTTTAATTTTAATGTAACAAGAGTAAGGGGATATACCCACTTCTGTGGGATTGGTTCATCCCATTGAAATTCGGAAACAATTCTTCCAGTTTGTTGTTGCATTAGGACTGTTAGATGGGTTCATTTCAAGATGCTATCTTCAAAAAAATGGGGGAGGAATATTGAAATATGAGCTAAAATTAAATTACTTTAAGAGCTAAAGTATTTCCAGAGGGACAGGAATAGTCAACTAAGAACAGGGGAGAGGTAAAATAAAATGAGGGGAATATCTATTCAACTTTGCAAAAAGGAAATCATTGCTGGTGGAGCCAAGTGTGAAACTGAAGTAGAAAGTAGACCAGGAGGTGAGGCAGCGGAGACAGTGAGCATGGACAGGTGACTAAGTTATGACTGAGTTATGGAGAGAGAGTGATCTCTGAGAGGCACAGGGTTGAAGAAGTGCTTGTGTTTTCTAAACATTTTGAAGACAAGAGTGTCTTGAGAATAATTGAAAACTGATGGGATGGCGCTAGTAGAGAGGCAGCAGTTGAAGCTTCAGGGGAGAAATGGGAGCAAGAAGAGGTATCCTGGGAAGTGGTGGGTGCACTGGGCATGGACAGAAAGAGAGAAATCCAGCCGGTATAGAGCGGGTTCATTAACACAATTCAAATAAATATGTCAGTGTGGTAGTGGGACATTAAGGAAATTCCTGTGTTGGACTTCGATTTTCTCTGTGATATAGGCAACTAAGTTACCTTCTGAGAAGGAAGATGAAGACATGGTAAGAATTTCAGGTCAATTGGGAAGATTTGAGACATCTTTTGGTCCTGATGAGGCCACCGAGGAATATCACGGGGGAAACAACAAAAGACGGCCAGGCAGTATTGAGAAGCTACCTAAGGTGGAAGAAGTTTGTCCTGTTTAGGCCATTTTCTCCAGCAGGACGAAGCCCTCTAGTAGAAAAGATATTAAGGAAACATAAAATGGCCTCCTTTGTCTGGTTTATTTCACTTAGAATTATGTCTTCCGAGTTTACTCGTGTTGTCGAATATGGCAGGATTTCCTTCTTAAGGCTCAATAACATTGTATGTATACACTACACTTTCTTTATCTGTTGTTCCATAGATGGATATTTAGGCTGTTTCTATATCTTGCCTATTGTGAATAATACTGCGATGAACATAGGAGTGCTAATATCTCCTCAAGATCCTGATTTCAATTCCTTTCAATATGTATCCAGAAGTGAGATTGCTGGATCATGTGGTAGTTCCGCTTTTAAATTTTGAGAAACCTCCATACTGTTTTTCATAGAGGCTATATTTTATATGCCCATTGACAGTGTATAAAATTTCCAATCTCTCCATGTCCTCACCAGCACTTACATTTTGGTTTTTTTGATAATAGCCATTCTAGCAAGTATGAGTTGGTATCTCATTGCAGTTTGGATTTGTATTTCCTTGATGATTAGTAAGTGACGTTGAGTTTTGTTAAGACGGTAGAGCTCGTGTTAAGTGTTCTTACCACAAGAAAAAAAAAAGAAAGAAATCAGACCAAAAAGAGTAAACATGAAATGATTCTAGAAGGGGCAAACTATTCAATAGTGAGAGATAGTAATCAGTGGTTTCCTGAGGATGTGAGATCGGGGAGGACAAGGGGAAGGGTGATTGTAAAGAAGCACAAGGTAACTTTCGGGGTGATGGAAATGTTCATTATCATGACTAGTGATGGTTTCACCTGTGTATATGTATTTAAAAGCTTATAAAATTGCATACATCAGATATGTGTAGTTTATTATATGTCAGTTATACTCCCGATAAAATGTAAGATAAAAATTTAAAAATAAAATGCGGATTCCTAAGATTAAACCACTTAATGGAAATTGCAGGTTTTGCCAGCCTTTAAGACCAATTTAAATACATGAATACTGAAGTTTCCAAAGGGCATCCAAGATTTCTCACATTTCTGGATAATATCACTGTAATTGATGTAATTGATTCCTTTCCCGTTCCCTTCCCTTCCCTTCCCTTCCCTTCCTCATTGGAAGTAGAGGTCACATCTTTCTGACATTGTATCACAAGGACCTAGCAAGGCCGAGCACACAGAAAACTTAATAAATGTTGATAAGCTTTTATTGAAATCAATGCTAAATGGAAGGATTTCTTCAGTCCTCTGTGAAAATAAAATGCTGGCTGCTTGTCTTCAGGACCAAAAGAAATCAGTATAAAGAAAAAAGAAAAGTAGATTATATACTGGGAAAATGCATATGGAAAGACATAAATGTGCTTTAAATTTATTACTTTTTTACAAGAATATACACTTAAAGAGACCCAGATATACTTACTGAAAAGTGATGATTGCACTTAATTGATGTATCAGGTGAGCAGTCCAAGAAGCAGTAGCCAAATGATGGAGGGCTGGCCTCTGGAAATGAAGTCCATACAAATAAAATTTCACAGCCTTAATTGATGTTGCATGGACTTAATCATAAAACCAGAACTAGTATTAGTAATAATAATAAACAAAACATTCAGCAGTGCTTATTATGTGCCATGTTCTGGGCCCAGCACTTAAGTGAATTCTAATTTTATCTTCCCAAAAACCCTGTGAGACAGGTGCCATTAGCATCCTCTTTTTGCAGATGAGGGAACTGTTACTCAGAGAGGTTAAATAACTTACTCGTGATTAGAGATCTAGTAAGTGGCAGAGTTAATATGGACTCAGTTTTCCATCGCCAGAATCCACACTCTTCACCACACTGTCTTTCCATCCAGTGTAACTCCTTCGTTATCAAATGCAGAAACTGAGACTCACAGAATACAGTAACTTGTCTGTTTTCATTCACTTTGTTAATTGCTGAACCATGAACTCAAGTCAGGTCTCTTCATCCCCACTCCAGCAATGTCTTATCCATTCTGAAAGCCTTAAGCCTGATACATTAATTCCTGGTATTTAAAACTTTACCCAACTCCAATTTGTTGACTCATGAATGAAATTCACCCCTAGTTAAGTGACTGGATCCATTTTCCATCTTAATACCGTCAACCAAACTGAACTTGATCTCTTTTAATTCATGACTTAAGTAGAGGATATATTTTTAACTCAGATATTGCGGAGAAATTTTTTCTTAATACTCTTTGTTTTCCCCAATATTATAATGTGAGAGGAATAAGGAGCAAAGACCACCATGAGAAGAACTTGGAAGAATACAGAAAAAGTATTAGCAAAATATTGCTCTGTGGCAAGCAATCACCTAAGCTCTTGAAATTTATTATCTCATTTAATACAGTATTGTACCACACAATAGATGGTACAATTAGTATTCCCACCTTCCTGTTGAGGAAAGTGAGGTATAGAGAGTTCCTGTCATATAGCTAGGAAGTGACAGAGTCTGAATTTAGATGTTGGCTCTCTGGCTCCACAGCCCATACTCCTACTGAGAACCTTTTCGTTCATATTCACACTTATGAATATAAAAGTATGCTAAATGGGACAGCTCCAGTTTTCTTGTAATCTCCAGCTGAGGTCTCAACTCTGAGGTTAATGAATAAAAAGCACCATGCCCACAATTTAAAGGACACATCATCATAGGACTTACTCAGAATTTGCCCAACCATTCCAGAAGCCATCATCTCTAACAGTTTATGCAAGATAAGGCTAAAGACTCTTTATTTTTATTTTTTTTTAATTTTTTTGAGACAGAGTCTCACTGTGTTGCCCGGGCTAGATTGCCATGGCATCAGCCTAGCTCACAGCAACCTCAAACTTCTGGGTTCAAGCAATCCTTCTGCGTAAGCCTCCCGAGTAGCTGGGACTACAGGCATGTGCCGCCATGCCCGGCTAATGTTTTATATATTTTTAGTTGGCCAATTAATTTCTTTCCATTTTTAGTAGAGACGGGGTCTCACTCTTGCTCAGGCTGGTTTCGAACTCCTGACCTTGAGCGATCCGCCCACCTCGGCCTCCCAGAGTGCTAGGATTATAGGCGTGAGCCACCACGCCCGGCCCTAAAGACTCTTTAGAGAGAAGTTCCGTCCAGGGGAATTTGTAGGATGCATCCCTGGTGTTAGGGAGCGAAAGAGAGTCTTTGGATAGATTGATTGGGGTGACATCCCCATAGAAAAGTCAGGTGGCATCTCAACCTGAGATAGATACTTCCTGGGCTGCATGAACTGTTAGGATTACCCGGATAATTGAAGAATGAATTATGATAGGCTTTGAGAGAACCAAACAAATCCCTGGAATTTGGAGGGCAGAGAGTCTAGGTATGTGACTCACCTGGAGTAGTCTTGGGGTGGTGTATGATTGCACTTGCCCTTGGTTGCTGAGTGAGCAGAGAGGAAAAGGCAGTAGTGGGAGTGGCCAGCTTGCATCTCCAGAGTTTGCCAGGCTAGTGTGCATGAGTTCTAGTGGACCAAATGAATGTCACTGAAGTAGGCCAGACCCTGGGTGGAAAGAGTTGTCTGATGGAGAAGGGAATCCAGGAGAGAAAGACCATGTGGGGTCTACCTCCAGGAAAGAAGCCTGAAAACCTAAAGGTTTCCCTGAAAGGTAAGCTGGAGAGAGTATCACTCACGACAGAGAGTGGTAATATGGAAGTTCTCCAATCTTTGGGTGTGGGTCTCAGAGGTCGCCACAAAAGAGCCTACATCAGAGGAAGAGTAGCATTGGGGCACCTGCCCTACGGGAGCAGCCAGATGACAACAGCAGCATCAGTCAAATAGCAGTCCTTTTCCTCCTCCTGACTGTCAAAATTATTACCTAATCAACTGTCTTTGAAGTCAATCTATTTAACAAACTGCTTCCCTCTTAATCTGCAGTAGCTTCTTAGCTGGTCTCCTTATCCCCAGCCTATCAGTTGTTTATCCAATATTTTTAATGCTGTCAATAATATTTTTCCAAAAATTACTACTTCCTTGCTCAAGCCATTTCATGATACCTGCTCCCTCCCAATTACGACTGAATTCTTCTGTATTCATGGATAAGATTCAAGAATCCTTTCTCTGTATTCAATTCCCAACATACAAGTGTTTTGAATAATATTTGGCGCCGTTACGAAGGGGAAAGTTTTAAAGAATCTTTAAGAATACATTTTGGTCCCCCAAAGTTGACCATGTACTTTTTACATGACTACCCAAACTTGCCATGGATGTCACAACTCTCTGTCTTATGCCCGTCTCTCAATCTGAAGCATTTCCATTCCCCCAGTCAAAATCCAACTCACCCTTCTCAGCTCAGCTCAAATATCACCGCTTCTTAAAACTGCTACCTAATTCCCCCAGTTGGAATCAGTTAGCCCTTTGTCTGTGTTTCCTTTGCCCTTTCTGTATTCTTTTGGTTTTGACTTTATTTCATTCTGTTTTATATTATGGTCATGTAGGCAAGACAAAGCTGAAAATTTACATCCACTGTAAGTTTGCAACATATTAAAGAATAAAAGGAAAGAACTTGGAAGATTCTAGTTGCATGCAAACTCAAAAAAACTGCTTGGAAGAAGTGACCAAGACCCTGAACAAGTACAAGGTCAAACAAATCTGACCGGTTGGAGTGAGGTCTTGAGATGGACCTGAGTGAACAGTGTGGAGGGACTAAGACACCAACCTGAGGCACTAGCGGAAATGTTTCAGGGACTGAACTCAAGGGATCAGTTAACAGTGAGCTACCCCTCACAACAATGGGTTTAGAAGCCTCAGGTGAAGAATTTTCAAAAAGGGAGCCTAATAAAGGGTTTGTTTTTTTTTATCTCAAGGGCACTGCAAGGAATGTTATTTGGGAGTTGGTTAAGAGTTATTTCATTAGAAGGAAGAAGGCTATTTCTTACCTCAGCTGAAGATGAAAGTGATAGAAAAAGAGAAAGTATCGACAAGCACGAGAACATGGGCATGATGCCAAAGGGACCCATGTCATGGCAGTCAGCCCCTAGGGGAGTGGCAAGGGGCCGGGCAATGGAGCATGTGGGGTCAGGGTGTGCACAGGCACAGAGGAAATGGAACCAACAGGGCAACCATGACTGTGATGCTGTGAAGTGTCAGTCGCAGGGCCCTCGGATAATTTGCAGAATTCAGAATTACGGAAACAACCACACGTGGCTGCACTGAGGAGACACTCTGAAAGTCACAAGAAGCATGCATAAACCCCTCTGCCAGGGCATGGGGTTTGGATTTGCGTTTTAGTTACTTCTCACTGCTATATCCCAGCACAGGGGAAACTGTAGTAAAGCGTTACAATTGTAGGCACTTAATAAATGTCTACTGAATAAATAATAAACACGTTGCCGTTTTCTGTTGGAGATTTCCTTACCAGTTCTTGGAAAACAGCAAATCTGGCAATTCTTACTTTCATACTAGATCCTTCGTTTTCCATGTATTAAGCATCTATATTTTTGTCTGCTGAACATGCCCCTTTCCCTTCCTCTAGTAATGCAACTCCCTGCTTTTGGGGAACTTATGCTTCCCTGCTCCAACTATTTGACGCTAGTGAGGCTGCCAGTCATGGGTATGTGAACCAGCCTCACCATTCAGGTCCTGCTGTTTTTAGCAACCGGAATTGGTGTCAAAGATTGGTACAAGATTCAAACATGGTTAATCAGGATTATTCCATAGAAATGTTATATATGGAATAAGGAGATAGAAACCATGTCTTTTCTCGCAGCCATGAAGTTATCATGTTTACAGCCTTGGAGCTGCTGCTATCAGTCATTTCTCTACCATGTGGAGAAAGCCTGTTTGAAGGAGGGAAGAAAGAAGGCCACCAAAGACAAGCTTAGGGTGGTGTGTGTGTGTCTGTGTGTGTGTGTGTGTGTGTGTGTGTGAGAGAGAGAGAGAGAGAGAGAGAGAGAGAAGGAGAAATAGGAGACAGAGAAAGAAAGAAAATGAAAGTTTTATTAAGAAAGTAGTAATTTGAAACTTGAATATTTGTTTACATTTTCTTTATTAACATTTTATGCTATTTAAACAAAAATTATTTTCTTAAATCAAAAGAAAATACAAACATTTATATAATAAAGCACATATTGGGAAGACACATGTGAATGTTTATCGTCATTTAGCAGAGCCAGCCTCGCCAGACTTGCCTGTTTTAGACTGTTTGTTTCCACTCTATCACTACGTGTGACACTAATGAAGATTCTAGCTTCATAGTCCATATGCTAGAAGCTGCATTGTTTTTTGTAACACTCTGGAGTCCCACTATAAATATTTAAAGTATGTCAAGCTCGTTATCTACAAAAGAGTTTCTGGGCAAGACGTGAGCTCTAAAACTCTCTTAGAACATTAGAAAAGAGAGTCATTATAAAATCATAAAGCTTTGTAAAATTCAGGCTGACTTTATTTTAAAAGTTGTTTTTGATTTTTCTCATATATCTTTCTTTGTATATCTTGGTTCTGACCACATAGTCTTGCTTAATATTTCACCACACTCATTCTTAAAAATCAAAGAACTTAGAGAAAAAGAAACCCCAAAATCTTGGGATGAAAACGAGAGAAAGAATAAAATCACAATTGTCTTAAACCACCAACGAATTTGAAAGTTGAATTATTCAAGGAGGCAAATTTTCTGGATTCCAGCTCTATGCTGCAAGAATTGGAAACAGATAACAGAGCCATTGTTATATATTCTTCACTGCCAGCCTTTGCTGCCACCACAAAGCACCCAGTCTCTGTCCCTATTGCCAGTCGGCAAGAACCTTGCATGGGAAATAACAAGCAGAGTCCCTGCGTTTGTTTTTAAGTGCTGACACACCTTTAGACTTCTAAAAAGATGCTTCTCCATCCCAAATGTCTCCCAATTAATTTGTGTGATAATGTGCCAGGTAAGATTTGCTTTCATCATTTTTTTCAGTTAGCCACACCATGGCAAATATAAAGATTGGATATAATGTCAGATAGTTTTTGAAAAATGCATGCAATTCCCATCATTTCTCTCCAATTTGTAATTTTTAAATTTACATTTTACCCTAGCTTCACATAAACCATAGACTCTCTCCAATTTTATTAGCTTTATTACAAATTTTGATGCCTCCTAACTCCATTTTTTTAAATAATTGAGGCTTCAACAAAACAGTGAAGGAACTTTTTTTTTTTCTTTCCCTTCTTTTCAAACAAACTGTTTTTTTACTTTTTGAAATTTTCTGCCCCTCACTTCAACAAGATGGTCCACGGGATTTTTTTCTTACATGATGCCTCGTCTCTATGTAATTTGAGGAGCCCTGAGGAACAGCCCTGACCACAATGTTAATTTATTTTTTTCTCTCTGCAGACTACCTCGCATTAAGTCCTACATCTCTAGAAAGCCCCGTCATATTTCAGGGAAATACCTGAAAGGAAAGAGAGGAGGAAGAGGAGAAGTTGGAGAGGGCTAGTCACTGCCTGGGAAGGGCAGGCCCGAATAGGGGCATCTCATCAACACCAAGCAAAGAAAACACTGAAAAGACGTAGCATCAAAAATGAAGTGAGTTTTTCTTCAGACTTAGGGGATGTGGCGCATGGGAAAGTGCTGCTGCACAGCCTGGTGTAACAAGCTTCACTGCAAGTGTTTCTGCCCTTTCTTCCCTCCTTTCCAGTTCTCCACAGAACAGGGAACGAGACTGATGTGGAATGCCACTAAGACCCTAAAAGGTGCATAAATGTCCACATTTCCAACACTAATTTGGATGTAAGCACACTCAGTACTAAGCTTGCAGCACACTTGTTCTAGACAATGCATGTCTAATAAAATAAGTTTGGAAGGACTAAAAGTTCCTACTATATCTCTCAGCTAAAATTACATGCAGATGCTGCTCAGTGCTTGTATTAACTTGTAACTGTGAACAAATTATAAGGTTTTAAGATCACAGAAAAGTTTTTGAAGTTGAAAATAACCACCATTACAGACAAAATAACCTGTCACTTCTTTTTGAGTTCAGGGAAATGAAATGTTGGTAAGAAAACAAAACATTCTGGCTTTTTGCCAGAACATAACATTACATTCTCTCATATGCTTCTAAAGTGCTTATCTTAAGTGTCAGCAAGTGGCTGTTTGTTTAAATCCATCTCCGTTTAAAATATTTAAGATCTTTTTAATTGACAATACGGAGTGTCTGGTATATATAAGATTGCACATGTTAGCTTTGTTCTAAGGGCAATAGCATCTGAACCTTTATTTCAACTGAATCAAACATATTAATTGCAAAACTCATCCACAAATCCAGGAAAGAAAAATATTTGATGTGTTTAATGAAAGAAGTGACAGCTATATGAATGTTAATTCTGCAATTTTCTATCTTCCTTGTTTTCATTATTTGAAACAAACAATACCCAGAGTTTAGAATTTATATATAACTTAAAATTTCTGTCTACAAATACCACATCTAATAAGATATAAATTTAGAAAACCTAGATTGCTTTATTATTATTATAATGTTAGTTGCAGGAAAATCAGGTCTACTTATAATCTTATTCTATACTTTTGACAATATTGCTTTAATCACAAAGCATAAATCACTGATTTGAAATTTAAAGAGAAGTTGCTTTTGCCAACACTCTGAATTACTCAGAAAATATGCAGTATTAGCTCTCAAAAGGGAGAAATCCAATTCTCTTGTGATTTCTCATCTGAAGCATTATTCTACAGAGATTGAAAAACCATTTAAATGAATTGCCCCAAAGTTCAACCCAGGCTTTTTCTTTGCAGGGCACACTGAGGGTAAATTTTTGAGCCTAATTATTATGTCTCTTCAAATACACTCCTTCGGCGTATGGGTGGAATGCAGCCATCCACACACAGGTTCAGCATCTTAAATGTGTACCCTTCTGACCCTTCTCGGTTCCTCTTCCTGAAAGCCAAGCCTTGCTGGCTTTTATCTTCCTTATTCCATCTGTCCTATTCTCCAAGAAGAGAAACTAATGCAGAAGAAACTGAACCAAGGCACCAATAGCTTGGCCATGTAGATAAGCAGGTAGAATCTATTATACATAGAATCTGTTACTCTGCATTTCCATTAACCATCCAATACTAAAATTACTAGCGTTATTTTAGAGATCTGAAAAAATTTTGGCATTAAAAAGAAAATCCTACTAAAATATTTGATGGAATCTGAAATTACCACTAGCTGTAATATTCTAGAAATCCTTGGAAAACAAATCTCATGCAAAATTCTTAGGCTGCTCTATAGAAGGACTATGGAAACCTTGAAATAGAGCTGAGGGGCATCTTTTTGTCCTGTGGCCTGTTTTCTATCCCACTAGCCAACCAGAACACCTCAGATTCCAACTTAAAGTAGGAACACCAAAGAATGTGAAACATGTCTATTTCTCTTCTCGAAGTTACTATGAAAATAGTCAAGACTGTGACGACTGCAACATTTTTCTTTGAATATAAAATTTAAGCTATCCTAGTCCAGGTTAGAAAACAGTTTTGAGACTTATATTTAAAAATTGTGGTGATTCTTTTAGAATAAAAATCTAGTACTGGGGGGATAATATGCTTCTATAGAGTTAGTCCTAGGGAGACAGGAAAAACTATTTTCTGTATCCATTTTGATGTATATTTATGATAGGGTTTCTTTTCTCTCTCTCTCTCTCTTTCTCTCTCTCTCTCTCTCTCTGTCTCTCTCTTAACTTTCAATTGTCTTATGCTAAAATGTAAGCGCCTAAAACCAAAAGTGGAATAAAGTTCTTCCTGGGGACACTAACTGATCAATTATCAAGACAAATCTAATCCTTCTTTTACTGGAAGACACATCCACTATCTTTATCTGTATTGTCTATACATCCTTACAGCCCTTTCAATGGCATCTTCTCAGTGTCTCCCAACCCCCAACTCTCAGCATTCAGGGATTCATCAGCTTTCAGAATGCTGATGCTCACCATCCATCTATGCTATGATTTCTTCTAGTTACGAGTCCACACTGTCCCAGTGCGACTTCCTGTTCCTCATCCCTGACTGATTCCAGGTCACTCCCTACTCAAATTCATCCCATCCTGCCATCAGAGTTATTTTTCTAGAACAGTTTTACTTCAATTAATTAAGAACTGCACCTAAGTTTTTTTTTTTTTAATCTTCCCTTAAAGACAATGTCCACCCAACCTAACAAAGCTAGCAAAGTTTCACAACCTGGTTGTGAACCTACTCTTTTGGCCTCATCTCCCACCCACTGGGTCTTACTATTACTTGAATACATCATAAATTTTAGCAATTCTTTGTCTTCGTTTCTGCTACTTATTGTGTCAATATTATTTTCTAAAGCCTCCCCACCCCCACACCCCTTCCTGTCAAATTTTACTTGTTCTTCAAGATCCAGATTAAAGATTTCCTCCTACACTTAGCTTTACCTTACTCCCATCTCCATGTAGAATTAATGGAATCATTCACGTAACACTAACTAAACATCTACTGTGTGTGATATCGTATTAGATACTGAGGGTACAAACACAACAAGACTAGTTCTTACACTTCAAGAACGTTCAGACTAGTAAAAGAGACAATCCTGCATAGAGATAAGTGCCACTGAGTTATGTCTGCTCTACGACAGAAGTCTGTACCCAGTGTAGTTGAGCAAAGACAGGGATGGTCAATTCTACCAGACAGGAGGGATAATGGATCAAAGAAGCCATCATACAGGAGATAATGATAGAGCTGAATCTTGAAAGAGCAATCGATATCCAAAAGTAGATAAATAATCATCAAAAGAGAAGGCATAGTCTATTCCGTCATTCAGTTATTCATTCAACCAACATTTATTGGGTGACAGTGATATGCCAAGCACTGCACTCGGTGCCAAGAACATAAAGATAAATTACAGTCTTCATCCTATAAAGACAAAAAAGTAAGTAAATAATTATATTACAGTGGATACGTTAGACAGCCTCTAAAATAGCCCCCTGTAATAAGGAGTCTGACTCCAATTTCATTTCTTATGCTTAGCCCTCGATAGCTTTCGTGCCCTCCCCTCTCCCTTGTCCTTTAGTGCCACATCAGGGCAAGATGGTAGTAAAGCTTTGGAGCTCCATCCTCTGGTTCTGGTGGAGAAGTTCAAACCATGCAAACCCTGTTCCCATGGGAATCCCTTCACCAAGGTTCCACCTTCTCACCACAATAGAAACCAAAGCCACTGCCTTCTTTTTCCATTCAGGACATTCCAGTCCAGCTTTTGTGCCTGCCCTGCTTTTCTCAGACAGAAAGTTCCATTATGTAAGTAATAAATCTTTTTATCCCATTTGGGGTGTGTATGTGTGTGTGCATGTGTGGTGGCATCATCAGTCTCAACATCCAAACCAATTATGGGCCCGTGCTTATTGCTCTTCACAGGGCAACCACGACACACCCCAGTGATCCCTGCCTCCTTGTATTCATGCCCTTATATAATCCCCTTTGCTTGAGTGTGGGCTCAGCCTAGTAACTTGCCTCAAATAAAATACAGTAAAAGTGATGGAATGCCTTCTCCACACTTAGATGGCAAACAGATTCTTGGTTTCTCTCTTGCTTACCCTCTATTGCTCCCTTGCTTGCTCTGATGGAAACCAGTTACCACGTTGTGAGGTGCACCACGAAGAGGCCCACGTAGCAAGGAACTGAGGGAGGCCTGTGGTCAATAGCTAGCAAGGAACTGAGGCCCTCAGCCCGTCAACCTGTGTAGAATTGAATCCTGCCAACAACAATGTCAGTGAGATTTGAATTGGATCCTCTCCCAGGTGAGCCATCATACGAGACCATTGCTCCAACCAACACCTTTGATTGTAGCTTTCAAAGAGACCCTGGGAAGGAGGGCACAGGTAAGCTGTGCTCCAATTCACGAACCACAGAATCTGTGATACAACAAGTGTTCAGTTTTTTAAGCCACTAAAAGTTTTGGGATAATTCGTTAAACATCAGTACATAACTAATACAGTGGAGTAGTGCAGTGGTGAAAAGACAGAAAGATATCATGATATTTTGGGGTGGTGGTGAGGGAAGGGTGGCTAAGCTAATCGAGACATCATGGGTAAAGCATGGAGACCTGAGAATCCCTGTGAATCAGTGAAATGTGGGTACTTACAATAATTCAACGTGGCTGGACAAGAGAGTCTGAGGAGAGTTTGTGGGGGGAGGAGACTGGAGAGACAGACTGATGCAGGATGTGAGAATGCCTTGTAAGGTCATGCTAAATGAGGAGTCAGTAAAGAATTTTTAACAACACAACAGCAGGATCATATTTGTGTAACGTGAGCCTGCACTGTTGTATCTCTGAGAATCAGACATGTCTAGACAGGTTTTGAGGGCTAGTGGCCCAGACCCTCAGTAATCTGTTTGCATGGGTAGTCGAGAAACTTCTTGGGAAATAGTCAATCTATGAGAAGTAAGAGTTCTCTGAGAGCTCCTAGAGTCAGTGACAGAAGAGCAATGCAGTGTCCACCCCCTGATTGTCCTTCTTCTAGTCCCCGTGGGCTGATACTTGAGCCCTGATAAGAAAGAATGGCAATAACAAGCATAGAACCCGAAAGGACTATTTCACAAGATCCCCAAGAGGATCTCAGATCCCAAGACAGTATAATCAAATCAGCAGCTGTGGAGTTAGTAGATTTGGCAGGAAGCACGGCACTGGCTGCTTTGCTAGGACATTGGCGCCTTAAACATTGGACACCAGCATTGGCATCAGTGCCCTAGTGAGGACTCCAGATCTTTCAGCAGAAGTCATTATTCTCTTTTTCTCTTTGAGAGGCAGAGCAAGAGAGAAGAAAGATAGTGGACAACAAGACTATTTCAGAGCACACATGAAATATCATCAGCCACTCAGGCTCATATTTGAAGAATTTGAGAGATCTAGAGCTTCTTCCACAGAGGGTAGAAGGAGTGGGTTTAAAAAAGAAAGAGAGAGAGAGAGAGAGAAATGCTATTATTTATTAATGGACTTTATTTTTTATGATAGTTTCAGATTTATAGAAAAATTCATCAGATAGGATAGAGTTTCCACATGCCCATTCCCTGCATAGTTTCCCCTATTATTAATATCTTATAATAGTATGGTATGCATATTACAATTAATGAATCAATATTGATATATGATTATTAACCAAAGTTCATAGTTTATTTGTATTTCCTTAGTATTTATCTAATGTCCTTTTTCTACTCCAGGATCCTGTCCAGGATACCACGTGACAATTAGTTGTCATATCTCCTTTGGCTCCCCTTGGCTTTGTCGTTTTCTTAGACTTTCTTTGTTTCTGATGACTTTGATGGTTTCAAGGAATACTGGCAGGGTATATTGTAGGATTCTCCTCTCCTTGAATTTATCTGATGTTTTCTTCATGATGAGAGTAAGGTTATGAGTTATGGGAAGGAGAAATGTTATTTTGCCATTGATTTTATACACAGTTATTACTTCCACTGTGCTGTGGCCTGGGAAATACAGAATTTTGCATTAGTATTTTGGAAAGATCACTATTGTAGAGGAAATATGGAGGGGAGGCAGGAAACCAAGCCATATGACCAACTTGAAAACTATCACAATGATTCAAATAAGTTATAATGAGGAGGATCTGGGCTAAGGCAACTGTGATGTAAAAAGAATAGAAGAGAATGATAAAAGGCACATTAAGAACTTAGAATGTGCAGAACACTACAACCAATTGTATGTGAGTGGGAGGGATCTGCAAAAGTGACTGAGAAAAATTGTTGAAGATGTGAAAGAAGAAGCAGAAAGAGCAGTGTGCCAAAGCAAAAGGAAGAAAAAGTCTTAGGAATGCTGTAGTAATTCAAATAAATGATGACCAAATGACCTTTGGACTTGGAAATTAATAGGATTATTAGTCAGGGGCAGCAGCACTTTTGGAAAGGGCTGGAAAGTGAATTGGATGTAAGGAAATAAAAATAGTGAGCATCAATACTTATAAAAGAAAGGAGAATGATCAGAGAGTAGCTAGAGAGATATACAGGATTGAGAACTTTTAATGACACATGAGACATGAGCATAAAAAGAAAGATTAGAAATATGACAAAATTAAAAACGAGTCTCAGAGTAGATGAAAATATGGAATCATTAATGATAATAATAGTTATGCCCACTGAGTATTTACCTAACTATTCCAGGTATTGGCTAGGGCTTCAACATATTATTTGCATTAATCTGAACATTCCTAGAAGGTAGGTGCTGTGATTATTCCCATTTAATGGATGAAGAAAAACTAAGACATAAAGAAATGTGAGTTAAGATTTGAACCGAGGCAGTTTAACTCCATATTCTTAATCACTGCTTTATATTGTTTCTCCAAAGCCTGGGTGGCAGCATGAAACAGCAGAATAGACATCTGTGAGATAGAGGAAAAGCAGTGAGTGTGGGTGGCACATGGGTGGTTGCATAATAAATATTTGTAGGATGAATGGAAGAATAACAGAGTATAGATATAGATATGTAGCTATAGGGCAGGAAGTTGATGGAAGTCACACTTTACAGTGTCGATTACATCACCATCTATGAATGCACACCACATTATACTTGAACAGTATAGCACTTGTTTTATTATATTACAATTCTGTATTTCACCTCTGTCTTTTCACTTATCTGAATCCCACTCCCTTGGCTAGGAGAGTGATTGGGGCTAAGCTATTCCTCAGATTCCTTAAGTCAGAAATGGAAAAGACTTCAGGAAGTGTCAGAGGCAAAGAGAAAGCACAGTTCAATGAAAAGCTGAAATCCAATAAACTGAATAATCAAAGATCCCCAGATAGACGGGAAGAGAAGAATCAGGTTTGGAATCCAAGAGTATAGAGCCAGGGATTTGAAATTCTGAGAGTCAAGAGCCAGAAGAGGCCTGGAAAAAATGATCTCAACAGATATAGCCTTCGGAGTTTTATTTTTAGCTGTCAGTCATGGTGATAAATGGCCAAACTGGCTAGTTTAAAGGGTTGCAAGGGGTCAGATACCTCCAGGTAGTGAACATCCTGGGGGCAGGGGCTGTGTCTTTTTTACCTGTAATTATGTTTCCAGCATCTGACATAGTGCCTGGCACAGAGTATGTGTTAAAAAGATTGAATAGAATGGAACACTAATCATTTGTGGGTTTAAACTAAAATCTTTTTGTCGAGTGAATGGTGATCATCTTAAATTATAATCAACCCGAATTTGAACTTGATAATGCAAATTCAAGCTACAGTGTCACTTGAATTTGCATATTATAGAATATGCCTGGCTTATCATTGGATGTTATTAACCTGTATAATATATAATCCTACCTAAGATGATAAATGATTACCATCCAAAGGAACAATAAATAGAACCATGATTTATAAATTTATTAGTCATTCTAATTACAGACAGTCACGGTATTTCAAAACATTTTTACCAAATACATATGCAACTCAGATGTGTCTATCTGGTCTTCAGGTTTCCCCAAGTGCATCAGTTAAGATTTGAACAAAGCAGTAGAAATGCCATGGCTGCTAAGGAATAAGATATTTATTGTAGGAATTAGGCCTCATGAAATTGTGGGAGCTGATGAAGAAGTTTATGGAAAGCCATTCTCTCTGCCTCTGGTGGTGGGCCTGAAGTCATTGCAAGACAATAGGGCTGACAGTCTGGTTGTGAAGTGGGGTTGTGTGAGAACAAACTGGAAACCACAAGTATGAGCTGGACTCCTCGTCGGTTTCTCACTGTTTCCAGTCTTGAGATGCAAGTGACCTGCAGAAGGGGTTTGTTCCCTTCTCCATGGAGCTGCATACCTGCCTGGCCCAGGACTCCAAGAAGCTGAAGGAAGACACGGGGGTAGCCAGAGAAGCTGCAGGCCAGCTACAGCCCTGCACTGAAAAATTAGGCCAGCAGATCAAAAACGAAGTGCACAAGCTTCAACAGTGCCTGGCACCTTCACGGACCTTCACAGCATAGTTGCTGCTGCTTTGCTCATGCCTTTCAAATCTCACATGAATATCTCCTGTGGTCAATTCTCATCTGGAACTGTTAGGTAGACAGCAAGGAATTCTGGGTCTCCTAGGGATGAAAGTGGGTGCTGTTGCCCTCATCTCGGCCCTGACACACCCTAATTCTCCATACCTGGGGGAGGAGGGAATACCTGAATCTGCCAATCAGAACCTGGTGCACCAGCTGCAAAAGAATGCAGAGGACTCTCTAGCCCACAGGCCAACCAGCATGGGTACCATAAAGTCTGGAAAGTGACCCAGAACCCACATGTGTAGTTAAGGTTCAGGTCATGTGACTCCCAACTGTCCAATCAAAGTGCTTCCATGGTGACCTCTGAACCCTGAGGGAGGTCCCTATCCAGGCACTATAAAATAAGACACAAACCATAGCCAAGCTCTCTCTCTTTGCCCTTCCTTTTGCTTACCCTACTGCGACAATGGGTCTGATCGTCATCTGTGACGTATGTAACATGTTCTATAAACCTATATCTTGCTCTTGCCCTATAATCCTATCTTCTTCTCCTCAATAAACCTCATTTTCGTTCTTGCCTAACTTTGGTGTGTCTGGTCATTCTTCAGCCATGAGTGCATCAAGAACTGACGTTTCAGACTAAAACCTGACAGAACCATACAGAAAAGGGATTCTGGGAAATACTATTTCAGATTAGCCAGGTTGACACAATATAAAACCATCATTGCTAAGCAATGCTCACACGCTCTGCACATTTGTGTTTTTCCCTCACTCAAGACTGGTGCTGCTCCAAGTGCTTGGTAGATCACCTCCCTTTGACTCCCAAATATTTTTTAAGATTGTTGAAACACAAATCATCCTATTTCTTCTCAAAGGTAAGCACAGCTAAGTCTCTGCTTAAATGTTTGATACCCTGAAGTAGTGCAAGCATGACACAGCTCCACAACTGGCCAAAGCAAACACACTTCCTTTTACTTCCACCCACCAATAGAAACCCCTGTCACCTTTAGTTCCCACATCAACCACCCACAGTACTAGAGAAAAGAGACAGATTTTAAATTCCTAGCTCCATACCCCAGCTTCCATATCTGTGGTTAGTCTCATGACCACCTAATAGCAATGTTTGGGCAAAGACATTTTTTCCTCTCATACACAAACAAATACCTCCCAAGAGTAATCAATGTTTTTAGGCATTTCGTAGCTTAAAACCAGACTTAACTGAAGAGAGAAGAGAATTCTCTGTCTCCAGTGTGGAATGGTCCTTCTAAAAATGTCCCAAATAGTTATTACTAAATTGAAACTTTAATATCTTATATGAAGCATTGGCTTTCAAGTTCATGATTGTTTTTATGGTTTTCTCCAAGAACAATAGGTCAATATTTGTCTTACACTTGTATGGCTAAAACACCACTTCTGGTAATTACCATAGCCTTCACCACCAAATCAAAGTCTGTTCCAGGGTAAATTGACATCTCCAACTCTAAAAACAGAAAACTGTTAGCAACTTTTAAAGGTTTCTTTTCTAGTTAAAAAATTTAAAAGGTTCCACTAAGCATCGTGTTGTCTATCTGATGCACCTCCTCACAGAGACTATTTAGCATCTGAGTCTCAGTTAGTGACATGCAGACAATACCTTCCTTGAAGGGGTGTTACAAGAAATAAATTAGATTTAGTATAATATTAAATATTTTCTTGGCAAATCTTAACATATATTAAGTACTTGTCTTAGTCCATG
Source organism: Cheirogaleus medius (assembly GCA_008086735.1). Taxonomy (NCBI): domain Eukaryota; kingdom Metazoa; phylum Chordata; class Mammalia; order Primates; family Cheirogaleidae; genus Cheirogaleus; species Cheirogaleus medius. The sequence continues at coordinate 25,088,260 of VBSM01002616.1, read as the reverse complement.
TGGGCTGCTATCACAAAATGCCATAGACTGGGTAGCTTATAAACAACAGAAATTTATTTCACAGAGTTCTGGAGGCTAAGAAGTCCAAGGTAAAGGCAATAACCTTGGCAGTTTGGTGTCTGGTGAGGGACCACTTTCTGGTTCACAGATGGTAACTTCTAGCTGTGTCCTCACATGGTGGACAAGAGAGAGCAGTTCTTTGGGGCCTCTGTTATAAGGGCACTAACCCCATTCACGAGGGCTCCACCCTCAAGAGCTAATCATCCCCCAAAATGTCTCACCTCCTAATAATATAACCTTAGGGTTAAAACTTCAATATATGAATTTTGGGAATACGCAAACATTGAGAACATAGCAGTACTCAATAGATAGAAGCTATTATTACTATTACTACTCATAACATTCACTTCACAAATATGTATATGTACAAACATATGCATGTATGTGTGTATGAATACATATCCTTATATAATATCTGTTACATATACCAGAAAAAATAATTGCTGTTTCCATATTGTGCACATATGTGAAGGAGAAAGAAATTCATCTATATAGGGAGTGGGAAATGGAGTGAAAGAGACAGAGGGGTATTCAGTGAGGAAAAGTTCAGTGAAATAAAGCAGATATTTTCTATTAATTAACTGTAGTGAAATCTTACTCACATTCCAATTTGAACCTACCAACAGATATGCTTGAATAGTCCACTTGATGTCAAGTCTACTGAAATCAACTGCCCTTGACTTTTATTCTTATTCACTATAAAAAAAAATGCTAAAATTTTTGAGGAAAGCAAGTTATTGCACATTTCCAGGGTTTCTCATAAGAACAGATGTTATACTAATTTTTTACCTTATTTAAACCTAAGTCATATTATACTTAAATGTGCAAAGTTGGAACTGTTAATTTTTTCCTGGCATTTCGTATTCTTCAAATGTTTTTTATTGTTTTCCAAAATAGGGCTATTTAAATTGTGTGGGAGAATCTCTGCATTTACCATGCTTTTCTTACTTAGCAAAATAATACAAATAATAAATAATTTGACTCATATTGGTAATGAATTCTTTCATATGCCCAATACTCACTGAATAATTATTGACATGAGATTCTCCTGTGTGCCAGATATTGTTCTCGACCCGGGAGAAGCAGAAACAGGTCTCTGTTTCTGGCTCTAATAGATTTATTAAGTTTATTGTCAGGGTAGACATACATTTTATGAATAACTACATAATGTGATCACAGACAAATACAAAACACTATGTGGTAAGAAAGAAAGGAATAAATATTCTATGGGAGACAAAGAAAATTTATTAAATATGGTATCATGGAGGTGATATTTTAATTGGATACTAAAAAATAAGTAGGAGTATCTTAGACAGAAATAATAGAAGAGGATTTTAAGAGGAGAACACAGCCCGAGCAGTGGCAGGGAGAGCTGAAAGACCATGAGACATCCTGGGTTATGGCATGTGATGCCCAGGGCAGGAGCGTTTAGGATCAGAGGGAAGCAAACAGAGCAGGGACATTTGGAAAAGCAGCCCGGGATGCATGTGGAATAATTTGGGCTTTGTCCTATCAGCACGGGACCCTTTACAGATTTATTTTCTGACTTGGAATATTTGAGCTAATACTGACTTAGTTCAAATATTAAAAAAGCAAAAATGAAATAAAATGGCATAGAACTGATATTATTCCTGTGTATTTCTTATTTTAACCTAGGCACCATAATATTTTACTAGGTTTCCAACCAAGTTGGAATATATTTAAAAGGTCTGCTAATGGAACACAGGTTCAAAGTAAAGTAGTTAATTGTAACTCACGAAAGTCTGGGAGAAAACTCTGAATAGAATACCGCTTTCAGTTTTCATTTTAAGGTTGTTTTGTCATTGTATTGTAGAAAGATTTAGTGGAGGACCTAAAAGACTAAGGATATCTTTTCCTTCTAGCTTACCTATCAGTAGTGACTGTAAACTATTTATAAATACATAAATACATACAATGTTTTTAATGATACATTAATGTATAAGAACAATATATTTTGGGGTTGGGGGTCATCTGCATAAGAAGTGTGGTAATAACAGTCAAGGAATTTCAAAGATGCCTGGGATTGATTTATCAGAAGATAGTAGGAGCAAATTTGTACATATTGTTTATATTATAATGCAAAGCCTCTAGGAAAATAACAAATAATTCTGAGCAATATTTAAAACAATCCCAGAAGTTAACATTCTTTCTCTGAAAAGAAGCTAAAACATTGATAGAAAGAATGCAAAACTCATATAGACTCATCTTCAGAATGTCACCAAACCAGGGAGGAAGAGAAGACAGAGGAGATAATTAATTTGCATAACTCCAGTGTCAGAATTTCCTAAGAGTTAAACTAAGAATCATTTTTATTAACTTTAGTTTTATAGATAAAATCAAATATATGTCAAATTAGAATCATTTACACCCATTGGCTCCTATCAATTGATATAAGCATATTTTACATAGTTGTTATTAGGCTGTACATTTAAATTTTTATTTTTATCCACGATTTCTTCATATACATATATTCATGCACAGTAATTTCTAATTATTACAATGTATTCTAATTAGAATTTCTAATTGGCCCAACAGGTTAGATGAGAAGGAATTTCTACCATATCCAAATCAAAAATCACTACTGTTCATAACTAAATTGCATCTGAAAACAACCTAAGAGACCATATTTTATTCATAGCCATACATATCATTAATATCCCAAGTAGTTTTATTGCAATCTTAGATTGCGTTCTTCAGACTCCATTTTCCCAACTGTGCAATGAAATGGTTGAAAGGAAGATGTAGATCTTCCAGCTGAGATCCTGAAGAGTAGCATTCATTCATTCACACATTTATTCATCCATTCAACTGGTATTTACTAGATATCATGTTGGTATGAGGTGCTAGGATGCAGTCCCTGGGGATATAGCAGTGGACAAGACCATCCCTGCTCTCTGGAGTTTACATATTTATGATGGGAAACAAATAATAAACTAACAATTACATGAGATAATTTCAGATATCTATACATGCTGGTAATATGATTAAAAATATCTGGTAAGGAGCAAAGATTTGGTTGGGTACATGTGTACAAATTGATGTACAATGCAGAATGTGCTTTGCCTTATAATGCTTCATATTTGGGTAGTGTTTCCTGCAATTAGATTAGTCACTGTACAGGTAGTAAAAATAAGATGCTTATAAACATTTGATATATTTTTCTTTTTAGATTAGCTGCCCAACATTGGCAAAATCCCTTTAAAAATATAATTGTAATCTGGAGCATATAGACAGAATATTAACATGGAAGCAAAATATATTTAAGTAAGAAGGAGATGAGAAGAGGGCCACTCACTTTTTCCTTTTTAGGGCACCATGATGGATCAGAAAGTGAGTAATATTTGCCATGTCCAGAAAGGCAAGATAAAATCACAAAGACTATAAATCACAGGTTTTCTTTTATGATTTCCCCTAGACTATAAACATCTATGTTTCAATGTTTGTCCTTTATTAAATGACAAAACTATTTGTCCCTTTCTCTTTCATATAGAGGACATAAAGACAAATTTATAATCTCCCTAAATATGAGATGCTATTTGCTGCCACGTGCACATTGGGTTTACAGAATGTGTATTTACCACTAAAACAGAAAAAGAAAGATCACTGCATAATGTCACTAAAAGTGATTACAATTTTAAAAAATAAAAAGCAGATCTATGTTTTAGGTCATAAGGTCTAGAAATCCCTAAAGTAATTTTTTTCTTAGCTGATTAGGTAAACAAGTTCTATATCTTTCAAACATGTATAAGATACTTCAAATTGTACTATGCAAAATGGAGCAGAATTATAGAATAATGGGAAAGTAGTTTAAAATCTGGGTGACAGAGAATATCTGCTTTATTGATAAGTTTGTTCACACAGAAGTTTAGGAAAATAATGTTAAATATGCCCCATTCTCATAGAATTCTGGAGAGGAGAGGATTTTCCCTTTACATGGATAATACATCAAATGTAAAATGACTTTTTTAAAAAGGCCAAATTATACCTCCCCCAAAACATGGATGGCTTGGCACCCTGAATGCTGATCACACGAGTTTACAGGAGAACAGCTGCTACCTAATCAAGGAGCTCTGGTCAATGCAGCAAGACACAGAAGAGTAACTTGATCTCAGCCAAAGAGCTTGTAACAGTGTAACAGCAGAAAATAATCTGCCCAATTTCCAAAAGTAATTTGAAAAACTGCCTCAAAGTCAGAGCTAAAGATGTCAACACTAATTATTTAGGTACAAAAATTCTCTTTCACAGTATGGAAATAAAGTATGCATATTTAAACCATTTTAATTAAGGTTGGTTTATTTCTGCTGGAAATTATGATTCATCTTTCAATCTGTTTGAAAACAGTAATTAATAACCCACTTTACACTAAAGAAACTATTAGGTAATTTTTAAAATAATTTTTTGGTTACTTTAAATACTGTGAAATTAAAAGGTGATTTATTTTCAGATAAAAGCTTCTAGTAACTAGGTACGTTGAGATATAAAATGAAAATTCATTCCACTTTCTTAAAAAGCATGACAGTGAGAAGTGTCACACTGGCTAGGTCATAAAGAACACAGAGCATTGTTCCTCATGCCATTGTCCACATGGGTCCCATGACAGGTTTTGATGCAATTGTGTCTGTTGTCACCCCCAAATTTTAAAACAGGAGATCTGAGAGCAAGTGTTTCTCTCTTCTTTCAGTCCTTTGCTCTTTGCTCAAGGTGCATAGACACAGCAAACTGTCATATCATGGACAAAACTAAAGACAGGTGAAAATGGCCCACATAACATTCAAAGTGGCTATTCAAAGATGGTGAAGAGTGTTCCAGTCACAGAATTTTTGTGGATTAACTATGATCCTTTCCCCTTTGGATGCAGAATTAATTTGCACCTTATTTTTAGATTAAATATAGAGCTTGGAGATATTCTGTGGACACTATTCACTTTTGCTTCTAATCGAAGAGAGTGCATATTGCTCTCATTGTCCTAAGATCTCCACAAATTGATGTGGCTATAATTCTGTGCATGGCACTGATTCTCAATATATGAAAGTATGTAAGAGGCTACAGTGTTTGTTTGTTTGTTTTCCTCCAAACTGTGAAAGTAAAACAAGTTAATATGTCTTTCTCATCCTAAAACAATATCCTGTTTTGCTGGCATGCTTCCATGACAATAGCAGAGACCTGCCCTCTAATACTGCATTAACTCTGTGGGTCAAACATTACAGTTAGAATAGTTTAAAATATATGAAAAATAATTTTTAGCCCTTAGGGTATAAATAAATAATAATTGATAGTTGACATAGTTCACTGTTACTTCCTCTTATCTCTTTTAATTTGTTTTTACTTCTATTCTATTCTCCATTATCTTCTTATTTGGAAGTATTCTAAAGTACTCACATGAACTAGCTTAGTTAATACCAGTCATTAACACTTTCTAAAAACAGCATAATTGCTTTTAACTCATAGGTATATACTCATTACTTTTAACTTCAGCTGCTATCATTGGTCAAAAATATAGGCTGGTAACATCTTAAAAATGCTATATGTCCTTGAAATATTTTTGTTACATTTTTGAAGACACAGAAGCATCAGTGGGAATGCAAGAAGAGAATATAAATCCATGTGCTTTGCTGAAGAATGCCAGGTATGTGGATGTCCATATCCAGCTTCTCTGACTGCCACTTTGACACCTGCTGCAGAGATATTATGAAGGCCAACAAGATAGCAGCCCCCACATGACACCAACCAGAGGTGGGAGACAAATCAGACCTACAGTGTCTAGCACTTAAAACTTTGATTTTTCTGGTTCTAATGATACTGATACTTAACAGGAATGGTGCTAATTTAATAGCATATTAATTTTAAAAGAATCAAAGTATAGGGGAGCAGGCAGTATGAATGTATAACATGGTTCCCATTTTGTTATTCGACAGGTACAAATTTTCACCATAGACATCAAATGTACATTTTTCTATGAGTAGTATCCTATTCATGTAGGTATTCTACAGATTTTAGTCCTCAATCCTCTTTAGTCCTCAACCTCACCCTCTCCATGGGGGATAGCTTCTGCTTTCATGACTCCAGTTACAACAGTAGATTTATGATCCCAAAATCTGTATCTTCAAACTGGTCCTCTCATTTGAGCTCCAGACCCATATATGCAACTGCCTGCTAAATCTGCATCTGTTCTACTTCACATCTCCAAATCTGAATGAATTCCACCCCCACTACCCACAGTGTGCTTTATCTTTGGTGTATTCTTCCCAGTGAACACCGTCACCATCCACCTACTTATCAAGAGCAACACTGGAGAACCTGGCTTCCTCCTCCTCCTTTATCACCACTAATGCCATTAATTCTGGACCTCTTAATTCTCTTCATATCTAGATGTCAAAGCTGCCTATTTCACTAGACAACTCCTTGAATAGATGCACTACTGTAGCCCTAGATCCTAGAATAGTACTAGGTATAGACTCACAATTATGCTCTTAATAAACATTTGTTAGCTGCTCGATCACCCAATTCACAAATACAATATACTTACTAGATCTAATATGGATTTTAGCCATTGTATGTATCACTTATTTGGCAAACTTTTTCTTATACCTATGAGTCCAGATTTTTGATAAGACTCACTTGCTGTGTCATAAAATGGCACTGATTGAATCCCTAGGAAACATTTCTGCCCTATTTACAATAAGCCACAGATGAATTTTACCAGAGAGTTGCTTTGGTCCATTGATTTCAGCTTCTTTTGAGTACTCAGGATAAGCAAAAATTATTAGAGAGTACAAAGGGAATAAAGGACAATGGCAGAAGGAGAGTGTTTGGGTTTCTTTAACTTTATTTTTCTGGCCTCCTAAAGTCAGATTTTTCTATGTTCAGTATAGTTTTAAACCTACCAAATGGCAATCTTGACAGAAACAAAGACAATGTAGCTCAACAAATTTGGTTCTATCTCTACTGAACTTTACCTTGTTGGAATCATCTCTTTGTACATCTTCTATTTCTTTGACATTCTAAATGTAGGAGGTGTGTTCCTCATATGAGTATTGATGTAATCTAAGAATTGTTAATTCTACATTTTTTACCAAGCTTTTCTTATCCACCATAGACATGTCCAAATCCAAATCCACCCCAGACACTGAGCCTATCCCCAGCCATAGCTGATGCCCTCTTTCTTTGGACTATCATTAGTCCTCGCCCTTGATGGTGATGAGTGTCGGGGGAGAATAATTAATACGTGGGGGAAAGAACATCGGCCTCATATTTAGGCACAAAAGAAAGTAAGATTAATACATACTCTAAAGGGACAGACTGGCTCCCAGGCCTGTAAGAGGTGAGGATACACTGATTAAATTTATTAATTTATTGATACAAAAAGTGTGGTTTGTGGACCAGTTGTATTTTTATTTATTTTATTTATTTATTTATTTATTAATTATTTGAGAAAGAGTCTCTCTCTCGCCTGGGCTAGAGCGCTGTGGCATCAGCCTAGCTCACAGCAACCTCAAACTCCTGGGCTCAAGCGATCCTCCTGCCTCAGCCTCCTGGGTAGCTGGGACTACAGGCATGCCTGGCTAATTTTTTCTATTTTTAGTTGTTTGGCTAATTTCTTTCTATTTTTAATAGAGACAGGGTCTTGCTCTTGCTCAGGCTGGTCTCGAACTCCTGAACTCAAACAATCTACCCGCCTCGGCCGCCAGAGTGCTAGGATTACAGGCGTGAGCCACCGCGCCCGGCCTGGACCAGCTGTATTGACATGACTGTTAGCTTGTTAGGAATGAAGGATCTTGGGCTCCATCTCAGAAACACTGTATTATAGTCTTTTTTTTTTTTTTTTACAAGATCCCAGGTGATTCTAATGCATATTAAAGTTGGAAAACAGCTATATTAAATTATCTCAAGCAAAAATATAACATACTGAAGGAAAGTTGATTAATCATGAAAAGTATTTTTAAAAATGGATAGTTCCAGAAGAAAATGAGCAGAGTCTATCCCACTATAGGGGGAAAGAAGTCAGTCAAAGTATCTCCATTGACAAATCCATTTCTACTATTAGTTCATCCTACACAAGCATTTCTCTAACAGGAATATATGCCTATTATTATACCTGTCCTAAAGAGGTGAAGTAATGAGGAATCATAAACCCATTTATGACCAGAACACACTCAGGGACCAGATATGGGCACCTTCTAGCAGTGGTTAAATCTGATAAGCTCCCTAGTCACTCTATATGGTTATTCTCATTTTAGCAAAATCCTTATTCCAGTTCATTTATTCTTCATATGGATTCAGCAGAGAGTCTTATTTGATAATCTAGTAATCTAAGGATTCAGCAGAGAGCCTTATCTGATAATCTAATAAAGAGCTCTAATTCTGAGCTCTTTATTAGTTTAAACAGGTTTATATGGCTCGGTCTGCCCATAAAACTAGTCATCATGGTTATATCTAGGTTAGGAAAAACTCAAGCCTGTAACAACTTATGACAATTAGACTTTTGGGGGCTTGGCTTCTCACTGTCTCTTTCTCCCTCTTTGTAAAGTCTTCCTTCTTTCCTTTCAGTCTTTTCATACTTCCTTCCTATTACTTCTAAACCATGAATATAGTAACCCATAAATATCTCTTTGTTTAAACCATTGTGCAATCTACATACTTAGGAAATATAGTATAAGAATTTCCCTTGTACATTCTTCCGGTTTGGCAACCAGTATCCTCAGAAAGCATGACTGCAATTTTCCTTGTATCTGATGAGATGAGGGATTAAGGAATGCCAAAGGGTTAGGATCAAGGGATAGAATATCCATTTGCCAAAATCATTGTAGGAGTTTTAAATAGGGCAAATCTTTGTGTCAAACCCAGTGTCCATTCATAAGAAACAGTAGACCTTCTCTTTTTATAATTTAATGATGGAAATTCCCTGCATACTGGCCAGCAGTGAAGAAATGTTGCTTCAAGCAGAATTACTGATGCTTTTAAATGATTCCCTGCAAAGGCTGTGTATGTAAAGAACTAGCTCAAATTTAAAAAAGGAAAGGTCATGTGTCTCGAGAGTAAGTGGGGTATGACAAAAAGAGCATTAAATTGCAAGCTGAGGACTCACATAGTTAATTCTGGGCCCTGCCACTCTCTAGCAATAACTGGTGAGTTACTTCATGTCCCAGTCCCTTATGTCTTCAACTGTAAAATGGGAAATTGGGTCTTTCCAGTCCCTTCCCACTCCAACATCCTTTATTCAATGGTTCATCATGAAAATGATTTCACAGACAAAAACAACAGCGAGGCTTATGTGAAATAAATGAATAGAAAAAGGAGGAATATGAAAGCATGCAGGGTGAAGTGTGCGATGAAATAGACCCATATTGCTTGATTGAATAAATGAGCAGATCTCATTTCTTTATAAACAAATGAGATCAATTTAACTGACACCTTTCTGCCATACTTGTGGTCTATGGGTGTTCCGAGTGAGGCAGTCTTTTTTCACTGCCAGGTCAGAACCTTGTCTGGTAACTGTGAGCTTGAAATCCCACAGAATATAAAGGATGTGTTTTCTGGAGATGAGGTAGATTCCTAGGAGTCATTATTATAGAAGGAAGGGTTCTCTGTTCTATTTCACAGAAGCTGCTTGACAGAGAATCCATAAGCATTAAGCATATTTACTTGTTTTTTCTCATACTTTCTATGTGAATGAGAAGAGTTGGGAAAATAGAAAGTTTCAGCAAAGGCTCTGTTAATAACTCCAAAATAGATTCTTACAGTTTGATAAAAAAATGAAGTTTTTAATTTCATATTCTCATTTTTGAATCTCAGAAGACTGAGACTTGAACAAGAAGGGTGCCCCTCCCTTTTTTCTTCCAATGTAATTATTTTAGTAAAATTATTTTGAAATGCTGATTTTAAAACTTTCCCACTTAACTGCTCTTTGATTTCTGCAGAGCCTAAGCAACTTCCAAAGTTCAAAGATCACAGTTCTTTACAAGGCAGCTCAGTATAACATCATTGTTTTCACACAGAGCAATGAACTGTAGTATTTCATGCTCTTTCAGAGTGGTAACTGTTGGCAGGGCAAAACTATTGGTAATCCTTTCCACAGCTGCAAAATAGCCTCTGTGTATCATATCACTACATCTAATTGCAATGAAAATACACAATACCTCAACATATCTACATCTAATCGAATTAATAAGACTCAAAAATTCAAGATAATCAAAGTTTCACATGCTGACAGCAAATAATCTTACTTATAAGAGTTGTATATTAAATTTGTTTGTAGCATGGCATGAAATATGCATTAAATTTAACTAATTTCATCTGACAGTGGTTTCTTTGGCTGGGACACACAGTACTATATATGTGCCAGGAAGATTGCTGTTTAATAAGCAGAAAAAAATGGAGCTCATAAATGTTTGTGGAGGACTGGAATGTACTACACTAAGACTAAATTTCAGTGATGTGTTATTTTTAAATTATAACAACACTTTGGAATTTCAAGTGTCTGATGTACTGTGTACCATGAAACTATACAAATACTCTCTGTTTTGAGACATATCCAGTAGTTTCATCTTTTCCACTGCCACCCAGAGGAGTTAAAAATCAATGAACAAAAAGGAAGAAACTTCTCCACGGTTAGCTACTGTAAATCAGCATTAGGAAAAAATTATTCTGCTATAGGATTTCTTCGGGAGTTTATAATTGGAGGCCATCAGCCAATGAATAACAACAAAAAATTTAGAAAAATATTCTAAGTGACTAAGAGATCCTCAACTGGAATTTATACTTAGCAAATGTGCTAGGGATGGGGTGTCAGGTAGCAATGTACACATGCTTTCTTGGTGTGGGGCAGGAAATAGAGCATCTCTAAGCATGTCTCATTACTTAAATGCATGAAAGTACTGACTGGAACAGCTGGGTTTTTTCAAAGCTTTTACCCTTCAGTTAGTTTGGATAAAGTAACTCATTTTAAAGTTAATTGTAGGTTGCTTTTAAATACAGTGCGAGGGGTCTCCAATTTATGATTCTCCTTTTCTTTATTGCAAAGATAAAAGTAGCGTGTGCGCCTGCATGTATGTGTGCGTGAGTGTGTGTGTGTTTGTTTCAGTTGAAAGGCTTTTATAAGTTTATGTCCTGAGAGTATACTGATGGTCTTCTTAGCAGAGATGTATTTTTGTTCCATTGATATGTTTCTAGGTAATTCTTTATTTCTTCATTTTAACGTGTGTGAGATGCTCTTTTAAACAATCCTCAGCAAAGCTTGATCAGAAAAGTGGGATAAACTGTTCCCACCTTTGTCATAGTCTAATAAAAGATATTTTCAGAACATAGGCATTACAAATTCATTAATGTCACTGTACAACACTAGTGAGAAATAGAGATGAGATGCAAAAGCTATGGCCCTTACTTTCTGGGAGGATTACAATTTAATGTATAAGATAAACATTATATACACATATACATATATATTTAACTTTCCTCATTGTATATACTTCTATAACGAGAGAAATCAAATTAATATTTTATTCTTTAATGCCTTTTAAAATTTTATTTTTTAAATTGACAATAAAAATTGAATATATTCACCATGAATAACATATTGTTTTGAAATACAGCATGTATACATTTCAGAATGGCTATATCATGCTAATTAACATATACATTACCTCACATGCTTATCATATGCTTATCATTTTTCTGTGATGAGGACATTTAAAATCTACTCTCAACAATTTTCAAGAATACAAGACATTGTTATTAAATATAGTCACTTTGTGTACAATAGATTTCTTGAACTTATTACTCCAATCTAACTGAAATTTTGTATCTTTTGAAAAACATTTCCCCACCCCTGGTAGCTACCATTCTACTCTCTACTTGTATGAGTTCAAGTTTTTTAGATTGCACACATAAGTGAGGTCAGGTGGTATTTACCTTTCTTTACCTGTCTTATTTCACTTATGCTGTGACAAATGACAGGATTTCCTTTTTTTAAAATAATGATTAATAGACTATTGTGTGTGTGCGTGTGTGAGTATAGGTCTTTTCTGAAAAAACGTGTGTGATCTTGGTCATGTTTTCTGTTTAATTTTTAATGAAATTCATCAATGATACTATAGGGCTTGGAATTTTTTTTAGCAAGTCTTTAGATAAAATAAAATTTCTTTCATGACAACACAGTTAATTTTGTGTTTCTTTTTATTTTAATTTGGTATTTTTTAAATAAATTTGTCCATTTCATATGAGTTTGCAAATGTTCTGGCATAAACTTGGTCATAGTATTATATTATACTTTAAATGTCTATATGATCTATGATAATCTCTTTTTCATTTCTGATTATTTTGCCCCTTATTTTTTATTCTTTTTTCTTTACTTTTGTCTGACTGGATTATTTCAAAAGACCTCTCATCATTCAATACAATTTTTATCAAAATACCAACATCATTCTTCACAGAATTAGAACAATAATCCTAAAACTCATATGGAACCCAAAAAGAGTTGGAATAGCCAATGCAATCCTGAGTAAAAAGAACAAAGTTGGAGGCATCACATTTCTTGACTTCAAAATATATCACAAAGCTATAGTTACCAAAACAGCATGGTATTGGTGTAAAAGTAGACACATAGGCCAATGGAACAGGATAGAGAACTCAGAAATAAAGACATATATTGATAGCCAACTGATCTTCAACAAAGCCAACAAAAGCAAACAGGGCATCCTCTTCACTATATGGTGTTGGGAAAATTGGATAGCCACATTCACATTTTATTGCAGCAATATATATATCACATTGTCTTTATACACTGATCCATCAATAGACAACTAGGTTGATTCTATATCTTCACTATTGTGAATATTGCTGCAATAAAATGTGAATGTAGATGTCCCTTTGATATATTTATTTATTTTCCTTTGGGTAGACCCCAGTAGTGGGATTGAGTGATTAAATGTAATCCTATTTTGAGTTTTATGAGAAATCTCCATCCTGTTTTCCATAGTGGCTATACTAGTGTATATTTCCACCAATAGTGTATAAGATTTCCCTTTTTGCAACTTCGCCAGCCTCTGTTATTTTTAGTCTTTTTAATAACAGCCATTCAGTCTGGGTCAAGATGATATCTCATTATGGTTTTGATTCGTATCTATCTGATGATTAGTGATATTGAGCATTTTTTCATATACCCATTGGCCACTTCTATGTCTTCTTTTGAAAAATGTCAATTCATATCCTTTGCTCACTTTTTAATGGGATGATTTGTTTTTTTCCTGTTGAATTATTGGAGTTCCTTGTATATTATGGATAGTAGTCCCTTGTTAGATAAATAGTTGACAAATATGTTCTCCCATTCACTCTGTTAATTATTTATTTTGCTGTACAGAAAGTATTTCAATTTAATTAAGTCCCATTTGTCTATATTTGTTTTGTTTTTGTTGCCTGTGCTTTTGAGGTCTTAGTCATAAATTCTTTGCCTAAAGTCTAGACCAATGTTCAGGAGAGTTTTCACTTGGTTTCCTTCTAATACTTTTACTGTTTCATGCCTTCCATTTAAGGTTGTAATCCATTTTGAGTTGCTTTCTTAATATTGTGAGAGATAGGGGTCCAGTTTCACTCTTGTGCATGTGGCTATCCAATTTTCCCAACACCATATAGTGAAGAGGATGCCCTGTTTGTTTTTATTGGCTATGTTGAATAGGAATGGTAAAAGTGGGCTTCCTTTCTTGTTCCCTTTTTTTGAGAAAAGACTTTCAACTTTTCTCCATTCAGTATGATGTTAACTGTAGGTTTAATATATGGCCTTCATTAAGTTGAGATACTTTCCTTCTATGCCTAATTAGTTGTTGAGTTTTTATAATATCATGAAGGGATGCTGAATTTTATCAAATGTTTTTCCTACATCTATTGAGAAGATCATATAGTTTTTGTCCTTTATTCTGTTGATGTAATGTGCCATGTTTATTAATTTGCATGTGCTGTACCATCCTTCCATCTCTGGGATAAATCCCACTTGATCATGGTACATTATTTTTTGATGTGCTGTTGGGTTCAGTTTGCTAGTATTGTTGGAGGATCTTTGCATCTATGTTTATCGTGGATATTGGCCTGTAGTTTCTTTTTTGTTGTGTTCTTGTCTGGTTATAGTATTAGGGTGATGCTGGCCTCATAAAAGGAGTTAGGGAGAATTGCCTCTTCTTTAATTTTTTTGAAATAGTGTCAAGAGGATTGGGATTAGTTTTTCTATATATATTCAGTAGAATGTGGCTGTGACTCCATCTGGTCCCAGGCTTTTCTTTGTTTGGACACTTTTTATTACTGATTCAATCTTGCTACTCATTATTGGTCTGTTCAGGTTTTCTGGTTTCTTCCTGATTCAATCTTGGTAGGTTGTATGTTTCCAGAAATTTGTCTATTTTCTCTAGTTTTCCAGTACATCAGCATATAGTTGTTCATAATAGTCTCTGATGATCTTTTGTATTTCTGTGGTGTCAGTTGTAATGTCTCCTTTTTCAATTCTGATTTTGTTTATTTGGGTCTTCTCTCTTATTTTGTTCTCTCTTATTTTCTTGGTCAGTCTAGCTAATGGTTCATCAATTTTGTTTATCTTTTCAAAGAACCAACTTTCATTGTGTTGATCTTTTGTATTTTTTTTTAGTCTCTATTTCATTTAGTTCTTCTCTGATCTTTATTATTTCTTTCCTTCTGCTAATTTTCGGTTTGGTTTGTTCTTGCTTTTTAAATTGCTTGAGTTTCATATTAGATTGTTAGTTAATAATCTTTCTACTTTTTGATGTAGGCATTTATTGCTATAAGTTTCCCTGTCAGCACTGCTTTTACTGTATTCCACAGGTCAACACCTCTAGAATTCAGCTATGAATCCATTTGGTTTGTTGTACTTCCATTTTCATTTGTTTAATTTGTTTTTATTTCTATCTTAATTTCTTTTTTGACTGAATGGTCATTCAGGAGCATGATATTTAATCTCCATATATTTGTATAGTTTCCAAAGTTTCTCTTGGTATTGATTTATAGTTTTATTTCACTGTGGTATGAGAAGATACTTTATATGATTTCAGTTGTTTAAAATTTGCTGAGACTTGTTTTGTGGCCTAAAAAGTGATCTATCCTGGAGAATGTTCCATGTGATGATGACAAGAATGTAAATTCTACAATCGTTGGGTAGAATGTTCTGTAAATGTCTGTTAGGTCCATTTGGTCTAAAGTTCAGTTTAGATTCAATGTTTCTTTGTTGATTTTCTGTCTAAATGATCTGTCTAAATGCTGAGAGTGGGGTGGTGAACTCCCTCACTATTATCGCCTTGCAATTTGTCTCTCTTTTTAGATCTAGTAATATTTACTTTATGAATCTGGGTGCTCTAGTGGTGAGTGTATATATATTTACAATTGTTATATCTTCTTGTTGGACTGAGCCCTTTATCATTATATAATTACCTTCTTTGTCATTTCTTACTATTTTTGACTTAAAGTCTATTTTATAAGAAACTCACCTTATTAGTGAAGACATATAGAAAGAAAGTAAATGAATGGAAAAAGATATTCCATGAAAACAGAAACCAAAAGTGAGCAGGAGTAGCTATACTTATATCAGATAAAATAGACTTTAAGTCTATTATTAGAGAGTCTGACTATAATGTGCCATGGAGAAGAGCTTTTTGCATTACATCTGCTTGGAGATTGCTGAGCCCCCAAATCTGGATGTCTAAATCCCTTCCTAGACTTGTGAAGTTTTCATTTATTATTTTGTTAAATAGGTTTTCTAATCCTTTTGTTCTCTCTTCACCATCAAGGATATTGATAATTCAAATATTAGATCTCTTTATGTTAACCCAAATGTCACAAAGGCTTTGCTCATTCTTTTTTATTCTTTTTTCTTTAGTTTTGTCTGACTGGATTATTTCAAAAGGCCTCTCATCAATTCTAAGATTCTTCCTTCTGCCCTATCTAGTTTATTGTTGGAGATTTCAAATGTATTTTGTATTTCCTTCAATAAATTCTTCAGTTCCAGAATTTCTGTTTGGTTCTTTTAAAAATACCTATGTCTTTGGTAAATTACTTATTCATATCCTGAATTGTTTTTCTGATTTCTCTATACTGTTTTTCAGAATTATGTTGTATCTCACTGAGTTTATTTAAAATTATATTTGAATTCTTTATCCCAGATTTCATGAATCTCAGGAGTTCATGAATACCAATTTTGATTAGTATTTATTGCGGGAGAATTATTGTGCACTTTTTGTAGTGTCATGTTTCTTTGATTTTTTTCATGTTTCCTCGGTCCTTACATTGATTGATATCTTCATATCTGGTGTAACAGTTGCTTCTTTCAATATTTTGAAATTCTTTTCATAGGGGAGGACTTTTTTCTGAAGATGTACATATATTTCTGGTTGGGTAGGGCACTATTGCTTTGATTTTTGGTGCATACAATAGTGTGATCTCTATATGATTTCTTCAGCTGTAAACTACACCAATGGTTCCTGTGATTTCCTTGGTGGCTTAGAGCATGGTTATTAGTGGAGGTTCTAGAGAGACATGGTCTTTCTATGTTGCCTAGGCATGTGTTGAGCTCCTGGCCTCAAGCAATCCTCCTACCTCAGCCTCCCAAGTAGCTGGGACTACAGGCACAAGCCACTGTACCCAGCTGGGATTTTTTTATTTCTGATAATGCTTTTTATCTCCAGCATTTCTTTCTGATTCTTTCTTGTAACTTCCATGTCTCTGCTTACATTATTCATTTGTTCTTTCCAGTTGTCTACTTTTTTCATTAAAACCCTTAGCATATTAATCCTCCTAGTTTTGTTTATTTTTTAGAGTTCTCAGGTAGTTTATTTTTGTTTTTGTCCAGATATTTTTGTTGTAATTAGTTTGAAATATGGCTCTAGTGGGCTCACACCACTATGCTGGACCCAGAACTAACTTCCTTAATGTTTAAGTCAATGTCTCTCAAACTGTGGGTCATGACTATTTGTAGGACATGGAATCAATTTTGTGGATTATTGATTCACACTTTTAAAAGTAAATACATTAGAGACCAGTCTACATTATATCACATTGCATCATGTGTAATAAAAGTAAGTTATTTATAAAATATAAACTTTTTACTTTCTTTTTATTAAACACTTATCTATTGAACACCTACTGTGTGTGAAAGACTGTTCTGGGAAATATAGCTATAACAACTAAATGTCTTACATTTAGGTCTTTGACACATTTTGAGTTGATTTTTGTATAGGGTGAGAAGTAGAGGTCTAGTTTCATTCTTCTGCATATGATATTGAGTTTTTTTCACCAGTGTTATGGAGTTTTCCTTGTGGAGGTCTTTTAACCCCTTGGTTAAATTTATTCCTTTTTTTGTAGCTATTGTAATGGGATTGTTTTCTTTTTATTTCTTTTTCACCAGGTTTATTGTTTTTGTATAGAAATTCTACTGATTTTTGTATGTTGAAAAATTACTAAATTCCTTTATCAGTTCTAAGAGTTTTTTGGTAGAATTTTTAGGTTTTTCTATATATAAGATCATGTCATCTGCAAACAGGGACAAGTTGAGTTCCTTCTTTCCAATCTGAATGCCCTTTATTTCTTCATCTTGCCTGATTGCTCCGGGTAGGAATTCCAGTACTATGTTGAGTGATAATGGTAAGAGTGGGCATTCATGTCTTCTTCCAGTTCTTAGAGGAAAAGCTTTCAGCTTTTCCCTATTTGGCATGATGTTAGCTGTGAGTTTGTTACATATGGCTTTTGTTGTGTTGAAGTACTTTCCCGCTTGACCATGGTGCATTATCTTTTTGAAGTGATGCTGGATTCAGTTTCCTAGCATTTTTTTGTTTTTGAGGAGTTTTACATCTATGCTTATCAAGGACATTGGCCTACCATTTTCCTTTTTTGTTGTGTCCTTGTCTGGTTGTGGTATCAGGGTGATGCTGGCCTAATAAAATGAGTTAGGGAGAATTCACTCTGCTTCAATTTCTTGGAATACCTAAAAAAGAATTGGTCTTAATTCTTCTTTAAAGATTTGGTAGAATTTGGTGGTGAATCTATCTGGTCCTGGATTTTTCTTTGTTGGAAGGTTTTTGTTGTTGTTGTTGTTTTACTGCTGATTCAATCTTGTTACATGTTCTTGATCTGTTCAGGTTTTATATTTCTTCTTGATTCAATATTGCTATGTTGTATGTGTCCAGGAATTTATCCATCTCCTCTTGGGTTTTCAATTTATTGGTCTATACTTGTTCATAGTAATTTCTAATGATTCTTTGTATTTCTGTGGTATCCATTGTAATGTCTCATTTTTCCATTTCTGATTTTATTTATTTGTATCTTCTCTTTTTTTCCTTAGTCTAGCTAATGGTTTGTCAATTTTATTTATCTTTTTGAGAAATTGACTTTTTGTTTTGTTAATCTTTTGTATTTTTCAGTTTCAATATTCTTTATTTCTCCTCTGATCTTTATTTTTCTTTTCTTCTACCATTAATAACTTTTAGGTTTAGCTTGTGCTTGGTTTTCTAGTTCTTTGAGATGTATCATTAGGTTGTTTATTTAAAACCTTTCTAGTTTTTGATGTAGACATTTGTTGCTATAAAGTTGCCTCTTGATACGGCTTTTGCTGTGTTTGATAGGTTATGGTATATTGTGTTTCTATTTTCACTTGTTTCAGAGTTTTTTGGTTTTTTTGAGACAGAGTCTTACTTTGTTGCCCAGGCTAGAGTGAGTGCCATGGCGTCAGCCTAGCTCACAGCAACCTCAAACTCCTGGGCTCAAGCAATCCTTCTGCCTCAGCCTCCCAAGTAGCTGGGACTACAAGCATGCACCACCATGCCTGGCTAATTTTTTTTCCTATATATTTTTAGTTGGCCAATTAATTTCTTTCTATTTTTAGTAGAGACGGGGTCTTGCTCTTGGTCAGGCTGGTTTTGAACTCCTGACCTTGAGCTATCCACCCACCTCAGCCTCCCAGAGAGCTAGGATTACAGGTGTGAGCCACTGCGCCCGGCCTATTTCAGAATTTTTTGAATTTCATTTTCACCCATTCATTGTCAGGAACATGTTCTTTAATTTTTATGTATTTGTGTAGTTTTTAATATTTCTTTTGTTATGGATTTCTAGATTTATTCCATTGTGATCTAATAAGATATCTGGTATAATTTCAATTTTCTTAAATTTTTGAGACTTGTTTTGTGTCCTAACATATGGTCAATCCTGGAGAATATTCCATATGTTGATAAAAAGAATGTGTATTTTGCAGCTGTTGGTTGAAATGGTCTATAAATGTCCATTGGGACCATTTGGTCTGTGGTGCGGTTTAAATTTGATGCTTCTTTGTTAATTTTCTGTCTAGATGATCTGTACAATGCTGACAATAGGGTATTCAAATCCCTAACTACTATTGTATTGGGATCTATTTCTGCCTTCAAAGCTAATAATTGCTTCATGTATCTAGAGCTTTCAGTGTTGGGTGCCTATATATTTACAATTGTTATATTCTCTTGCTGAATTATTCCTTTTGTTATTATATAATGTCCTTCTTTGTCTCTTTTTACAGCTTTTGACTTGAAGTCTGTTTTTTCTGATATTACAGCCACTCTTGCTCACCTTTGGTTTCTGTTTCTATGGAATGCTTTCTTCCACCCCTTCACTTTCAGCCTATGCATGTTTTTACAGGTGAGGTGAGTTTCTTGTAGGTAGCATATAGTTGTATCTTATTTTTTTAATATCCATTCAGACAGTCCACATGTTTTAAATGGGGAATTTAAAGGTGATTATTGATAGATGAGGACTTATTCCTGCCATTTTATTGATTGTTTTCTGATTGTTTTATATATCCTTTGTGCCTTCCTCTATCATTGTTTATTTTTGTGATCAGATGATTTTCCATAGTGATAAGATTTGATTCATTTCTCTTTCTCCTTTGTGTATTGGCTCCAACAGTGAGTTTTGTAGTTTTTCATGCTTCCATGATGGTAGTTGTCACCTTTTTACTTCCAGATGTAAGACTCCCTTGAGCATTTCTTGTGAGATTGGTCTAGTGGTGATAAATATCCTTAGTTTTTGTCTGTGAAAGATTTTATTACACCTTCATTTCTGAAGGGTAGCTTTGCTGGATATAATATTCTTGGCTGGCATTTTTTTCTTTCAGTATTTTGAATATATCATCCCATTCTCTTCTGGCCTATAAGGTTTCTGCTGAGAAATCCACTTTAATCCTAAGTGTAATTAGGATTCCCTTATATGTGACTTGATGCTTTCTCTTGTTGTTTTTAGAATTTTTTGTCTTTGGCTATTGACAATTTTACTATAATTAATCTCAGAGAGAACCAGTTTGGGTTGAATTTATTTAGGGTTCTTTGAACTTCCTGGACCTGGATGTCCATCTCTCTCCTAAGCCTAGGGAAGTGTTCCGCCATTATTTCATTAAATATGTTTTCTACATATTTCCCTTCTCTTCTCCTTCTGGAATAACCCTAATGTGAATAGTCATTCACTTAATAGTATTCCATAAACCCTGTAGGCTTTCTTCATTCTTTTTTATCTATCTGTCTTTCTTTTTGTTTGCCTGTGTTATTTCAAATGAGTTCTCTTCAAGTTCAGAAATTCTTTTTTCTGCTTGGTCTAGTCTGTTGTTGAAGCTCTCAATTATATTTTTTATTTTATTCATTAATTCTTTAGCTATAAGGTTTGTTTGGTTCTCTTTTATATCTATCTCTTTGTTGAATTTCCCATTCAAATCATGCATTATTTTCCTGATTTCATTGAATTTTCTATCTGTATTCTCTTGTATCTCACTGAATTTCATAAAGATTATTATTTGTAATTATTTTTCTGGCATTTCATATATTTCCTTATTATTGGGGTCTGTTACAAGAGAATTATTGTGTTCCTTTGGAGTTGTCATGTTTTCATACATTTCCATGTTTTATGTGTCCCTATGTTGATTTCTATGCATCTGGTAGAACAGTGGCTTCTTCTAATTTTATGGAGTAGGTTTTGTAGAGAAAGACTAATTTGTGTGAATGGGGTGTTGGTTTTGTAGAGTGGATTGACTTTGGTTCTAGCTGGATGTAGTAGTGTAATTGCTGTGTAGTTTGTTCAGCTGTAATCCATGCTAGTAACATTTGTGAGTGTCTCATTGGGCTAGGCTGAGCGAGTTTGTGGTGACAGTGGCGTGGCTTGCTTGTAATGGGTTTACTAGGCTGTTTCTCAGGTCAGGGCATGTACATGCACACAGTGGGTCAGCAACCTGGGGCTGGTGTTGAGATTACAAAGCTGTCACTCTGCTCAGAAGCATGTGCCCATGATTGTTCAGCCATGTTCATGCCCCACAGGGGGCATGCCTGCCCAGAGTGGCCCGTGGAGCTGTTTCTCTGGCCTGGGACACAAACAGAATGCTGCTTGGCAGGTCTGACAGTGTGCTCACCAAGGGTGTCTTGCGAGAGTATTTCTCATACCCAGGCTGAGGGCACATAGTTGCTCGGCTGCCAGCAGCAGCCCACAGTGCTATTTTTCAGGCCCCTGCTGTACAGCTTATCAACTGGCATGGGTGCAAGTCCGTTGAGGGTGGCCCACAGAACTGCTTCTCAGGCCTAGGATCCAGGATGGGGGTTCACAACTGCTTGGCCCAAGGGTGAGTCTGCTGAGGTGGCCTGTGGGGCTGCTTCTCAGGCCTGGGATGCAGACACAAGGCTGCTTGGCCAGCCTCAGGGTATGTCTGTCGGTGTCAGACCCAGAAAGGTATGTTCTAGTCTCTAGGAATGGGTGTGCAGCTGCTCTGCTGGCCTGGGAGCATGTCTGTTAGCTGTGGTCCACAGGGTTGCTTCTCAGGCTTAGGATATGTGTGCAAGACTGCTCAGCTGGCCTGAGGATATGGCTCCCAGGAGCTGCCTGTAGAGCTATTTCTCAGGCCCTGATTGAGAGTGCAAGGCCATTGGGCAGGCCATGGGCTTCTCTGCAGGGAGTGGAACACTGTGGGGCTATTTCTCAGGTCCCAGGCACAAGTGCCTAGCCACCCTGCCTGACCAGAAGCATGATAGCTGCTCAGAGCCTTGAGGGACTCTTCCCTTTGGGGTGGGGTGGTGGTGGTGGTGGTGTGGGAATGCAGTCGTTTGGTCAGCTCAAGGGAAGGTTCACCCTGGTGGGGACTTCCAGACTGTTCCTTCTCTTTCTGGAAGTGAGATAGATAGGAGTTGGTTTCGCTGCTGTGCAGGACTAGAGTCACAGTCAATCCTGGGCCCAAGATCTGTGCTGCTGGGTTTGTGGCATTTAGCCACAATTGTGGTCTTGGTGGAATGAAGCTGGAGCCCCATTGCTAGAGAGGTGCAGTGACCACTGGCTCCCAAGGAAAGGGGCACAAAAGAGGTGGCTCTGATCTCAAGATGGCACTGTGCTACACCAGCTTGGCCCACAGGATCTGGGTTTGGGGTTGAGAGTGCACACTGTGTGCTTCTAATCTGGACAATGCAGCTGCCTAAATTCCCAGCAGGGCCGGGCGCAGTGGCTCACACCTGTAATCCTAGCACTCTGGGAGGCCGAGGCGGGAGGATCGCTCAAGGTCAGGAGTTCTAAACCAGCCTGAGCAAGAGCGAGACCCTTTCTCTACTAAAAATAGAAAGAAATTAATTGACCAACTAAAAAATATATATAGAAAAAATTAGCTGAGCATGGTGGCACATGCCTATAGTCCCAGCTACTAGGGAGGCTGAGGCAGAATGATTGCTTGAGCCCAGGAGTTTGAGGTTGCTGTGAGCTAGGCTGACGCCATGGCACTCTAGCCTGGGCAAGAGAGTGAGACTCTGTCTCAAAAAAAAAAAAAAAAAAATTCCCAGCAGGTCTCCAAACTGGGCTTAGGGCTTGCAAGGACTATGGTATTCTCCTATAGTAAGGACTATAGGTGTTTGCAGTGGTAATGGAGGCTGGTGGGATTCTTCTGGTTACCCTTTCCCCACAACAGAAAGTCCCTTCTGACTCTGGGCAGATCTGATCCAGACAAGAAAGATGAGCATGAGCTGCAGAGGCTGGGTGCCTCCACACTGCCCTCCTAAACTTCCAATCACCACAGGTATGCCTCTACTACCCTGCCACATTCCAACGCTCACCCACTTATTTCTAATATGCCATTAGTATTGGAATGGAAACTGCACAGCCTACTATGTCATGCATATAGCAGAGATCATTAACAGAAAAGCTCCCTGGAACCCACTTCCCCCACCCTCAAAATCTTTCTCAACACAGACCTAAGGCAGCTATTGCCAATCAATCAGTATTGAATCAAGACAGAAATTAGGTGTGCCCTCTCTACTTTGGGTTAATAGCAAAAATTCTCCCAGAAAGTTGTGTTTTTGTCAATTTTTATGAATCAGTTTACATTCATATAAGATAATAGCTGATGGAGAGAGAATTAAAACATTGAGGCACTTGTCTATAGCAATGTGCATTCTAACTCTTTAAAGGTTTTCTATGCACCATTTTCAACTATAGACAAAATTAACTGAACATATGTAGCTAAAGAAAATGTACACTTGAGCAAAAACAAAGATTCTTTTTAAAGAGCAAATATTTCTTTCTAGTCTGCTTATTTTTTGTTTAAAAGTGCAGCTCTGGAAGCAATTTAGTAAATCTACTGCAGGTTCAAATCTTAATCCCAGAGTTAAGAGAGACAGAAACAGACCCTATATGGGATGCCAACTATAAATATGTACTGTTTAAATTGCTAGCCTGTTTAAATTGCTGTTACTGTCTACAACCTAACATTGCTATTTTGCAGTAACAAAATCCTACACATTTATGGCTTTGACTACACAGAATATTTCTGAGTATGACTATTCTGCCAACTATATAAAATTGAGGTGAATTAAAATTTATATACCACAAGCGCCAAGTCTGCAAATGCAATATCAAATTCAATCAAAAATTGTTAATATAGGTGTTAGTGAAATTTCTTAAATAAAAATAACATTGTTCATGAAGTGAAATGGATGGATTGAAGCAGGAATAAAAATTCTGCTTAAAAAAGAAATGGTGGTGTTTGGAATGCCTACCCTACTCATACCCCATCTTGGGGGGATATTTTCCTGGTCACAGCTTTTGCCAAGTGAACAATGGACCCTAGGCTTCCACCTGTCCAGCCTAGAGATGGCTAAAGCGGGCTCATTTTGAGCCATGACTAACATAAGTAACCAAAGGAAAATTTTGAGAGAAGGAAGGAGGGAGAACAGAAGCATAGAGAAAATCAAAGATGACTGAGCATTATCTGAAATAGAGTAGTCACATCTCTCTGCCCATCTAGGGGTCTGAGATCATTGACTTTTTCCTGGGGATATCTCTCAAGGATAGGGTTCTGAAAATTATGCCTGTGCAAAAGCAGACCTCTGCTGGCCAGTAGACTAGCTAGGTTCAAGTCATTTGTTGCCATTGGAGACTACGATGGCCACACTAGATTGGGTGTTAAGTGCTATTAATATAGGAAGGTAGCTACAGCCATCCACGAGAGCATCATCCTGGCCAAGTTTTCCATCATCCTTTCTTCTCTCATGTTTTTTATAATTTTCAATTTCAAATATTGAACTTGGTCAGGAGGAGGGACATATGTAAAAAGTTACTCTTTTCTTCAGTTCCAGACTCCAATCCCCCATGTCCCCTTAGACATTTTCTTATCAGGTATGCATCTCCCCACTCACTGTTTTCATTCAGCCTGAATATTAAGATATCATTAAATCTCTCTCATCTTGTCTCCCTCAGCGCTGTATCTTCCTATAGCTAAGACATTATTTTTTTCCTCTTCCCTTCTGAGTTAAGGATTTTGAAAGCCTGCAGATCCATATTTTCATCCCACTTATTTGCCCATCAGCCTACTGCAAGCTGGCTCCTACCTTCATTCCATCATGCTCCTCTCAATATATCCTTGATCGCCAAATTGCCAAGTAGAATAAGTTCTGTTAAAACCTGCATAGAATATTCTCTATTTACCCAACCAGGTCTACTCCCCACCTTTTTCCACTTTGCTCCTTGCTCAGAGAACCTGACCTATATGAACTACATTAATGGCTCTTTTGTCTCTGGATTCCAGTTGGGTTTTGTCAATGGAAGGCATCATATGAGGCCCAAGTATAGAAAGTACTCATACAGCTTCCTTCCCACAATGTCATGCCTTGACTACAACTATACTTTTCTACTCGTGCCCTCAATCAACCTATGCCAGGAGGCTCTCAGTTTTCTTCTACAGCTCTCTCTCTCTCTCTCTCTCTCCCTCTTTCATTGTCCCTTTAATTATTCCATTTTGAGGGGCCAACTATGTCCTGGCAGAACTCTCACTAATTCCTGTCTTTATCATGATTGTCTTACAATAGAATCCAATCTTGTTAAACATATTCTCTAATTTCTTGGATTTTTAACTTTCTGACTGACCATCCTCAGTATACTTTATAAGTTACTCTTCCTATGTCTTTTTTTTATATTCGTGTTTCCCAGACCCAGGGTCATATTTTCTTCATGTTTTCACTAATGTATCTCAATCCAGTCCCCCAGCTTTAATGCTCACCAAAAGCACAATGCTTGATATCTAGTAGGTACTCAATAAATGTTTGCTGTACAAGTGAGTGAATATGTATGCCAATGACTACAAAATCTTACTGTCCATCCCATGTCTCTCCCCTGGTCTACCTATACGTATTTCATACTCTCTACCAAACAGCTCCACTTGGTGCCTCACAGGCATCTCAAATTCAATTTGTTCAAAACTGTATGAATTACTAATATCTTTATCCCCAAATCTTGGTGTTTGTATCCCTTATATTATTCAATACCAACCCTATCTACCCAGTCACACAATTCAGAAATCTAGGAGTCATCCTTAACAGCCACCTAATTCCACAAATTTCTACCTAAATTTTGTCAATTCCATCATATTAACTTCTCCCTTTTCCCTATGTTGTTCTCCTGTTCTCCGCCTGATGCTGCCTCCATTAAGGCCCTCCTGGTCTCCCATCTCACCAGTGCAATATTTCTTACCTGGATCTTCTTGGCTCCAGCTTTATTCCTCTCCAAACTGTACTTAAAACAGCCTTCAGGGTGATCCTTATATGTCATTTCTCTACTTAAAGTGATTTAATGGTTCTCATTTTCATGACCTTCTCGATAGGCTCCCTACCTCACTTCCAAGCTTTTCATTTTTCACTTCCAACATGCACCTCATACTACAAACCTTGACATTGCTCATAATAAACCTTGCATACTCCTTCTGTTAGAAGTTGCTTTCCAGCTTTCTCTCTTAAGCTTCTTCACATCATCCAAGACTTAACCTAAAGATGATCCCCTTAGTGATGCCTTTTCTTATGCTTTTCGCCTTCCTCTTCTTTCTTTTCTTAGATGGTACTTTGTAAATATTTAAATTACAATTCTAAAAACATTGTGTTGTAACTGCTTACTTGTCTATCTGCCTAACCCAAAAGACTATAAGATCTTTGAAGACATATCCTTACTTAGCTTGGTATTTTCAATGCCTAGCACCATGTCTGGTGTGTAAGTGGAATTCAACAAATAATTATTAGATGAATTGATTTTTCAATTTCTGCTATCCTTATCCAGGGTTACCTTAGACACTGTGTCATGGGCTAAATTATATTCCCCCACCTCCAAAGTCATATATTGAAGTTCTATTCCACAATACCTCAAAATGTGACCTTATTTGGAGATTGAGTTTTGACACATATAACCAAGTTAAAATGAGGTTATTAGTGTAGGGCCTAATCCAATATGACTGGTATCCTCATAAAAAGGGGAAATTTGGACACACAGACATGCATAGTGGGAAGATGATATGAGAGAAACATAGAAATAAGATAGTCATCAACAAGCCAAGGAGAGAGATTTGGAACAAATCCTTCCCTCATAGCCCACAGAAGAAACCAATCCTGCTGACATCTTGATTTTGGACTTCTAGTCTCCAGAACTATGAGACAATAAACTTCTGTTGTTTAAGCCACCCAGTCTGTGGTACTTTGTTACAGCAGCCCTAGCAAACTAAAACACATTGCAATTTAGCAATCATTTTTTAAATTTTTAAAAATTTGCCTATTTCCATTAAATCTTTACTTAAATCTCTCACCTGGACTCTGGAAAATTTGCAACAGGTGTTGTTCCTCATTAAATGTCTTTTTGCCACTATCTTTTCAACTTAGTGAGTCACAGTTACAAATGTTCTCTTTTTATACTTCTCCTTTAATACTGGTAGTGGATCAGAACTTTAAATATGCTAATGTGCTGTAGCATTTTCCCAATTAATATGACAGCAAAGACTTCTTTTCACAAAAGATCACATTGGGACACTACTGCTCATAGAACTCAGCCTGGGAAATTCTGGCTAAAACACTTCATTAAATTTAAATTCACAATTATTCTCCTTAAGATTTATTTTATATTTTTCTCTGGCTCTACTAATTTTTTTTTCCATATATTACTTTCCTCTTAGATGTCTCCTTTGCAGTTAAGCTAACCAATCGATGTACCCTACAAGCTTCTTCTTTCTGAACTTTTAAACCTTATCATTCATTCATTTCTCAGACATTGATTGAGAACCTGTAGGGGTCACAAAATTGTCCCAAGTATCGAGGATGATCAAGGATGGGGCCATCAAATACAGTCCCTGATTACAAGAAGATTATGTTATCTGGCATAAGGAACAAAATGAATATAGTAGATCTTGAAATTATGACACACATGTCCAAAGATGTTGTAATCCCCAAAGGCCAGCATATATTAATAATTCCATCAGTGACTTCACAGCTAAAATGGATATAACAATACAAACATTGTGGAATATTTTGAAATTTAAATGAAATAATGTATCACAGAGAGTAGCACTGAAGTTATAGGCCTGTTCGTCTAGACTTTATTCCTGCTCTATGACTCACGCCCACACGTACCAGCCTTGAAACACTCACAATGCAAAATGATACCTCAGCAAAATATCACATGCCACGGACTTTTAAGTCTCCTTCAATATCCTCAGATACCGAGATTTACCCTATACAAATGGACACCATTTAAGCAGGAAGGAGGGATTCAGAGGAAGGGGAAATCATATCTGCTTGAGTTAGAAGACACTGAGTTAAAGAAAATGAATTAGTTTATTTACACAGGAATTACAGAATTGTTAATATGCTAATGTGAATTGTGAATCCCTAAGAAGGGTTGTAGTGCTATAGCATTTTCCCAGTTTATATGATGGCAAAGACCTCTTTTCATAGAAGATCACTAATGGAACACTACTGCTCATAGACCTCAGCCTGGGAAATTGTGGCTTAAAAAATAAATCGTAAACTACCAAGCACAAAAACCTTCACAAAATTGCTCAATTTTATCTTTCAATTATTGTCTATTATCACCCTCCCTTATAATCATCCTCACCCTGGGTTGTAACCTGCCAGCATTTCCATAACTTCAAACTCCTGTTCATCATGTTCAACCTGCCTGGCATGCCCCTTCCTCTTCTCCACACCTCCTCAACCCTTCCCAACATGAAACAAACTATATCTCATCACTTGAGACTTTGAAAAGAATTATACCTCATTTTTTCTCTGAAGACTTCTTCTATTCTCCAGGCAGACTTATTTCTTGTTCTTTCCTCCGTACTCTAATTGAACTTCGAACTTATCTACACTCTAGCACATTTCACATGTAGAACATTGTTTGTGGCCATGTTCCTTATTAGATTGTGACCTCCTCAGAGGCAATTACTGAATCTAGCTCCTCTTTCAATAGCTCGCACTTAGCATGGTTGATGGTACACGTACCGTCTTCTCAATCCATGCTCATTGAATGAAAGAATAGCATAACTGAAGTTAAATAACACAAATATAGAGAATTAATATCAGGTTTTAACTACCTATGATTGACATCTGGATAGTGGAAAAGAGAAGGAAAATGTCTCTGACAATCAAGTGGGCAAAGGATTTTAGAGAAGTTGTAAGCATCTCACCGATGAAGCTAGCCATGAGAAGCAGGCTGAAAAGAAAGAAGCAGTTAAAAAGATGATGAAATGAAAGAATTAAGAGAGGTGAAAGGATCAGTGGATCAATGAGTATTCAAAACAGATTCAGTAAGCTCCATAATTAACAAGATAAGATACTTTGGATCAGAAACATTATTTTTAGAGTTTAAGATTTAGAAGTGAAGGTAAGAATGCAAGAGACCTGCATAAAGATTTGGAGAAGCCACAGAAGTTAGGACTAATCAGTGAGAATTATAGGAGATGCAAATTCCAGCTCAATCCAAATAAGTATTATTCAGTCTGTATGCAACTGGATGGGAAACAGGGGTGGACATTTAAGTCCTTGGAGTTAATAAGACTCCAGTGTAAGAAAAGACACACATATGTTGATGTCTGTGAGCATGAGAAAGAAGTGGAGAAGAGAGGTAGACCTAAACGCTTAAGTCTCTATGGAAAGAAAGACATGGTCCTAGAAATCAATGGATGCTGCTGCTGACACTAGGAAGACAGTGATAAAAGAGGAAAAGTTGTGTAAACACCAAAAGGGAAGTTGTTTATGAATGACAGCAAGGAGAATGCTGTTTTCTTCTTCAGGCCTGATGAATTAAATGGAAGGGGAAAATGATTCAATTTGATGCTTCCTTAGTTAAGGGGAAAAGGAGCTTAATTAGTGAAGGTTCTTTGAGAAGGTGAGAAGAGAAGCAGGAGAAAAAACATGTGCAGAGACACACAGTAAAACACTAGCAGGTTTATGTGAGGAACAATGGCAGATTTACTTAGATGAAGCTGAGAATACTTCATTATTCTGTAAGAGAAAAAAGAACTCATAGGTTAATATTTTTTTTAGACAAGAGTAAAGTGCAGAGTATCTAGGACTTCCATAGCTAGAGAAGAAAAGTCAATGCCTGGCTTCAAAGCTTCAAAGGACAGGCTGACTCTCTTATTAGGGCTGATGCAGCTGGTGACTCTAAGTTGAAGCCAATACTCATTTATCATTTTGAAAATCCCAGAGTCCTTAAGAGCTATGCTAAATCTACTCTGCCTGTGCTCTATAAATGGAACAACAAAACCTAGATGAAAGAACATCTGTTTACATCATGGCTTAGTAATATTTTAAGCCTACTGTTGAGACCTACTGCTCAGAAAAAAAGATACCTTTCAAAATAGTACTGCTCATTGACATGTAGCTAATCACCTAAGAGATCTGATGGAAAGGTACAAAAAATAGTAATGTTGTTTTTATGTTTGATAACATGGCATCCATTTTTTAGTCCATGGATCAAAGAGTAATTTTGACTTTCAAGTCATATTTAAGAAATACATGTCATAATGCTATAGCTGCCATACATCGTGATTCTTCTGATTGATCAAAGCAAAGTATATTGACAACTGGACAATGAATCTGGAAAGGATTCACCATTCTAGATGCCATTAAAAACATTAATGATTTATGGGAGGAGGTCAAAATAGCAACATTAATAGAAGTTTAGAAGAAGTTGATTCCAACACTAATGAGTGACTTAGAGGGGTTCAAGACTTCTGTGGAGGAAGTAACTGCAGACATGATAAAAACTGCAAGAGAACTAGAATTAGCAGTGGGACTTGAAGATGTGACTGACTTGCTGCAATCTCATAACAAAACTTTAACAGATAAGGAGTTACTTCTTTTAGATGAGCAAAGAAAGTAGTTCCTTGAGATGAGAACTACTGATGAAGATGTTGTGAACATTGTTTAAACAACAACAAAGGATTTAGAATATTACACAAACTTAGTTGATAAAACAGCAGCAAGATTTGAGAAGATTGACTCAAAATTTGAAAGTTCTGCTATGGGTAAAATGCTATCAAACATCATTGCATGCTACAGAGAACTCTTTCATGAAAGAAAGAGTCCATCGATGTGGGAAACTTCACTGTCTTAGTTTAAAAAATTGTCACATCCACTTTAACCTTCAGCAACCACCACCCTTATCAGTCAGCAGCCACCAACATTTAGGTAAGATCCTCCACCAGCAAAAAGATTACAACTCTCTGAATGCTCAGATGATCATTAGCATTCTTTTTTAGCAATAAAGTATTTTTTAATTAAGGTATATATACTGTTTGTTTAGACATGCTATTGCACATTTAATAGACTACAGCATGGTGTAAACATAACTTTTATATACACTGAGAAATCAAAACATTCATGTGATTGGTTTTATTGTGATATTTGCTTTATTATGGTGGTCTGGAACCAAAATACCTCCAGAGTATGCCTGTATGTATCTTCAAATATTTAAAGGACTTTTCTGGGAGAGAGATTAGACTTCTGCAGGTTCCCAGAAGGTCTAACAAGAGTTGATCTGTGGTAGCATCGCTCATGTAGGCATATTGTGGCTGGATATGAAGAAAGACTTTTGACAAGTAGCACTGGATAACAAATTGGTTGTCTTATGAGGTATCTGGCTTCCTGAAAAGATAGTTTTCTAACAAAAATGCCAAAATGTGAAGCTTATATTATTATATATGATTCTTGTTTTAGAAGATGGTTAGATGAGATGACTGCTAAAGTCTTTCCAAGTTCTAGTTTCAATAGTGCTGTACTTTCAGAAATATGTTTTACATTTTAGACAAAATTAACAAATTAAGTCAAGAACTTTAAGAAGTAAAGTACATATTTCATAGGCTCCAGTGTATTTTAGGGATATGGTTAAGCAGGATGAAGTGTAAGTAAATTTTTTAAAAAATACATCTGGTTTTTAAAAAAATCAGTTTATTTTTTTACCATTCCTGATTTCTAAAAAAATGAAAAATGTTAGTAACTGAGGTTTATTAAATGGATTTGGAGTAAATCAACTCATGATTCATTTAAATGAATTTGGAGAAGGTTGACTAATGTTTTCATACCTCTGTCTAGACTAGAAGCTTAAAAAGCACACCTGTGACTCCCCAAGCCTCTGATAAATCATGTCTGGTCAGACAGTCTTGTATGAAGAATAAAAAACTCATCACCCACAGTA
The DNA here is from genome assembly GCA_008086735.1 of Cheirogaleus medius. Lineage (NCBI taxonomy): Eukaryota > Metazoa > Chordata > Mammalia > Primates > Cheirogaleidae > Cheirogaleus > Cheirogaleus medius. Next base: position 25,056,211 of record VBSM01002616.1, on the reverse strand, counting down.
CCCACAAGTATGAATCTGAGGACTGGGGATGCTGAGGATGGTCATTGTGTTAGGAGCTCAAGTACTATTTACATGCGACTCCAGCAGACCTTCCAAAGAGCTTTTTGTCTTTGTGTTAGTATAGAATGTATATTCCAAGGAGGGGTAATTGTGGGAATGAAAAAAAGTGTGGACCATCTGTTAGTTTCCACTCCATAAAATCTCACCACCCTTCTTCATAAATCAATTCCAGGGGCCCTGATTCTTTTTCTTCTTCCTTGCCATTCCCACTGACATTTGAGGTTCTGTCACTCTCCTAGTTTAACATTTGAGAAAGACTGGTGTTCAGGCAGTAATACTGAGTTTGTTCGCTGGGTGTTAAGCTAAAATGCGATACAGCTCCTTTAAATTATGTCGTTGGATAGATGTATCTGTTTATTGGAAAATTCTTTATTCCAAGTTTGCCACAATATAGAAATTATTTATGTAATCCTTCAAGTAACTAAAAATTTTGGTAGTCATCTTTAAACTTTAGTTTTTAGCAATTAAAAGATTTCATCAAATAAACTGTATTGGCTTTTCCCAATATATAATGCAGATCTGAGTGTCTCTGGTTAAAATAGCAATGAGAAGGCTGAATCCTACCCACTCCCCTTTCCCACATCCCTGCCTTTAAATCATCCATTAGTTCCAGAGGCAAATCTGTGACTTAATGGGTGAGATACACATGTAAATAATTAATACAATACAAGGCAGAAATAAGAAATATAGACAAAGTAAAGATTAAATTCAATTTAGAGTATTTGGACAGACATCACAGGTGAATTGGCATTTGCATTGTACATTGAAAAACAAGCAGAGTTTTGACAGAAAATATGGAAGGAAAAAGGAGGAAGAATGTAAGCGAAGGAAAAGTTGGAGGAAAATTTACAGAAGTTTGGAAATGGAAGTATGTTTTCAGAACAAGTCACAAAATGTGGACTTGGTCTTTGTTTCCTAAAATGTCATTATTTCTCCCTCACTCTAGAAGGATTGTTTGGCTGGGAATGACATAGCCCTGCTCAGAGCAGGTTAACAGGTTGTACAAGAGGCTGTATCTCTGCTCTAAATAAGCTTTCCATCCGAAGAGGAAGATAAGGCAAATATACTAGATACAGGCAATGTTAGTATAAATATACAAGCCTTTCTTACTGAGTTGCAAGTTTCTCAGAGGTAAAAGTTATACTAGGCCCCCTATTTGCTTCGATCATTTCTTATTTTACCATTTCTACTCTCCTAGTCACTGAAATTTTCCTAACTTGATAAATCAAACATAGTAAAAGATATAACTGTATCACAAAACATTCTGGAGCTTTTTGCCTCGATTATAAAATAAAGCAATTGGATAAGAAGGCCATAAATGTCCTGTTGAGTTATATCACTATTTGATTCTTTATGTATGTATAAATGTATTCTGTATTATGTATAAATGTAGTCAGCACATAGTGTCTCTCTCTCTTTCTCTCTCGCTCTTGTTCTCTGTCATTCTTTCACCCACACTCATATATATATAATAAAAATAACATACATTATTTAACAACAACAAAAAGTTACTTAATATTTAGGCTAGCCTGACATATTTATAAGGCTAGGGCATTTTGTCCCTAAGTGAGTATTCTTACAATATATTTACATATATAATCTATAAATGAATATAAAATATGTGTCATGAGTATATGTATGTGTATCACTGTAACATATATGATGTGGTTGTTGAGAGTTTATAATATAAAATGGTTAATGTCAAATGTGAGTCAGCATCACTATTCAACCTGAATATCAGAGACTTCCTGAACATCAGAGTAAGGTCTGATAAGTTATTTATTTCAGTAGCATTCCTAAGGCTGATGAGAACTCTTCTTGCCTCTAGGGTTCAAGGTCAGAGCAGCAGTTAGGTCAAGTCTAGAGACTTTATTCTAATGGACACTGATCACCTTATAGTACTTCCTCGGTCCTCACAGAAAAATGGGATAATTCTTACCTCCCTTGAATAAGTTCATCTGTGGTGATCCAGAACCTAGAGTCCTTGGGGACCCTGTGGGACTCTTAAGACTGTTTCAGGGGAGTTGGGGACTTTGGGGACTAGTATTCACTCAGGCTCCTGACATACCCTAAGAAAAACTTCCACTTAGGACTGTATCAGTCCTAATACCCACCTCTCCTGGTAGACTGGATGCCATACACTCACCACAATTTCTGTTACATATTGTTTCTTATGCTGCTTGTTTGGAAGGAAGGTGAGAGTTGAACTATGCAGAAGTATGTAGGAATGCTGATTTAACTCATGAATCAGGCTATGGAAAGTCCTGGAAGATTAGCAAACCACAGGGAATAATCAGCTGAACAATTTGTACAAACTGAATCTCAAATAATTTTGTATTGCATAGACATAAGGGTATTTATCTTCTCTCAAACATGTTGAATGTTATTAATTTATTAAAAATATTTGGGTAATATAATAGAAATAATAAATCAATAATTTGGTTTAAATTAATAGCAGTCGACTATTATACATGAGGCCTTATAAAAAGAGGACGATCTGTTTATAGAAAATTTCATAAACTTCAGAAAAACCTTATTTTAACATCTGTAACACTTCAAAAAAGAAGAAATCACATGAAAATCTTTACTCAGTAAATTTCAGTAGTCAAAATACCTGTAGATATCTTAAATGTTCTTTCAGGGGGTTTTAAATAATAAACTTTGCCTTATGTTCTGACATCTTGTACATTGGTAATAATATATATTACTGGAGAAATATTTAAATTGCACTAGAGCAAAACAAAGAGAGCCTTTCTAATCAAACAAACCACACTATAAACATACTCTTAAAATTAAGCTAAGTAAATTTTATAGAATTGTTGGATTAAACTAGCCTTTAATTATACCAGAACTATTAGTTCTACAATGATTAAATTATGGGTTGCCAACATTTCCTTTTAACTCCTTACATTTAGTAATTAATAACTTGATCAGGAAATTTTACTTTCAGCTAAAGTTTGACATAGAATGGCTATAATTTAATTATGAAAGTCGCAATAACAACCTCAACTAAGACACAGAGATCCAAATAGAGTTTTGTAGGAATTCAGCTTTTATACCTTTTCCAATGGTATCTATTTCAGATTTGTATAGGTAAATTTTATGTTGTTAATACTTAATATAGATTGTGCTCATGTGTCATTCCTATAAAATCAAGTTTAAAATAACTTCAGAGATAAAATTTTATGTTTCCTTTAACAGTTTGTAGATGGAACTTATAAGTTACAGAGGAATAATGTATTACACATACAATGATTATAGAGAAAAACAGATTATCAGTTTGTTATTTCAAAGTCATAACTGGTGAACTGTTTATTTGATGAAGAAATTGGCTTTGGAGCTTTTGTTTAAAAACATAACACTATCATTTTTAAGAATTCACCATGATATTTGGAACAGATTACTATAATTTTTAAAGCAGACAATTTTAAACTTTAAATTACAGATTACTAAACTTGTGGTTTTCCATGAAATATGTATTTTTAATTGCTTGGAATATATGAATAAATTGCATATTCTCTTAGGGAACAATTAGAGTGAAGTATTAACCACATGTTTTAAACTGGCTTTAATAAGGATTTAGATTAAATTTCGAATAACAGAAGAATGGAACTATGCCCAAAGGCAAGGAAAATTATTTTTTCAACTTCTGTCCTTTAATGCCACCACGATAGAGAATGTCTTATAGTGTTATTAAGTACTGTCTTATAGGAATATTAACTATCTTACAGTAATATTTTTATTGTCCTATAGTATTATTAAGATAGTAATTTAAATATCTAAATCTTCTAAAATGTGTGGTTAAATTTAAAATGTGGTCACTCTAAGTTCTGAAACTATAAAGGTCATTTAGACGATTGCGTGAACTTCCCCAAATCATTCACAGAATATTCCCTATATATGGAAATGAGATATAGATGGCATTTGTACCCTTTTCCTAAAGTTTTTCCAATGTTTCTTGATCATTGTAGTTCAATTACTTAGCAATTTGAGGAATTAATTAAAGATGGTAAAGAGAAAGCCCCAGGAAGATATTGTAAAATATCCCATGCTAAAAAGATTATGTGGTTTAGGCTTGACAAATGTGAAGTGACATCTCTGGGCCCTTTTGTAGAAAAGGATAAAGGAATTGGTTCATCAAGATAAAAAAAGAATCCTCACCAGGAACCAATGAGAGGAACAACACATCCTCTAAAAAGGAGCAGGGCTCAGCAAATGATTCACAGGGCTAAGCTCATAGAAGATGAAAGGGAATGATTTTTAATTCATTTTATGTAGACCACAGATAAGGAATCCTCTAGATCAAAGCCTAGCAACATAATGGGAACTAGCTGAATACAAATGATCTAAAAACATCTGTCAAGGGTTTAATGTGCAAAAATGAAATACTTTGGCTAGACTACATGATCTTTAAAGACTCCTTCAGCTCTATTGTTGTATAATATTATACTATGAAAAATGAACCAAAAGGACCTGTTTACCTTCAAGTTGTTAATTTCTAACGTGGGAGGGGGAAAAATAGTCCTTCACCTAACAATGAAAAACTGGGATATGGCAAATGGCTGGAGCATAAGTTCTTTAAGTTATATGAAAATTTACAATGCTATATCATTTTCAGGTAAGATTACTCCATACATTTTAATGCTTAAAGGTGATAATTATTGGAGAAAATGTTCATTATTTTAATATCAATTGGGTCTATGAACTTATTAAATTTTATTAACTAAATTTCAAATACGAGTTTCATATCTTTGTAATATTTTTCCCACGGTGTTCTAATTGTCTTCTTACATGTATAGCAAAAAAAATTAGTAAGGTTACCCAGGAGACAGAAGATTTGTAAGTTTATTTCATGGTCTCCAACAGTGATGAAATAAAAGGATAAATAATCTTAAAGAGAGAGATCTTCCTTATTCTATGAAGAATTGCTTAGGCATGTAAATGGTTAGTTAGCAATGCCATTGTCCTGTCAGAAACTTTTATTGTTTTAAAGAATTTTTTGAAAAGCTGCCTCATTCAAGTGTAGAACAAGTTGGTCACCTGGGAAGATCTGGCCTGCAAGGAGGCCCCCAGGACACTTTTACAACTAGAGGATTCCTGGATGATATTAGGGAAGAATTGGATGGAGCCTTGGAGAGGGATAAACAGTATCTTTGGATTTCCTACATGAAAGGCCTTAAACACTGCAGTCTGGGGACCAGCTAGAGAATGGTATTAATAGTACATGAGGGACAGAATGGGAATTACAAACTCATAAGCCTACAGGTGCTAGACAGGTATATTGTCTCGCTTGCCTCATCTAAAAGGGACAGTTGCTTCATGACTCCCACTAATGACACGGATTTTTGCCATGAATAAGTGTTTTGTCCAGAATCGCCAGACTTTCTGATTTTTAAGAGAACCCAGAAATCCAAATTTTCACATAAAAGCTATTTTTAAATGAAGTCAATGAATTTAAGATTTTATTAAAGCACTATGAAATCATACAGAACAAATTAGGAATCTTTTGTTTTCTGGCTCCGTAGAAATAAACTCCACCTTTTAATACATAAGACTATTGATCAAATTCTCAAACGCATTTCCTATTAAATAAGAAAGTAAGAATGTTGGTAAAGACTACTGCTCATTAAAGAAAAGATGGCTGCACTGAGAATTTCCTGTTAGAATAGGATATATTAAAATACTAGGAAGAAATCCATTAACTCAAGGTATGATGATGTCTCTTACCATCTCAGAAGTCTGCCCTTGGCCTTTTTGTGCACTCTTTCTCAGTAATATTCTTCACTCCTATGGCTTCAATTATTATCAATATGCTGACAACCAAATATTTCAGCCTCTGTCCTATAGATCAAACCAATGACTAGATCACTCTTGACCCACCACTTGTTACATGGCTCACTTGTGTTCATTCTTCAGATTGCAGTTGAGTAGCCCTTTCTGTAAGGAATCTTTGCTGACCTTGTAAGATCAGTTCTGGTTTGCCCTTTATTTGTTCCTATCACAGAACTTATCCCATCCTATGTCTATTCAATTGATCAATAATTATTGGAAGCTAGGTGCTTGGAATATAAAGATAAGTAAATACAGGCAAATTCTGTGCTAAGAAGTCATCTAGTGTAGAGGAAAGATGATTGAATAAGTACCCAAAATGTAAAATTACAACAATGATAACCAGTATAAAAAAGAGATACATGGTGCTATGAAAGAATCACCTATTTGAACTAGTCAGGGAGGTCAGGGAAGAGAATGTGATAATTATGAGTATGAGCTAACTGGGCAAAAGAGGAAGAAATAGAATTTTTAGAAGGTGAAACAGTACACTGTATTCTTTTGTAAGTGCTCATTTATTTGATAGTCTCTCCCATGATACTGGGAATTACTTGGAAGCAATGATATTATCTTATCTACAATTATATCACCAATGCTTATAAAAGTGCCTGGCATGTAGTATATGCTCAATAAATGTTTGTTAATTCCAGGCCAACATCAATATCCAAGTGGATGCTGGACAATGAGCCCCAATAGAAGTCTACAATATACTCTAGGCCAGTGTTCATGAAGCATGATCTACAGACAACTCCAGATCTACCGATCAGAATTTCTGTGGGTGAAGTGTAAAGACGTGTTTTTAGAAGCACTTCCAAATGGTCTTTAAGTACCCTGATGTTTGAAAATTGTTGTTCTAAAACAAGAAAATGAAAATGCCTGGCATTGGATTTGAATCAGGATCTTAGCCAATGGCAGAAAATACAGACAGACAACAGGTTCAATTACCTCACAAAGGTTGCAAAGGATGTGACCAGCATCCCAACTCTGTGGGCTGCAGACTTACAGCAGAGTTCAATATCATACAATGAAGTGACAAGCTGTAACCACACTCATTAATAGTGAACATCTGTTGAGGACATACAACATCCCAGGCTCTAGGCTGAATGATCTGTGTGAACTACATGCACTTAAACCTCACAACGACCATATAACACAGCATTTTTATTATCCCCACATAACAGATAAGGAAACCGGGGCACAGAATTACTCACTAGACTGTCCAAGATTACACAACGAGTAAGGCAGAGTTTATATAAGGCCAGACAATCTGCCTCCAGCTGCAATCCTGGAGAATCTTCCACCTGTAGACTCAGCTCTGCTGGCATAGCAGGAACCAACAAAATAGGAGGCTGCCCTGAGTCAGTAGCAGCATCTCCTGGCAATATTTGCATTACTAGACAGGGACATATCCTAGCTCAGCTTTCAGAACCAAGCAGGGTGTAGAGGAGTGTGAAAAGTACCTGGCTTATGGAAACCTTGCCCATAGTGGTCCTTCTTAGAGATGTTGCTCTTTTGCTGCTCCACACCAACTGTCAATGACCTCAGTGTGACAGTATCCCAATGCTGGCCCTTCCAGGGTCCTTGCCACCAAACAGTTCTCTGAAGTCAGAAATCAGCTCCATCTTATCCTCCTCCTTCACTCTCCAGCCTCCACCAAAGGAAAACTGTCTGCAGCCTCTTGCTGTTAAGTTTCTTCAGGGGAGATATCAGCAACATAGGCCAAGGCCAGCGCTCTTCTGTGAGAGGCCAAGGCCAGCTCTCTTCTGTCTTAGAACAATCCTCCTCGATACCAAGGACCGGAAACAGCTCCCTCCCTCCAGCCTCTCTTCATGGACACCACCATCCCCAAAAGACTGATGACTCTTGTCCTCTCTTGGGCCTATTTTCACTCTGGCTTGGTGAAAAGGGGGGTGAAGGTGGTTGTTGGTGATAGGGTTAGCTGTATAATTAAGTAAGACCCACAGGAAGGTGGCTTAACCTTACTTCTGGAAGCTCCTTCAATGTAAAATATAAGGATTTGGGAAACTTTTCTTCTCAGTTTTTGGCCTTAGCAGAAATTTGAAGAAAACAGGAAAAATATCACTTGACATTCTGTTACAAGGGTTTATTTTGTGAAAAATGCCTCTCCATCTTATTCTATTCTTCACCAATTCATAAGAGCCTGGAGTTTTATGGTGATAAACTGTATAAATCGATATTTTATTCCCATCTTTATTTTCCTTTTATTTCCTAAGTTATCAACCCAACTATGATGATGGATGTGTGTTACTGGAGGAAAGCTGTACCAAATCTGTTATTGCTAGGAAATAGCTCTGATTCAAAGCTGCCAGAAGTTTAAGTAATAGGCCACTTGCTTGGATTATCTTCACTCATGTTGAACGTTGGGGGGACAAAAAAGCTCAAGTGAAATAATAAAATCAAGTCAGAATAAATGAGATCAAAGATGAGTTATTGTGGACATTTAGATCCCTCAAGAAGGAGGAAAGACTTATTTCCCCAGCCACCGGGAATGTGACCTGAAACAGCCCTCAATCCTCATTCTTCTTTAGGTGAAATTCCTGGGCTCCAGAAGATTGCCTCCCCCAAGGTCATGTCTCCTTCCAAGGTCATTCCATATCCAGTCATTAATTCATGTGGGGTATAAAGTCCAGCCCTCTATCTACAATTTAGGATTATCTGAAGGACCAATCCAGACCCAGAGCTCCTGAGGGGTGGCTGACTGAGATCATATCACAGCTCAACTTCTCTCTCTGCCTAATCCTGCTTCCACCACATCCTTCCTCTGTGTTGATCCCAAGGGGTCTCCCAGTAAACATCCCACATGGGTTCTTGGGGTACCTGAGATATGGGTAGAGGTAAAAATTATAAAATTTCACAGATTTCATAGGTGTTTTGGTTTAGATTCCTGAGAAAATGTTATTTAAGGAAATATTTTAAAATATGAGTTAATATGATGACTTTAGAAGTTGCTTTTAAGGCCTGATGAATATTTATTTTATTTTATTATTTTTTATTTCAGCATATTACAGAGGTACAAATGTTTAGGTTACATATATTGCCTTTGCCCCACCCGAGTCAGAGCTTCAAGCGTGTCCATCCCCGAGGCAGTGAGCACTGCACACGTTAGGTGTGAATAGATGGTTTAGATTTAACATTTTCAAAAGGAATTATGGAAAAATGGAATAATTATATTATTTTTAATGGTAGTATTCTGTATGATTTCTGTAATCTGCTATTTTTATGATATTATATATGTGGTTTTTAACAAGAATATATTACATAAATATATCCTATCAAATAAGTTAGAGGATTATTTATTGACACAGAAACCAAAGGAACGTCTATTGCTGCCTTAGAAGAGAGAGCAGACGTGACAAACGGAGTTGCAGCATTATGCTGAGGCCAAGATCCATACACAAAACCATCGGAAGATCACTATCTGTCTACTCAATGTCCCTTTAATGAAAATTTTCCCACAGTACAGCTCTTTGCTAGAGGGGAGCCTTTAGGAGAAGAGTCTGGAGTAAAGAAATTCTATGTTCTTTCCAAAGTTCTCTTTACAACCTTTCTCCTCCAGTGATGAGTACCACTTTCCTCCTGTTCTAAGTGCAGTCATGAAACTCAACCTCTATTTTGCTGCAAGCAAAACCGAGCGTTTCACTTAGTAGCTCTCTGAATATGAGTAACTTACCCAAATCCTAAATCTCAGCTTCTTTAAATAGGGACAGCAATTCACAATGTGATTGTGAGAATAGTCAATATAAGTGCTTAGCCCATATAACATCTTTGGCACATAGGTCGATTCAAAAACTCCTATCATTCATATCTGCAATCAAACATCTGGATTCGTGTTTCTGTCATTAGCTATGAGTCTTGGGCAAGTCACTGAGAGCCTCTGACTTACATTTTCCTCGTGAATAATACAGGGCATTACTAATACCCAAATTGGTCTTCTGTACAGAGTTGTTTTAAGGATTAAATGAGATAGTATATATGAAAGTGAAATGTTAATCATTAATCCCGAAATATTCAGACGAGGAAACTGAAAGCTAATGGTTGAAAGCAAACCGCCCAAGGTCTCATTACTAGCAAAGCAGCAGAGCCAGGATTTCAAACCAAACCTTCAGTTCCTGAACCCAGGACTCAGTTCATTTTATCACACAGCTGCCTCTCATAAAGTTTTCAAGAACTTCCTTTGCATAGGCCAGGATTAGTCCCAGAGCCTGGGATAGGATTAAGTTAAAAAAGGAAGTAAAAGAACCTCAGCTGCTGGGGTGAAAGGTCATGGGAGTGGAGCGTTAGGACAACTAATATACTAACCATTCTGCTTCTAATAATAGGCCTCCCTGTCTACTGAATTCAATGTCCTGAATTGAATTCAATCTTCGACTTTTCCTTTATCATTCATAACTGTTTTTCCAAATCCCTCTATTTCTTCCTTTAAAATGTTTCCATGATCTACACGTTTCTCCCCATTTCTACGACTAACACTCCAGCATAGCCTTCATGGCTCTATGCCTGGTTACAGCAAACAACCTCAGACCATCTCCTTCCTCTGCCAAGTTACTCTCAATAACTTTGGAAGAGATGACTCTTCCAAAGAGATCACTTCCAAGAATTATGAGGGCTGGGATTATCCAGCCGTGTGCTGAAGCCAGCTCACACCAGCTAGAGAATGTGAAATGTGAACTGTGTGCATCTCTTCACAAACATTGCACCCAGTGATATCACGTTGGTAGCTTGAAATTGTCCACTTGTGAGTATATTTGTACCACAGAAATCAGCAAATACTGTGAATCAGGGCTTATTTTTCCCTGGGGAGCCAGTTGTTAAACATTTTGCAGCACTGATGACATCTGACATAGTCACTCCTTATAGATACTATGCACAGTGTCTGATGCATAATATTAATAATATGTAATATACCTTTGCTAAGTAAATTAAAGTCACTTTCCTCCTCAAAAATCTATACATCTCATTCACCACACTTCATAGTCCAACTCTGCTGCCTGGCTTTCTAGACCTTCCTAATTTGATCCTTTCCTATGAAGTCAATGTTTTTACTCTTTTGTATGCTCAAGTTCCACTTAAGGTGCTAGAGCAACCACTGGTTCCAGCATGACCTGTGATTAGTCCATTCCTCTGTGCATTAGCTCCTGTTCTTCTTCCCACCTGCAAAGCTTCTCTCTCCTACTTGTCTAAATCCTGCAAATTCTTTATAGGCCAGGTCAAATTTCACATCTTTTTGAAGCTTCCCATCATTCTAGACCTGATCGCTATGATCTCTATGTAGTTAGTCCATTTATTTAGCATTTGATTACTTTGTATTGTTTCCATTTCTGTTAGTTTTATTTCTGTAGCTATATCACCGACTCCTTAAAAATCAATGTCTACATTTTTTTTTCTTATTTGTATTTCCGTAATTCAAGTAACATATATTAATTAAGTCTAAAGAAGTTCATGCATCCCAGTGGTTTCCAAACACTTCTATGGTCTGGTCCAAAACATTCTTCTCAGATAAATTCTAGACTGCTCTTTTTGAGGTAATTGGTGCCCCCTCCCCTTGCCATCCCCAAGGTCAGTGTGAGTTGAACATTTGAGCCCCCTTCCTACAGCCCTCACTGGCCAGTCACTCAAACTGAAGCCAAAGGCCTGGGGCAATTATCTTTGAACTTTCCAGTTTTCTCAAAATATTCCAAATGATATAAAATAGGCTTAAAAAATTTTTTTTTCTGATACTTCTAAGTAAAATAGTATTATCTATGTTAAACTGTGAAATAGTAATGTAGTATAGGAAAAAAGTTGAATGAAAAAGTTCTACTTTGTGGTATATAATCAAATATAGATTTCCAAAATGACAATTGTTCAAGAAATTATTTTTATAGGAATGCATTAGAATAAAATTTTATATTATAAATTTAGGCATTTTAATAACATTTTTGCTCTGTGTATGCATGTATGAATATGTGTGTATGAGTATCTTTTCTTGGTAAGAACGTCCTTTTTCTGCAATTGAGTTTTTCCACCCTTTTTGCTGGTAAAATGGCCTTTGTTTTATGAAATAATGGTAATAGTTGAAAACAGTTGTTAATTTAATAGCTTTATTTGCAAAACAAAAAAAATTGGTAATTCACTGATTTTTGTCTTACATCCACCCTCACCAAAATCTTAAATATGTATATAGGTGTGTGTGTGTGAGAGTGTGTGTGTGTGTGTGTCTTAGTCCATTCATACTGCTATAATGAAATTACCACAGACTGGATAATTACAAACAACAGAAATTTATTGCTTATACTTTTAGAAGCTGGGAAGTCCAAGATCAAGGCACCAGCCAATTCAATGTTTGGTGAGGGTTTTCTCTTTGCTTCAAAGATGGCCTCTCTTGCTACATTCTCACTTGGCAAAAAGGAAGAATGCAGTGATCTCAGGTGGTAGAAAGGGCCATGGAGGTCCATTCAACCTCTTTTATAAGGCACTAATCTCATTCATGAAGATGAAACCCTTATTACTTAATCACTACCCAAAAGGCCCCACCTCTTACTACTGCCACAATAAAAATTAGGTTTTAACATGAATTTTGGAGTGACACATTCAGATGATAGCAATATGTGTATGTATATATGTATGAGCACTGAAGAGTTAACTACAGCCTAGGCTACCCAAAGTATGTGCATTCCAGAGGTCTTCAAGACTGGCCCTTGACTGGCTCCTGAGAGATAACCCTTTAGTCCTTGGATTACCCTGCCCGATAAAAGTGTCTTTGTATACCCTGGCCTTGGGCCATGCCAGAAAGTTTCTGCTAACAGTGTTATTTATGGTGAATGCCTGTTTTTGTTCATCTGGGACCCTGGACCATGCTGTATCCATTTGCTTCTAAGAGAGACTGGAGACTCAGTAGCTACGATCAGTCACAGGGGCACTCTATGCCTACATGAATGACCCCCAATACTAACCCTGGACCCCAGGGTTCAAGTGAGCTTTCCTGGTTGGTCACACGTGCTGTCACACATTGTTGCTAGGAGAATTAAGCCATACCAACTACCTTTGCAACTATCCTCTACTGGAAGAGGATACATGAAAGCTTGCACCTTATCTCTCCTAGATTCCGCTCTATGTGCCTTTTTCCTTTGCTGATTTTAATTTGTATCCTTTTGCTGCAATAATATGCAAGTGTGGGTATAACAGTTTTTCTGAGTTCCGTGAGTCCTTATAGGGCATCATCAAATCTAAGGATGGTCTTGAGGACCCTCAATACAATGTATATGTGTATATGTGATTCACTGATTTCACAATTCAATCACAATTTCACTGATTGTGAAATTCAAAACCTTGATAACCACTAACCTTGGTTCACCCTCCTCCATCCCCACCTCCCAACCTTGTCAACTCTACCCTACCTCTCCCACCTCCCTATCTCCTGTCTCTTTGTCTCCATTTATAAATGAGGGAACATAGGCCTAGGGAGGCTAAGTAATTTTCAATGTAATATTTAACATTATATAAGCATTATATTTATAATAATCATAATCATTTTATATATAGTTAACATTTGTTGTATCCATACAAAAAGCTAAACATCATTCAAAGCATTTTTCTTATTTTAACTCACTGTGTCATCACAAAAGTCCTAGGAGGTAGGAACTAAAATGCCCATTTGTAAGTGAGGACTCTGAAGGCTTGAATAAGATACTGGTCAGAGGTCATCAGCCTGTTAAGAGGTAGAGTTAGGACTTGAGTCCAGGTATTTTGACTCTAGATGCCAGCTCCTAGCCACTGTGTTCTAGTGTCTCAGTGAATGAATGAATTACTCACTGCAGTCAATCCTATCAAATCTTCTGTTCACTTTCTTAGGAACACTAGCATACATTGTTTATAATGAGGCAGTCAGTTGTCATTAATGACTTAGACTAAAGAATATTGGCTTACACAGCAGGGCCAATGCACTTGGCCATACAGGCTGTGCCATTTGCCATGTCTGCTATGTAGGTGGCACCTCCTAAAGGTGTTCAATGCAGTGGCCTTACCCTGAATCTAATTGCTGAGCAATTGGGCAATCTGAGATGCTAAAGGCCTAATTCAGGGGCAATACAAGGTTTGCAACTGGGCCTATTTAACAATCTGCATATAAGAGTCCATTTGAAATACAAATGATTAAATGCTTATTAGTTTGTTAAGAAATTCAGAGGCTACAAAGATGGATCAGATAATGTTCTGCCCAAATATTTCTTATCATCTAATGACAGAGGCAGGCCAGTGGGCTACATACTAATTGTAATTTAAATAACTCACTATAAAGTCTGAAATCCCCCAGGCCATAATTTTTTTTAACTTACAACAATGCAGTAAACTCATCATTTACTGAGAGGCAAAAACGACTAGGCAGTTAAGAACACACATTGGAGAGTTTGAATCCCAGCCAGAAGTTTTGTGAATTTGGCCATGTTACTCAACTTCCCAATGACTAAATTTGTTTGTATGTAAAACGTGGGTGATAATAATAGTATCTACCTCCTAGGTGTATTAGGAGGCTCCAAATGAGTTAGCATTTGGAAATGGTTAGCGCCAGGTCTGGCACATGGTAACAGCTAGATAAGTATCTATATTAAGTAAGTATTGTGATGCTTAAAGATAACTTCAAATATCTGTTCTTTTACTCTCACTGATTTATCATTCTTAACATGTTTCACACATCTAGAAGATTTTAGTTAATTTGTGTTGTCTGGTCTCATTCAAGGATGGGAAGAAAGGAAAACAGAAGAGAGGAAATAATCTATATTGGTATCGTTACTTTTCCTCACCATCAGTAGTACGAAAACCTCCTTAGGATGCAGAGTTTCTGGTTCCAGGGAGACTGTAAAACACACTGGAGTTCCTTTACAGAAACTACCAAATACACACATTTTATTGACTCTTACCAACAGGTGAGGAAATTAAAGCCAAGTTTAAAATCCATGTGGGAAAAGGCTTGAATTACAAATTTGCCTCAGCTGAATTCGATGACATCAACAAAAGCTAGAAATTTCAGGGGCTCCCAAGCAAAATAAATTCAAAGTTTCAGTTTACCTCATAATCCTCTTCTGCAGGCCAAGAAGACAGAGAGAATGGATCAAAATTCTAATATGCAGTGAAGTTTAGTTACCCTGTTTTGTTAGGCACAGATATTTTTACAAATTTGCCTAGAGTTCAATAGGAAAAAGCATTGGAACAAAATAAAACTTCTATATTTGTTGCATTGTCCTTATAGTAACTTAATAGAGAAAATAAGAATCAAGATACACAACAGTTATATATCCACCTCTGAAGTATTTAAAGGAATAAGTGACCCTGTACATGTTGAGGTAGTTAAATGCATATTATTCCATGATTATTTAGTTTAGAAATAATATAGTAGCTATGTAACTTCATTTTTCTTCCATTTTATTTATTTGAGGCAGACTTTTCCTGTAAAAGGAACTAGGACCTTAATGATTCATTGGCAACAATCAAACTTAATCATAATCACCTCTCACCTACCAGAGGGATCAAAAGTTAAATCTGCATATTGTACTTCTGTTATGACTCTCTACCTCTTTCAAAATGATCCTTTTGAAATGTATCCAAATAACAACCTTTACTAATTTCACTTGAAGATACTAAAAACGCTATGACAAACTGTCCAAAAGAACTTCTCAGAAATTGTGAGCAAATCAGACAGCCTTATTTTTATAATATCTATTAAAAATATAAAGACAGGAAAACATGACTCCATGAAAGTACAAAATCACCACGTAGAAAGTGAGTACGATTTATCATCCTTTTGCTTCTTAATTACTAAGATTTAAAATATGGAATGATAAAAATTACTTCATTAACTCTAAAGAAAGGAGGAAAACAGAGAAAAGGGAGGACAATACAGAAGAAAATAAATAAATAATAGATTTAAGCTGAATATATTAATAATTATCTTAATATAAAAAAAATACCTCAGTCAAAACTTAAAGATTATTGGAATGGATTAAATAATAACTATATGCTTACATGTGACACATCAAGTAGATAAAGAGACATCACACAAAGATTAAGAAAGCAAGCATAGCTACACCGATACAGCTATATCACACAGAGTAAACTTTAAGGCAGAAATACTAGAGATTAAAGAGAGACATTTCATTATGGTAGATGTGTCAATGCACCAGGAAAATGTGAAATTCAAATTTATATGCATGCAGTATTATAACTTCAGAATATACAAAGCAACATTTGATAAAAACAAAAGGAGAAACAGACAAATATATAATCAGAGTAGAAGATTTTAACATACTTCTTTCAATAATTGACAGAACAAGGACACACACACACACACACATACACACATAAGGACATCAACAATTTAAATAACACAATCATTAAAAGTGACCTAATTGACATATGTAGAACACTATACCCAAAACTTCAGAATATATATTAAGCGTACATAAAACATTTACCAAAATTGACAATAAGCTAATAAAGCAAATCTCAACAAATCGAAAAATACTGAAATCATAGAAAGATGTTCTGTTGCCAGAGTAGGATTAAGCTGGAAATCAATACCAAAAATATCATTTAAAAAGCCCAAACATTTTGAAACTTAGCAATATACTTCTAAATAACCAATGTGTCAAAGGAGAAATATATAAATTTAAAAGTATTTTAAGCTGAATCATAATGAAAATATAACATGTCAAACTTGTAGGACAGAAGTATAGCTCTGCTTGAAGGAAAATTTGTGTCTTTAAATGCTTATATTAGAAAAAGATAAAAGTTGAAAATAGATTATCTAAGTATCTAACCCAGGACATTAAGAAATGAATAGCAAATTAAATTCAAAGAAAGTAGAAGAAAAGAAATAATAAAGAGTGGAAATCAATGAACTATTTAATATAAAACAAACTTATAATAGAAAAAAAATCAGCAAAGCCAAAAGTTTACTCTTAGAAAACACTAATAAAATTGATAAATCTCTAAAAGATTGATCAAGAAGAAAACAGAGAGAAAATACAAATTACCAATATCGGGAATGATTTTATAGTTCCTAACAGTAGTTAAAGATAATAAAAATTATTGAAATATTTTATGCCAATTAATTTGAAATTTTAGATGAACAGATACATTTTTAGAAAAACACAACTTACCAATACTGAGAAGATAAAAACTTCAAATAGTCCATTTTCTTTTTTTTTTTTTTTTTTAGGGAATAATAATAATAATACGTTTATTCAATGAATAAAATAACACATAATGCTTACTATGGAGCAGGGCACCGAGGTTACAAAGATGTATGAAATGTTCTTAAAGACTGTGTGGGCTACTGCAACATAAAAGATGTACGTAAAAGTTAATGTAAATTAGGTAACATTTACCTCTGCAGCTGCTGGATAGAGAATGTCAGTAGAAAAGCTCCAGTTACCTACTGTAGAACCACTCCTCCTTGCCTGATGGCTTTGGGAAAAAAGGGTATTCCCGGGTGGAGGGTCTAATTCTTAGTGTGCCAGTGGGGAGATTTTCTATGTCATAAATGAATTGAATAATAATAAAAATCTTCTCACAAAGAAAAATCTAATTGCAGATGGCTATTGGTGAATTCTATCAAATATTTAAGACATAGTAACTCTCCCAAAGAATAGGAAATAGGAAACACTTCCCAACTGGATGAAATTTGATGAGAAAGAACAATGTGAGTGGATTTTTCAAATAGTTTGGGGGGAAGTATGCATTATAAACTTTAGAAACAAATACAATTTTATAACTTTTAGAAATTCTTTTTACTTTGTTGATTTTGAACTTTAATCAGGTCAAAGAACAAGTTGCTTTCTTGGTGTAACTAAATTTTTACTAATAGATTGCCTCTCTTCTCTCTTCTTTTTAACTTCTCCTCTGACCATGGCTTCCCTTCTATGTATAAACGTGTTCAACTGTGCTCCTTCCTCAAAACTCTCCCTTACCCATGTAATTTCCTCAGCCACCCTAATTCCTCCTTATACCATCAGGATTTGAAAAATGAACCAATCTTTTGTCTCTAAATTTTCACTTCCCATTTTGTCTTTTAGCCTCAGCAATCTGATTTCCAACTGTACCATTCTACTCAAACTGCTTTCAGAAAGGTCACCAGTGAACCCCAAATTGACAAATGCAATCTGAGCTTTTTAATCTTTGTTCTACTGGACCTTTCTGCTGCATTTAACACTTAACGTGAACTGCTTCTTGAAACTTTACTCCTTTGAGAACTTTGACAACAATCTCTTCTAGCTTTCTAATCATTATGTTTCTGCCGCTTTGGAACCCTCCTTCTCTGATTATTTCATATCTTTTCTTCATGGGCCCAAAGGATATGCAGACTATATGAGTACAGCTTCAAAAAGTAAACAGACTTTCAGAAAAGTTTAAAGGAATGCAAATCTACTGCTTATATACATGAAGCAGAATTGTTTGAATATATTTCTAAATAGATGCTCTGCTAAACTTCTTAACATATGCAATATTTTTATTCAGCAAAATAATTTGCATATTCATAATTGCTACGCTAAAGCTTTAAAAAAAATTTATTATTTAAGTTGGTTAAATTTTGCCTTCCTCTTAACTGTGAATTTATTACCCAAAATTTAAATAGTCTAGAAATATAATTTAACATGTGCTAGTATGTTATCAGAAATTCTGATTTAATGAATTTGTCTGGATCTGAATTAATTAGAATTCCTGGCAACTCTGCCTTGCATTGATTGAAACATTTAAAATAATTTTAGATGCATCATGTGTTACTAACCTTAAATCCTTAAAAATAAATAACAGTATTCAGAAGAGAAAATAGTGACAAGTTTAACCTTCTGTATTGCTCATCTTTTGAAAATTTAAGGAGCACCTTTTTTTGCTTTCAAGACAAATCAGAATTTTCAGAGTTCAGAAGTTAAGTGACAAGGTTAATAAGATATATATTACTTTCTATGGAACCCTTTAAAGGCAAACCAGCTAATCACCAGCAATTCAACTTCATACACAACACAGAGACTGGGATAGATTCTTCCTAGAAGCACTTCACAATTGGCCCTTTCTACAAGGGAAATAAGAACATAATTGTAATCTCTACCTAATAGCCTGAAGCCTTTCCCTGGTAGTCACTTTGAACTGGATTAAATTACACATGAATATACAAGTCAACAATTAAAGGGAGACTACAGAATATGGGCCAAGAGAGTCCTGACTGAGATGCTAGAAAATTATGACTTTTCTAAGTACCAGAAAGTATTTAAATTAACTTACCCTTTGGTTTAAAAAAAAAAAAAAAGGTCGAGAAGTAGTTTTTGCATTTGTCAAACACTTGTCTTGGATCTGAAAAACAGAAGTCCTATTCACCTCAACATAAACTGCTAGTATAAAGTCTAAATATGTCCTCCAATTAAGGAGCAAATGTCATATGCAAATAATCATCTATAAACTTAAACTGTAAACTTAAGATGTATGATTTCGGTAAATTCTCTGAAAGCAGTATTTACAATCAAGCTGGGCAAATTTGCAAAATGGTAAAATATATGTTGAATTCATCCAAACAAATCATTCCAGTTATTTGCCTACAGATTACAATCCCACATTGGCAGTTGTTGACTCATCTCATAAATTATGGCCTACTTATTAATAATCTAATCCACCACAAGATAAAAGAAAGCCATATACCAAAATTTAGAATGTTTATTTTAAATTTATAAATCTTCCTAAAAATAGATTTTAAGCATTGTCTAAGAAAAATTTATATTTTTATTCTATAGTTTGACTTTATCTCAAATTCTCATATAATCTTTCATTGAGTGAATATAAATCATTAAGGAATGGGAATTTTCTAAGTAGGAAAAAACCTCAATGAATGAGGAGGAGCTTGTGTGGAAAGGTTATTCTATTTGGAAAGGTACAGCTCAGGGTTTAAAATAACCTTTCATGTTTTAAAGGACATGAAGTTATTAAATTGAAACAGAATCTGTAATTCCATTGTATTTCGGTTTTAGGTAAAATTTCTTCACCAAACATGAGACCATTTTCATAAAAGAATTCTCTTTTCCTACATAAAATGCCCAGCTGTCCTTTGTTTGGGTCACTGTGAAGAGCAACGGGTCTGTGAAAAGCAAATATGTGCATTGGCACGTAACCTGATCCTAAGAAGGAGCTCACTAATATCGATTTGGATAAGTCTTCATAGGATGAAGCTGTCTTCACAGAGTGCAGCATGTTGTGAAAACGTTGGTGCCTTCTTTGAAAGGGTCTGCATACTCATTGTATAAAGACAGAATAAAGGATACCATCATAATACCTAACATATCTGACTGAGGTAAATGCAAGCATTTACAAGAGGTGTTTGGATGTCTGTTTCCCATTAATGATAGAACAAAGCACTAGAGGTTGCTACTGCCTAGACCTCCCCATCCACCTCAGTTCACCCCTGTCAATCTTAACTGCAACAGATTTTTTTCTTAACTGACATGAACAGAAGTGTTCCACCATATATGTAACCCTAGCTTTTGACAATGACTTTCTGAAAATCTAGCAGAACCAGAAGATGAATGAGGCAGGAAGGAAAATTGAATCAGAGTATTATTTTGCTAACCCTAGCCTTGACTTACTTCCATCCCAGGTCTCTTGTCTGGTCCTTATCACAGTAGAGAGTGGTCTAAATTTGTCTAGGTTTCCTTTTCATACCCTTTTAATTCTCACACTCTCCTCTCACCCCATCTTCCCGGTCATAGCACCACAACCCCCTTCAAGGCAAATTCCTGTTTCCAATTAAAATTGACTTTCTCAGTTCTCAACCTCCAGCAAACTCTAGTCCTTCTAAAATGGCAAAATCAAAGTAAAAACTGCAATAAATTAATCTATTCTAATGCAGATGGATAGAAAAGCCTGAAACCACCTTCCATGCTCTAATAAAATAAATACATTTTAGCAATAATTTGTGAAAGATAATATTTCCAGCAAAAAAATAAAAAGAAGACATTTTGAGATTAGGTGAAACCTGAATATCTTCCCCTCCCTTTTTTTCCACTTATATCTTTTTTGTGTACTTCTCTGATAGGTGTGCTGCCATAGAAATTGTCAGGTGCCAGAGTTTGAGACCCTCTCTACAACTCAGTAGGTATATTTCTTATGACAAATCTTAGGCCCACCAATTATAGATAGGTTTTATAAAAAATATCTAGTTCATAGGGTTGTTGTATGAATCACATTGGCTTTTTCTAAATGCTGGAAAAATGAAAAGTTCCCCTTTGTCATTTAGTGAGTCTTATCACTAATCCCATCATTTCCATTATCTGCCTCTTACTTACCAGTCATGAGGATATTTTTTTTCTAGTTTTAATCAGGGAGCAGATTCTTCACTGCCACATTTTAAAATTTATCACAGCTT
This sequence comes from Cheirogaleus medius, assembly GCA_008086735.1. Classification (NCBI taxonomy): domain Eukaryota; kingdom Metazoa; phylum Chordata; class Mammalia; order Primates; family Cheirogaleidae; genus Cheirogaleus; species Cheirogaleus medius. The sequence goes on along the minus strand of VBSM01002616.1, from coordinate 25,034,919 downwards.
TAACTCTATACAGTGGATAACTTTTTCCTAATCAACCACATGTGATACATTCTTTATACTAAATAACCAGGCAAGAATAACTAAAAGCAAGACTTTGGCATGTGGCCAAGCTGCCATCATCGAAGCTGGGTTTGGCTTGTGTGAAAAGAACAAGGTTCAATCTCCAGACAGTCCAAGAGCAGAAATATTTCATCCATATGCCAAGCAGGCAGCAAAGAAATGAAAGGGTAGTGATATAACCGCAACCTTTAGGCATAGCCATGGGAAACAAGGAGGAAGGGGAACAGATACAACAACTTCCTGAAAAGCTATCGCAAAAAAGAGGGTAACATTAAAGAAAGGGTCAAAAAGTCACAAAGTAAAAAGGTAGAATTAGTAACAGTGACCAAATCTCTAAATAGTCATCATAATGGCCCATGGTTAATGTTGACATTTAGCTGTTATGAAAAAACTGATGGTTACAAGTTGACCTATACAGCAACATTAACTGACAAAGTATAATCACACATTTTATTTTAAAGCTTCCCACGATCTTCTTATCACTGATTTTTAATCCAAATGATAATTTATTTGGCAACCAGAGAGTTAAATGACTGGCTAACTCAAAGCCATACAGTCCTAGGAAAACCTACAATAAATTTCTCACAACCATTGTTGATGTTGCTAAAAAAGATAAAGATAACTCTATCTCTTCCAAATGACTCCCTTTTTTGGGAACACATTATTTACATTAATTTAAACATTGCTAATCATGCTATATGATGGCTTCTTTTTAAAAAAATCGATTGTTAGAAAATGTTATTCCATTCAAATGTAAAAACAGGTAAAAATTTAGTTTTGAAACAAAATCTGCTTCACTATTCCTTATTTCAGTGATAAAAATCACCTACCTTGAAGGGTCATGAACTCCATTTTTTTTAAATTTTTAAACAACAGAAAATTATTGCTCCTAGTTCTGGAAGCTATGAAGATCAAGATCTTCATAGTCCAAGATCAAGGCACCAGCAGATTTGATCTCTGGTGAGGGCCCATCCTCATAGATGGCACCTTCTGTGTGTCCTCACATGGCAGAAGGGGCAAACAAGCTCCCCCAAGCTTCTATTGTAAAGGCACTAATCCCATTCATGAGAGTGGAACCCTAATGACCTAAGAACTCCCTAAATGTCCCACCTCTTAATACCATTACTTAGGGGTTAGGTTTCAACATATAAATTTGAGGGGGGACAAAAACATTCAGACCATAGTGGGCCTCATCATCTGTGATTAATTGGGTTTTTTAATTTTATTTTTAATTGATAATAATTATATATATTATAGGGTACAATATGATGTTTCAACACATGTATACATTATAGAATGATCAAATCAGGCCACTAGTATATTCATCACCTCAAATATTTATCATTTCATTGTGGTGAGAAAATTTAAAATCCTCTCCTTTCCATGAACTCTTTTTATTAAAAAAAGGAGTTCATATTGACTCATGTCGTCATCTGTGACACCTCATCTTTCTGAAAACATGCTGTAAGGGGGATAATACACTGATAGTGTATTACTATGAGAGATCATTTGAACTATTTTTAAAAGGATATAAAGTATAGGTATGTATTTAATTAATGAAAAAGCGTATATGTGTGTGTGTGTACAGATTGCTTAGAGACTTTTTAAGAATATGAATCCATTGTTTAAATAATATAAATTTTATTTTTGTGACACATTTTATTCAACAACTTCAATATGAAAACTTATTTGTTTTATTTTCTTTTTATTTCAGACTCCTTAACTGCAGAATTTCAGATTAATGGTTCAGGACTGCATTAACATACTAATGATTTACCAAAAATAGTGATTTTCTCAAAATAAGTAAGAAATATATCTCTTTATATCTTGGCAATGTATAATGAATTTAAAGATGTTTCAAAGAGAGAATGGAGTTGATCAAGGGAATAGGAAAAATATAACATCTGTGAGGTTTTTGGATATGGTGACAGAATTTGAAAAAAATTAGGATTAAGAACCAAGAAAATCCATAATGATATTAATAGAGTGAACATGTATTATTCATGAATTCCCAGAATTTTAGAACAATGCAAATGTGACCAGGTTAAAAAAAAATCTGTTAGTAGACTTTTGTCCTTTCATAAGGTACATATTAAAAATATATCCCAGGCCAAGAAAAGATAAAAATAACAGATTACAGATATACTATGCATTGTTAAAGAAAACCTAGCACATTTGAGGTATGTCTTTGCCTTTGCAATCTTGATATAAAACATAACTACCACTCTCCCCAACAAAGGCTATAGTTTTTCACTGTCAAAAAAATGTTGCAAGATGGATCAGATGCAGAAATTCCAAAGCTGGATTTAAGTTTAAGATATTTTAACAGTAGTTGTTATTTCAAATGATGATATTATGAGTAACTTATTTCTCTCCTTATTTTTCCGAGTTTTCTCTGTAAAGTTTCTATATGAACTTTTCATTATGCATGTGTGTGTGTGTGTGTGTGTGTGTATTTATGTTAAAGAGTATAGAGTTGCCTGGGGAAAAATGTTGTTAGTATATGATTTATTTTTACAAATCAGTTCCCTCTCTAAATTTGTTTTAAAATCTAACTTTGATGGCTCACGTAACATTTTTCTGTAGTTATTAGATATACTAGTTTCAAATTTGGAAATAAAAGTCTGGTAGATACGTGGTCAAGAACTGCAAAATGTTAGAGAATTTGCCTTGCTCGCAGGCCAACAAATTAGCCCGCCACAGTTTACTGGGTGCTTGTAGAAGACATGAGTCTCCTGAATCAAAGACAAAGCACAGTTTATTTGTCACAGCAATAGCAGCTGAAGACTGAGGATCAGCATTTGTGCTGTATCTCTGAGCCCCAATTCCAATAAGGTCATTCACTGAGAGTCGGTGACATCTGTATGCCTAGTGGGTTGAATCACAGGAGCGGAATTCTGAGTTTAGGGAACTCAAATCTTTTCATAATAGGCAGTAAGCCTACCTGACCTTGAACTATAGAGAGCTATCTATTGTACTGGACAATAAACAAACCTGCTCTTTGCTCTGGAGGTACACACACACACACACACACATATATATGTGTGTATCTACATGTGTTTACATAAACAGAGGGAGAGAGAGAGAAAGAGATGGTTAAAGGCTTTTAAAAATACTATAAGGATAGCAACTAAACGTGATGATGACCTCTGGAAAATGTGAAGAGGTCCAAAATTGGGAGCAGGGGTCAAATGGGATTTTACTTTTATCTGTAACATTCTAAATTTTAATTTAAATAGGCTATATATTCATATGTGTGGTAAACTGAAAATGCCCCTACTCTCAAGGATACCAGGTTCTAATCCCAGGATCTAAAAATGTTACTGTATATGGCAAAGACTTTGCAGATGTGATTAATTTAAGGAGTCTGAGATGAAGAGATTATCCTGAATTATCTCAGTGGGTCCTAAAGGTAATTGCAAGGGTACTTAGAACACAGAGGTAGAGGGAGATTTTCCATAGACACACAGAGGAGAAGGCAAAGTGAAGATAGAACAGGGAATGATTTGAAGATGCTGACCTTGAAGACTAGAGTGATATAGCCACAAGCCAAGGGAATGGCAGTGGCCACAAGAAATTGGAAGAGACAGGGAACAGAATCTTCCCTAGAACCTCTGGAGGCAGCACAGCCATGCCAACACCTTGGTTTCTGCCCAGTGAGACTGACTGCAGACTAAGGGCCTCCAAAACTGTGAGAAAATACAGTTCTGTTGTTTTAACTCACCCAATTTGTGATAATTTTGTAAAGCAGCCACAGGAAACCAATACAAAATAATATTTACACAATCTTTTAAAAAACACACATAGAGAAAAGACAAAAGCAAAAACGCCAAAATGTTAATAGCTATTAATTCTGGATCACAAGATGTGGCTCATTATTAATTTCTTCCTTTTCTAAAGTTTTCAAATAAAAAAAGGAAAATGACAATAATAAATATCAGAATAAGGAGGATGCAAAGGAGATCCACTCTGAGAAATTATCAGAAAATAAGATAATTTATATAGATAGTTTTACTTTGGAGCTAAATTTCTCAGATTGAGTATTGAAAAAATGATTTAAATATTATATACTTCTCTAAAATGGATTAACATCACTAAAGCAAATGATCATTGTCTTTAGATTAATTTGGTCAATACAGAATTCCAAAACCCTGATATACCTCAAGGAAAATCTGTGTTCTCTAGAACACTCTTGGTGCCTCTTGGTTGTTTCTAGATACCTTGGAATTATCATTTCACAGACAGTGAGCTCAGTTTAGCCCAGGGACTTTTATATCAAAGATGGTATTTGGTCTCCAATGAGAACATGAGGTTTGGGCTAGGCTAATAGCCCCAAAGAAGTACCCATGATTGTTCATATTAGCAGTCTTCAAACTGGCTTATGCTTATCCCAGGATATACTCCCAAGTGGCACAAAAACAAGTATATTTTTCAATTAATCCATTTTTGTAAAGACCCTAAAATGTCTCAAGACTCTGAGAATGTGTCTTTGATACAGAGGTAGGTTTTTCTTTCCCATATCCCCTTTCATGATAGTCATTTTGCCCTTACAAGGAAAGACATCATTCTCACTGTGATATTGCAAAATATTTATTTGGTCTTATCTCTGTTTCCTGGCATACAACTCCTAAAATCCTTAGAATCTCCAAAGTGCTGTCTTTTTGTACTAATGTTGTCTGATAGCTTCAGGATAGTGTTGGTCACAGGAAGGACCAAGGCATGATTAGAGGGTTGGTACTTTCAGCCCCACCCTCAACCTCAGGGGAGGGGAGAGGGGCTGAATGTCAGCCTGATAACCAATGGCCAGTGGTTTACAATCATGCCTATGTATTGAAGCCTCCATAAAACCCTAAAGGACAAGGTTTGGAGAGCTTCTGGAGAGCTGAACACATGGAGGTTCCTGGAGGGCAGCGTGCCCTAGGGAGGGAATGGGAGCTCCAAGCTCCTTCTCCATATATCACCCTATGCATCTCTTCATTTGTATTCTTTGTCATATCCTTTCAAATAAACCAGCAAACGAGTTTTCCTGAGTTCTGTGAGCTGTTCCAGCAAATTAATCAAACCTAAAGAGGAGATTGTGGGAACCTCAACTTAAAGCCAGTCAGTCAGAAGTCCTGGAGGGCAGACTTGTGACTGGTGTCTGAAGGGGATGTGTAGTCTTCGTGACTGAACCTTCGACTGTGAGTTCTGATGTTATCTCCAGGTATGATAGTGTCAGAATTAAATTGGGGGATACCCAGATGGTGTCCACTGCTTGTTGGTGGGGTAAACCCCCATACACATTTACTCACAGAAGTCTTCTATGTTGGTTATTGTTGTGTTGGTGTGAGAACAGTGTTTCTTGAACACTCACCCATCCTGAATCTTACCATGGTATCCTGCCTCCAGACATACATTAACTAATCCTCATCTATGGATACAAACTAATTAGAGGAAATTGTTCTATATCCATCTATTGAAGTGCCACATTACCAATAAAAGTTTATTTTTATATTTTCCACTCATTTATCAAAATGTGTAATATGTTCATGTTTTTATCATTTGTATAATATATTCATAATAATTATAATAACTTAATTTAGACTTATTATACTTAGAGCTTTATGGTCACAGGACATAAAACATTAAATATTAATTTATATAGATATATTTTCATAGCATATAAGTATGAAAGGATGCTTATCTTTGTCTAAGGTGATGGTCTAAAGCTATCACTGTGATGAGGAATATAATCCCAGGGCATTAGGAGGAAGGGAGAAGGAAAAAGAGGCAGAGAAGGAGAGTGAGCTAAAATAAAGGAGGGCTAGATTTGTGTCCAGTACTAAGGAGATAATGGTGGAGAGGGGAAATTATTCCAACAACTTTGACATATCAAAGCAAAAGTATATGTGTACTGGCAAAGTGCATAAGTTTTCCCATTACCAAGAGGTCTTAGACCTGGGAGATTTTAGCTGTCCACCTCAATTTTCTGTTACTTAAAAAACAAAACTCTCTGCTTTATCTGTCTTGTTTGATGTGCTTGCCATTCTAAAAAAAGAGAAAAAAACTAGGAAAGGAAATATAGATCCAGTTTTAGTGTTACTCTTACAAACCATTCATCTTCCTCCTGATTTTACATTTTGATACTACAATCAAACTTCTCTGTCTTTAAAACAACAACAACAAAAATCAAACTTATGGCCTTATAGATGTTTAATTTAAGGATTTTGGAATACAATCTATTTCTTTAATCTTAAACACTCCATTTAAGTGTCTAAACATCTTGAATTATGAAGGGCATTTTCAACAGGAAGACAAATAATTACATTACCTTTAGTCTGGACATTTGATCAAAGAGTTTCCTGTCACATTTGGACAGGAATTTCTATATAGATGTCCAATCAGATAGATGCCCTATCATTTTTTTAATCAAGCTAGCGACTCTTCAGCCAAGGTTACAGTGCAATCAAAAGAAATATAGGAACACACATTTTATAGGCAGGAAAGATGTAGTTTATAACAGAGTACAGTTAACTCTTTGCTCCTAGTTAAAAGGCTCTTCACTGCTTCTTTAACAAAATTCTAAGTAAATTAAGTAACCACACTAAAATTTATTTGGGGTATATCTTTCAGGCCTATAGCAGTGTGGTACCAGTCTATAATTTAATTCACAGCCTATTTTAGATGATAAGGCTCCTTAAATACTCTTTTTTTTTTCACATTCCTTCCTGTTGTATCCTTAAATACTCCTATGTGCTTATTAAACAATACACCCCGACACACCATCTTTGGCCGAGCTGATTTTTTTTTCCAAAGTGCTACATCTAGGAAATTTTATCTTTAAAATCAAATTACATGAGTTATGTCTCTCTAGCACTTCCTAGTTGGAATACAATGACTCTTTTAGCTCTTGCATTACTAGACCAGGGCAGTAACTTTTAAGAAAGGCCCTTTCCACTCTTGGAGATTGTCCCTAGCCCCACAGAAGCTGGACCCAGAATTTGAGGCAGGAGAGTCTTGGAGATGGAGAGGAAAATGGAATGAGGCTAGTTTTGGTATTTCTCTAAATATTTCAAAATTGTAGCATCAAGAGATAAGCCAAGGGTCTCTGTTTCCCTACCACTTAACTCTCAACTAATTTTTTTTGCTAAGGATCCTGTGGCCTGATTTTTATTGAAAGATTGTTTAAAAATACAAACAAGAACTGCTTTCTTTTCTAGATGAAATTCTTTAAATTGTTATTTAAATAAATATTGTTATTCTCCAAATAAAATAAACATTCAGGTAATTCTTAGCTTTGAAAGAAATTTAATTATCAAGGACAAAAGCTCCCTCTTTTTGTTGAAAAGCTGAACAATTTTCTACTGTGTTTCCTTTTAAGTGGAGGCCTCTCAATAATGTTCAACCCTCAATAATAAAAACTCTGGGGTGGACCCATCAGCTGTGGGTACATCATTATTTTTCAGGATGATTGGTGATTAACAAATGCATTATATCATCCACTTGCATTTATTAAGTGCCCAAATGAACATAATGTTATGCTGCATGCTGTATGAGGCAAGTTAAATAGACACAGTCCCTACCCTCTAGAAGGAAATTATTCATATTTATCAGATAACAGAATGATATAATCCATGTAGCATTGAATGAGAGCAGATTTTATTCATAAGAGTATCACTAACTCATACATATCCCTTAGATATTTTCTAGACGACACAATCCAGAAGTGGAGGAAGGATTCTTGCCTTTTACATAGGTGTTCTGATAGTGAGTGTAATTCTGTGTTTCACATCACTAAGGGATAATCTGGTCACTTTGAAATCAATTTTAGGGAAATTTCCATTTATCCAGTTAATTAAGCTCATTACAGCAGAGCTTCCCAAAGGGTAGTAAACTTATGATTACCTAAATATAATTTTAGGTAGTACATGAGTGACATTTTTAACTTTAATAGTTATATATTTATTGTAATGTGTAGTAGAAGATATTACTATATTAGCTTCTTAAATCTATGATATAACATTTCTTTTTAGATAAACTTATTTAAGTTCAAAAATGATTAGATTTTTAAAAATATATTTAAGGAGCATGTATATATGATAGGAAACATAAAGGTCAAAAGGAAGATTATGAAGTTTAGAAAACATTCAGTTAGAGTAGGAACTTGGCATGTAAGTAGCAAGAGAGGAATGTCAAAATAGACTAGTTGGCTTTCACATAAAATTGTCTTGTTTCAAGTTGTGGTGACATCTTTTTGTGTAGAATAATGATAGTTGAAATATTAGGTAAGAGGTTGAATAAATCAACAAAACCTATTAAAACGTCACTAAATAATTCAAAATGTATATATGAAAAAATTTCAATTATAATAGTATAAAAATACAAAAGTATAAAAAATAATGAAATACTTAGACATAAACTTTTTTTTTTTT